>SSNP01000047.1:1950601-2402895 GCA_006937955.1 Pachypanchax playfairii
ACCGAGCCACCAACACAAAAATTGACAGGGAACTGGGTTTTGATGTACAGGTCAACGACATAAATGATAATACACCAAGGTTTCTCAATCCCACTAAGTCTGCAGATGTCAAGGAAAATACAGATCCAGGTGAGCATATAGTTTATTTATTTCAAAGCATGCAGACTTTCTTTCTGAAGTCACTGAGTGTCAAATATGCAAGAAAAAATAAAAATGATAATAAGAGACAGGGAAAGACAATCTGGATTGTAGGGTTGTCAACTTTAGTCGTTTAGTTGTCTAATCAATCAGTCGATGCCATCTTGGTCGACTGACATGCTTTTTCATTGTTGTTTTCTAAATGCTATATGACAATTGTTTAATAAATGTTCAAACAAAACGCTAAATATTGCGTTTCTTTTTTTTAGTCAACTAATTGTTGAGCAGGACAGGACTTTGGTCAACTACGCATTTCTTTGGTTGAATACAGCCATACTGGATTCAAAATATGTTTTATTTTCTGATAATTGTCACATTGATATAAGGGAGTATAACATTGTTACAAATACATTTTTTGCTTGTAATTTATAACTGCACACAGTCTAGAACAGCTATTATCAAAGTTCAGACTCTAGGTCAGAACTGAACCAAATAGCGAGTCATTATAGACCAGACCCACACGTTATATTTGGACTGCACTTGTACTATGCAATGAAGTTTACTACAATCAGAAAATTATTTTTCTTAGCAATAAACTGTCTCTTTAGTAAAATATACAATATTTTGGATTTTCACTGTGATTCTGGTTTGACATTAGGATGAAACGCTGACAAATTTGACACATTTGATCAATTTAACTTCGTGTTGAATTAGAGTCAGGTAAGAGCTGGAAGGTATTCATGTGCAGTCTTGCAGGTATTTGCATTTAAGATTAGCATCATCTGGTGATGTCATTATTAGAAGCAGAGGTAGAGGTGTGTAGGGACAGGGCGATGGCCTTGTCTACATAACCGTGCAAAGAAAAGAGCAGTGAACTCAGGAAAAAAGTTCTAATATAAAGCTTGGTTTATACACAGCATGATTTTAACAGTGTCACAAGAGCTTCAGACCACACACAGCGAAAAAAATATAAATCAGGCATATTCCTCTTCTGCTCCTACCATGTGTGGTGTGTGGCCACATGACATGATGAGACAACATACGCACCAATTGTACTTGCCACATTCTCAGTATACACGGGAATTTGCACAAAAAACCTCATAAACCTTGCAAGATCTGTGTGACTAATGTAAATAAAATATCCTGGTTGGCAAATGCCACAAAACCATAGAAAAAGAAGAAGAAGCCTCTAGTCACCTCGTTTTTTGATTGGCTATATTCTGCACTGAGCTGGCTGCATGATTGGTTCTCCTCGCAGCGGACCACACATGCTGCAATATTGGGCCAAGGCAATCTAACATGTTGGATATCCCCGATTTCCGATCGGAGCAGTCCCCACATTCTTGCGAGCGACATTGAGTGCTCTTAACTCACCACACAGGAGTATCAATTAGGATAATCTTAAGAGCCATCCCCATAATTTGGGCTTGTTGGAAGGAAACATTCAAGGCAAAATCTGCCTGTTGTTAGTGATCGAATTATGAGGGCACTGAAAATACCCACAGGGCCGCCACTCTCCATCTGCTTTGGGAACCATATGTAAGGGGGACCAAGGGCTGTTGGAGCAGCACACAATACCAAAATGTTGCATGGTTTAAAACTCCTCCCTGGGTATCACTAATATAGCAGCATCAAGGCAGCGTGCATGTGCAAAAACAAGCGAACCAACGGTAGCATTGGTCCAGCCCAATATCAACTGCTCAACTGCAAGCAAACACACCAATAAATTAGAATTGTTGGTTAATGCTAAAATGTAAAAAAAGTCTGCATTTCTTGCCATCCACAACACCCCATAAAGCTAAGTTTGCTAATTTCAAAGCCAACCTTACAGCTAATGATGGTTAAGGTGGAACAGAGCCATAATTATTACCATTACTTTTAATGGCCCACTAATACCACACCTGGTTGAACAAGGCCCACTAACACTGGAGCTAGTGGTACGCCAAGAGGGTTGAAGTTTGAGGCCATATTCACATGTAGCCGACAGTTTTAGACAGTGCAGGTACAACATTCCTTTTCAAAAATACCCGGCTACGTGTGTACCTACCCTGAGAAACCCATGGTGTGTTCAAGGAGTCTCGGGAGAGCCAATACTAGAGTTAATATTAACCCCAATATTAACCCCAACCTAACTCTGAACTTAGAACAGTGAACCACATCCAATCCCTGCCTCGGACCTCGCAGGCCAGCGGATCTGGGCTACATTACTACTACTTGGCTCAAAACAAACTTTATAACCTGAAACTATCCTCGTAAAATGTTACTGCATGCTACCATCAATCACAAAGTTATACTAAAATACAATAACTTTACGTTGACAAGCTAACTGATCGTGATGCCCAGTAATGGTGGACGACGGTAAAAACAAACTACACAGAAAAACAAGTTAAAAGATGACATAAAAACATAAAAACGTTTTATTTCTACACGTTTCTTGTTAGGAAATCACCATAAGTGTGAAACTCTTATCATGTGGGAGGGTTAATGGCCATAACACTCTTTGGGGCACATGTGGAAAAAGTGACAACCGTATGAGCCAATACTCAAAAAATAAGGACGTCAACTGTGACCCTGAATAAAACATTTTATTTTACTTTGAATTATGAGTGGTGAATTGTAATTTCAACAAAAGCACACTGGGTGATTTCAAAACTTAAATTATACATCTAGATCAAAGCAAAGTAAAAAATAACTTCAGATAAATTTCACAGACGTTTGACTATTTTCATTCTACAGTCATGCATTCTCATGTTTACATTTACTTTTCCTGGTTTTGTCTGTTCACCTTCTAACAGGGTTCCTGCCAGTATCACTGGAATACATGGATGCTGACAAAGAACAAACCAACAATTCAAAAGTCTCACTTAGTGTAACAAGTCAGTCCCCAGCAGAGCCAAAGATCATGGTGCAAGAGATTAATGAAGGACTGGCGCAGCTTACTTTCGAAGGATGCTTTGACTATGATGTAGGGCTCAGAAACGTATTTAATCCAAATCACTAGACAGTTTGCAGACAGAAGCAGATGTAACAGTGTACCTTAAGTATAATCTTTTAATCTGTTTCAGAAAGCAAAGCAGTATGAAGTTGTCGTTACAGCAAGAGATTATGGAAAACCAGCCCTTTCTAGCTCTGCAAAGATTGTGCTCAATATTATTGACACAAACAGTCATCCACCAAAATTAAAGAAAAAGAAGGCAAGTATTGTTTCATTCATATTATCATTTGATTTAGATGGTGAAATGAGTTTAATCTTACAACTTTTATACCTTTATAGTATCAAATTGAGGCAGTGGAAATGATTAAATATGACAGTATTTTGAGAATTGAGGTAGAAGACAAAGACACTCCGAACACTGAAGGCTGGCTTGCTGAATACGTCTTCATCAGTGGGAATGAGGAAAAAATCTTTGACATTAAAACAGACCCCAAAACAAATGAGGGTATTCTGCAAATTGTCAAGGTAACGTCTTCGCTTCATAATAATAATTTTATTGCATGTTAAATTCCAACAATAAACATCATTAACAGCAGTTGTATTTGAAGTAATCTTAACTCATTTACTGTCTTTAGGAGAAGAATTATGACCATCACACTTTGGAGAACCTGAAAATTGGAGTTAAAAATGTTCAACCCTTTGCTGTTTGCAAAGATAACAAGTTGATTCGAAGATCCGAATGCACTTCCAGATTCAATCAATATAACAGTGACAATGAAAGATACAAATGATGCACCAGTGTTTGAGAAATATTCAGATGATGTTTACCAGAAGGAGGAGATGGAGCCAGGACAGGTGCTCTACACTCCAAAGGTTCAGGATCCCGACTCCACTAATATCAGGTATTTTTTTCTTGTGCTGCAAGAAAGCAGAATGAACTGAATACAATCTAAGTCCAATTTCAAGGTTCTGTTTTCTGCTATTTTACAGCTTTCCACATCTGGGATAGGCACATTAATGATAAAATATTACCGTTGGTGTTTTATAGTATTAGTTTGTCCTGAAATATATTCTCTAGTTATTCTTCGACCAGGAAGGAAAATCCTCGGTTTACCTAAAATCCCATCTCTCCCCAAGCACCCCCTCATGAGTGCTGCCCCTCGAGCTGCCTGAGTAAAATGGTGAATAAATTCCAGTAACTTTCACAGGCAAATGCACATTTTCACAAAGACATTTTTAGAAAGTAAAATACTACAAAATGGAAATGTCAGGATATTTTAATACCCCTAAGTTAAATAACTATCAAAAAGACCATCAGTCAGACACAGAGTATGGTTTCAATGAGCTTGTCAAAGGAGAACGCCCCAACCAAGGTGTTGAGACGATTCTGATGTGTTAACCTCTGCATTGCCTTTTTATTCACAAAGACACCTCCCATCTGGAGGAAGCAAGGAAGGGAAACAAATGTGGGTCAGATAATAAAGTCAGAGTGGAATAAACAATCACTCCTGTGGATAAACAACAGGAACTAGTCGTAAACCAATTGGTGTCTAAGATAAAGACAGAAGTGTTTATACAAGTCAGGGCAAATCTAGATCACTGACTCCTGCAGCATGACCTGTGACCTCTTACCAACATCGTAAAACCTTAAAATCTCCAACAGTGGTGCTTTGTGCCTTGCTTCAGACTCTTGCAGCTCAGGGCGTGTGTGTTTAACCTGCAGGGGCAGCGCGGACATGTTGGTACTTACTGGTTTAACATTGTTACATCACTATGTCATGAGTGAGTCATTTTCTAGGACAGAGTAGAGCAGCTGCTCAGAGCACAAGATTCAGGAGGAATACTGAGAAATGTGTGAATTAAGCCAAAAACTACTCTGGGGGTTTAATAAGGAAATAACACCTCAACATGGTTAAAAGCTCCAGAAGGTTGATTTTGCCTGATATAGGACCTTTAAAAGTTACTTTGTTGTAAGATGTGGTCAAATTTTTTATCTCATTGTCTTAGAAAAAACATTTAACATTCTATGAAAATTTAGGGTTTACAGTCTAGTTGGTGGTGTACAGGCTCAGACTGCTGAATGGAGTTTAACTCTGGTAGAAAAGAATAAAAGAATACTTGTGTTCTGTTTTTTTATCTGATGATTTGAATGACCAACTTTCTGATTCTGCTTTGATTTAGATTTGTGTTGATAGAAGATCCGGCTGATTGGGTAACTCTGGATGAAAAAACAGGAAAGATCACATCTGTCAAGAAAATGGATCGAGAGTCACCCTTTGTTGATAAAGACAATATTTACAAAGTTGTTATTGCTGCCATTGATAATGGTATGAAAGAGCTCTATTAAATACTGTAATTGCATTAATAATGGTTTTATTTACTAATAAATCAAACTGAATGACTTTTGTTTTTGCTGTTGTTTCCAAGGTGATCCTCCTGCCACGAGTACATGCACCGTCAAGGTCCATCTAGCAGATATCAATGACAACACCCCTAAGCTGGTTAAATCATCTGTGATCTTCTGTGTAAACAGGGAACGTAAGATTCTGATGCCTGTTATAGATGCTGATGCAAAGCCATATGGTGGGCCCTACATTTTCGAATTTGGGGACGAAACTCTGAAAGAAAACTGGAAACTAGAACCTTCCCACGGTTGTTTAACATCGCTACATCTATGAATTTTTAGATTAAAACGTAGTTAAAAAACCTGGTTGGAACTCAACTGACACTTCTCTTTAAATCCTAACCAGGTGAAGTGGGCGGTCTCACTGCCCAGAAGGAACTTCCTCATGGTTCCTACTCTGTGCTGCTGGAGATTCAAGACCAACAGAATTTGATAGGACATGAGACTCTGCAAGTGGAGGTTTGTGATTGTGGAAAAAGTGATGTTTGTGTTGCAAAACAAGCGCAACCGACCCTATCGACAGTCGACAAACGATCAACAGTTCTATCGAGTGCTGCAATTGGACTAATTATCTTTGGATTCCTTTTATTTCTGTGTGAGTATGAAAATCATTTATCCCATATGTATAATTTCTACACGTTTAATTGGAAAATATCCAATTTTTATTTGAATTTTCCATTATTATATTAGAAAAAAAATGACACTTATTTTCTGTTTCAATTAGTTAATGCTATGACTCTTAAAAATAGCATCACTGGAAATAAATGAAGAAACTGGAAGGTTTCGTACATTGCTGTTTCATTTACACTAGACTGTTCTGTTTTTATTCATGTGCCTCAGTGAGTTAACAAGGTTTTAAAACTCCAACATCCAAACCTCCGTGCCTTCATGGCAGCTGCAGTAAATTAATTCAGGTATATGGCAGAGGATCTTTCTATTCTGGGTGGATCATCTAGACTATTGGTCTTTTCTGGTGAAATGTTTACGGAAGGCTGTCGTACGTCCACGTGCATGACATAGTTACCTATGGAGATGCTCGTAATGCAAGATAGATTATCACTTACCAGTGGTGAGTCTGACATTATAGAAAAAGGGTAAATCTTCTGTTTTACAATGAGTGTGTTCTGTGATGCCGAGAGCAACTTATAAACAGAGCGTGCACGTAGATAACTGGGAGTTTCCTCTCAGGGGCAGGTAGAGTTCATTCGTTCTTTCATTTTTCCATAAAGTGGTGAAAGCGGTTCTTTCAGGGGCGGAGCCAGGAAATTTTTAGTGGGGTGGCCACACTGAATCTATCATATTTTTGGGGTGGCATACATGTCCAAGAAAACACAGGGTTTCCATATTATAGGTCTCCTACACATCACTATAAACCTCTTCAATATTTCTCTGAATCTGATAGTTGAGTTTCCTGAGCCTGAGCCTCACCCTGTCTGTCATTGTGTGTCGTCTTCTTCTTACTGAAGAAGGAAGCTATGTCTGGTGTCTTTCTCTTCATCTGCTCCGACATTACATAATCAAAGCAAAATGCCAGGTATATTATCAACTACACCACCACCATCATTATTAACAGTCTCAGTTAATTAAATAAAAGCTTACTGAATAATTTACGGAAGATAACTACAAAACCTGCTGCATAAAGTTAGCTAATGTTAGCTACAGGTAACCTTTATCATCAGTTTGCAGGACCCGCAAAGTAGCGTGCTAAGTGTCTTAAACAGCATGTGGGACAAAAAAAAAGGAACGAACACCCTATCCCTCCACCTCCGGTCACAGCCAACTTTAGCTTACCTGTGTTTGGCGTGTGGAGTCTGCCAGTCTGCACAGCTGGCACCCTGGTGTAGCTTTGAGGTGTGCTCATTAGTGTAGTACTTGCACCGAAGTCGAACTGATCCAAGATCGGCTTTTACTCAGAATCCGCCGAACGGCGCGCCGGTGAAGGGAGGGGGGAGGGGGGAGGAGGGGCGCAGGCAGTCGATGGGGTGGCCAGTGGGGTGGGTAGGCTGCAGCTTGGGGTGGCCACGGCCCCCCCCGACCCGCAATTTTGTGCGCAAGCTCTAAAAAGGTGGATGTTATGGGGTTAAGAACTTGGATCATAGCTTAGGACTGAGAGAACAAAAGAAAACAATCTGATAAAGGAATTAAAAGGTAGAATAAAAAAAATACATTATCATTATACACATTATAATTGAGCTTTCTCATGTGTTTTGATGTGTCTTCAGTTCTGTTGTTGCTCATCACTTGCACCACCAAAGATGAAAAAAAATTTAAATACAAGGACATCAACGAGGGCAACCAGTCACTCATCCAGTACAATGAAGAAGGAGGGGGTGTTGAAGTCATGGTAAGTTAGTTGTGATTTGGTTGTAAAAACTAACTAATAAAACAATATCAAGCATAACAATTTTTATTTTATTTTCTGCCAGTCCATACCTACTTCCCTTTTACTAAAAAATAATGATAGATTTATAAGAGATGGCATCAAGCAAGACAACCTGCAGGTACCTGAAAATTTTAAGCTTTTCATTCCTCTTTCTTTGAAATAAATTTTCACAACATTTATTGTTCTGCTGCACAACCTCAGTGTGTTTAATTTTAATATCACAAACCAATGGTTAAATATTCTTTAAAATTTCCTGGGTGAGAATTCAGCTCTCCCAAGTGCACTTAGGTTTTGCTGTAGGTCAGAGATCTGAAACACACAAGAACTAACTTTATCTCATAGATCCTGGTTGGTTTGAATAGTTTTCTCTTGATAAGTAAAATAAAGTTTGTTTGTATTTACTTAAATTCTCTTAGTTTGATAATCAGCAGAAACACTTCACAGAACTAAATCTAGATGCAAATATTAAGAAGATGTGAATCAAGAACCAATATTTAAATTGTTGAAGTGCTATTTCACATCGTGTTTGACTGTGTGATTTATTAATTTTCTCTGATAAACTAGAAAACTGAGGCGACCAGCGAATGGATGCAACATTTGGTTGAACACAACTCATTAAGCCACTTGGTGAGTCATTCATTTAAAAACATTCTCCTAAAATCAGTCTGTGAACAAGTAGAACTGATAAAAACAAACTTTTACACTGTCAGGTCTTAAGGTGCATTCACACCGGCCCAACCATCAACTTCATAAGCGGCAAGTTTATATGTAAAGTCTATGGAGGACGGGCGTCAGACAGACGTCAACGGCTCTGCGTCGCTTTGTGAGCGTTATGAGCGGCAACTTTTCAAGCTTTTCTAGCGTTTCAGGTGTTGACGCTTGAAAAGCTTGAAAAGCTAGAAAAGGTCAAAGTTCAGCTAGCTGAACTTTTGACGTTGATAACGCTCTTGAAGTGGCATGTCAACCAATCAGAGCGTCTCATCGTAGTGACGTAAGACGTCACAGCACGTAGCCGGAAAGAAGCGGGATCAGCCAAAATGGAAGATAAATTAACCTCATCCAAACGTAGCTCCTGGAGCAAATGGTGAAACTCACCAAACTCAGAAAGCATTTGAAGAATGGGGTGTATCCACAAACGGCGATGCACCCGACGTCGACGTTGTCTAGATCTATGAAGTAAATAAATCCAAGCCACTGTCTCAATATGATCCGCAATAGCTCCGAACATCCCATAACAAAGGAAGCCCCGCCTTCGCGCTCTTTTTCGGTCAGGCTTTACGAGCTTTAACGCCTATGCGCTCTGACTGGCAGGCGTTATGAGCTTCAACTTCAAACGTCAAAATTGGAGCGTTATCAGCGTTACTTGACGTTGACAAAGTGGCCGGAGTGAATGCACCATAAGAGTTATGATATAGCCAACATCACATTACGGTAACTTGTGACTGATACACGTGTTACAATATATTGAGCTTTTTGTTCATGTGCGATACTTACACAATAAGATTAAATAACAGTGAATGTGTCAACAGACAAACTCTCACATGAACACAATGGGCTCAACAAACAATAAATACTATGGTGGAAGTGAGATGTTAACCAGAGTGAGTGATCAATCATGGCTTTAATAGCAACACTGTTTTCTGTCTCACTTGATGTTTCTGAATAATTGTGATGTGGAACTTCATCTCTTTGGTTCTGTTGTCTCAACACACCACCAGCATAAATCCACAAGAGGGAGCTGCAATTAGTTTTTTTGCTGTTTAATTGTTGGTGTTTCTTCTGGTTTTTATTATATTTAGCAAACTGACTTTCAGCAAACCCAAAAATCATTGTCTAAAATAATTTAATTCATTCTATAAACCTCCTTCTTCCTGTTCAGGGTCAAAGGGAGCTGGTGCTTATCTCCAACAGTCACATGGCGAGAAGCGGGGGACACCCTGGACAGGTCGCTAGTCCATCACAGGGCCACACATAGACAAACAACCATTCACACAAACACACTCACATCTATAGGGACAATTAGAGTCACCAGTTAACCTCCTGCATGTTTTTTGGACTGTGGGAGGAAACTGAAGTAAACCACACATGCATGAGGAAAACATGTAAACTCCATGCAGAAAGGTCCCAGCTCAGATTCGAGCCCAGGACCATCTCACTGCAAAGCAACAGCTCTATCAACTGCACCATGGTGCAGACGTAATTCTATTCATTTTTATTCAAAGAAAATTTTCACAACATTTATTTTCCTGCTGCAAAACCGGAGTGTGTTTAAGTTTAAGATCACAAAGCAGTGGCTAAATATTCTTCTTTAAAATATTTCCGGGCAGAGAATTCAGTTCTCCTAAGTGCACTTGTAGGTCAGAGATCTGAAACACACAAAAACTAACTTTATCACATAGTTTTTCTATTAATAAATAAAATCATAAAGTTACAGTTTTCTATTTAATCAATTCTCTTTACTTGATATTCAGCAAAAACTCTTTACAGAACAAAATCTAAATGCAGATATTAAGATGATGTCAATCAAGAACCAGTATATAATTTGTAAAAGTGTTATTTCACATGATGTTAGGTTGTGATTTATTCATTTTCTCTTATAAACTAGAAAAGTCAGGCAACCCAAAGATGTATGCAAAATGTGACTGATTAGGCTACTATTCATTACCTCACCCATTTAAAAATATTCTCCTAAAATCATTGAGTTTTTAGAACTGATAAAAAACAAACGTTTACACTGTCATGTCTTAGAGTTATGATAACATCACATAAACTTGTGACTTATACACATGTTACAATATGTTGGGCTTTTTGTTCATGTGTGATACTTTCACTGTTATTTAATCTTATTGTGTATGTGTCAACAGATGAACTCTCACATGAACACAATGGGCTCAACAAACATTAGATACTATGGTGGACATGAGACGTTAAACAGAGTGAGTGATCAACCATGGCTTTATTAGCAACACTGTTTTCTGTCTTAATTGATGTTTCTGAATGATTGTTCTTCTGCCCTCAGTTACTGAAACCTAGGCAGCGAGCTAAACACTTGAAATGATGCTTCCTCAATGAAAGGACACAGAGTTCGTTTTTGGGTCTCTTTACTGAAGAATTTATGTTTCATTTTTTTCATTTTTTGTAAAACTGTAAACACACATAACAGAACAATAAGTGTCTGTAGTACCAATTCAAATTACAAACATATCATACAGGCTAACATAGATGTGACTAGGAGTTAGCTGCATTAGCATAAAGAACGTTTCATTTTAAGAACATAAAAAATGGCCTATAATGTTCAGACAGGCAAATAAACATGTACAAATCAGTTTTATCTACAACACAAACTTACAGTTCATGGTACACCAAGGGTTCCCAATGATGAAACACACAGAAAGAGGTGTGCAGCATGTCAACCCCCCCAAACTGCTACCGAACTGCCTGCTGCTTACAGCTACTGGCCACCAGAGGGCAATTACACAAACATAAAATGACCAAAGAGAAAGAATATGATGGTGACCTCTTGTGGACAAACGAAGAAGTTTGAAGAAGTGCAACTGCTTAGCAAGTAAATTAACTAAAATGTGGATTAATAAGAAACAGTGAGGGACAGAATAATTGTGATGTGGAACTTCATCTCTTTGGTTCTGTTGTCTCAACAAACCACCAGCATAAATCCACAAGAGGGAGCTACAGTTTGTTTTTTGCTGTTTAATTGTTGGTGTTTCTTCCTGATTTTTATTTTATTTAGCAAAGTGACTTTTCAGCACACACAAAAATCATTGTCTAAAATTATTTACAGTGAAGTCAAAAATAGATTTTTGAAAAGTTCTGCAAACATTTACTTGTGTGAAGTGTGGAATGTACTTTTTTAACATCTTGCTATATTAAAGAGGTCATTCCATATAAACATTTTTTCTGAGGTTTCTGTTGAATATTTTATCTAAAAAACATTAGGAAACATTGATTAATAGACCTTTCAATCTGACTGCTTGCAAATTTGCCTGGATTTGGGCTGTAACTCATTAATATTCATTATGTGACTTTGCTAGAATCTGATTGGCTAATAAACTAGCCTATGAGAGCAAGGTATACTGTTTCCTGCCCCACTGCACATGGCAACAGCGCACAGAGTGTCCTCCTGTTTGATACGTGTTTATGGTAACAGCTTTTAGCCAGCAGCATGCTAGGCGTGGTCTCAACTGCGGGAGCTGATGAATATTAACGAGCAAAGCTGCTGTGACGAAACAGATACAGGCCTTTCGAACTCGGGTGTTATCGCCACCTGCGTAGTTCGAGAGATAAAAACTAAAATAGAAGTAGTTGACCTGTTTTCACTCCCACTATGAAGGTAAGAACACATGTAGAGCTAAAATATTCAACAGAAACCTCAGAAAAACAGTTTGTAATGGAATGGTCTTTTTAATACAACAATCTCAAGTTTCTTTTGTTCAGACCAGTGCTTAATTTGTAAATCAAAAGTTACCGGAACGCAAATAGCGCCATGAGACCAGAATTCACTGAGGCCACAGCGGGTGTAAATTGTCAAGCAAGGCTAGAGAAAGTGATGATAAGCCCAGAAGAAGTAAGTTATACTGCCTTTTTGGCATTTTGATGCCACTGTTATTTATCCCAACTGGCACCATTAACGGATCCTAGCAAACAGTTACCGGAACACACCCTTCAAAATAAGACAGTTCCCGGATCTTGTTCCGGCAGGATCCGGCTAAAATTAAGCACTGGTTCAGACTAATAAAAAGATTAAATTATTTACCTTGACATGTTTCGACTGTCCTCTGCAGTCCTCCTCAAAGGTGTCACCAGGTGTTTTGGGGATGTGTCTTTATCAGCTGTTTTTCCCTGTGGGCATGATCAACCTATCAGATCTGTCAGTTCTGCCATGTTAGCCACACCCACTGCTGTCTGATGGTCTCTGACAAACAAAAGAAACTTGAGATAAACAACAACAACAAAATGATGTTAGAAGTTTTAGAACTCTTTCAGAAGATGTATAAAATCAAAATTTTTCTCTCTGCAGAGCAAGTCAGTCTTCAAACGCTCTTTAAACACAGTACTAGATTACCTTATCCTCGATACTCTCATCGGGGTAAGAGAAGTTTATTTTCATACCATACAGCTTATTACTGTGTACATGTCCTGAATGTCAGATGAAGCCATTTATTTCTGATCAGATTCAATAATGTGCACCAGGTGTAAAGCTGACAGACATACCTCCATAAAATGGTTGTTAATAAATAAAAATCTTAGTATAAACCTTAATAAAGATTAAATTCAAGACAAGAATGATGATTTAACCATTAAGCTCACAAAGATCTACATTAGGCAACGAACTGAAAATGGAAAGTCATGAATGTGACATGATACATTTAAAGGTCCTGTATCATGAAAAATCAACTTTTTGTAGCTTTTAACCATGTTGTGATGCTATTTCTTTATTTAAAAGACCTCCAGAGTGGTTTTTGGCTTATTTCGTGCATTCCTTAGTAATCCTCCTGAATCCTGCGCTCTGAGCAGCTGCTTTACTCGCTCATGTAAAACGGCTGAATTGAGCCCCTTTACGTCACAGTGTCGTATCAGGAAGTTCCTGACCAATCCCTGCTGCCCCTGTAGTAGGTACGAGGCGAGCTGCGAGAGTCCGAAACAATTTGTCAAGAACTCATCACGGCAGATGTCTAACCTACAGCCCAGAGTTCCCACACTTCAACCACCTGCTGCTCTTTATTAGCATGAGCTGCTAATAAAGACTTATCAACTAGACCCTGCTAATCACATATCAGTATGACTCCAGATTTACAGCTGAGCTCCACGTCACCGCAGCCCGTCCCATCACCGGATAAAAGACACAGTCACTCACCCTGCCAGCGCTCAGTCATACGTCCCGTTTGCCACGAGCTCCTGTTAACCTCCTTGCTGCAGTTTAACCGCCTCATTAATCCAGCCTCAGACCTGTCCCGGTCGATCTCTCTCTCTCTCTGTCCGCCTCGTTCTTGGCTGCTGGTCTCGCGGTCAGCGACTACAGTCGCTGCCTCCAGAAACCTGCTCCTAGCCTACGACCTGTCTCACTTCACCAGTCTGATCCCAGTCGGGTGTCATCTCCCGGGTCGGATCGCATCCAGTCGCAAGTGGACCGCCCTTCCCTCCAGACGCTCCTCACCACTGAGCGTCCTCTGACAAATTAGCACCTCCATTTCGTTGTATTTCATTCTAAAAATTTCTCGTCGAAAATGTGCATTTGGCTGCGAGAGTTACAGAAGTTTATTTAGTGTTTCTAAACAGACCAATCGCACTCACAGTTGGGAGGCGGAGTTTTAGATAAACCGAGCGTTTTTACTTCCTGGTCACAGAATAACTCTAGAATATAAGTTATATTTCAGGACAAATTAAGTGAATATAACTCAAACAGTAAGGTTTTATCATATATGTGCCGATCCCAGACGTTGACAACTGTAAAATAGCATGATACAGTCCCTTTAACCTGAGTGCATTTTACATTTTTTAGTCTAAAAATAACTTCTTTTTTTTTTTCTTTATCTCCAAAATCCTACAGAATCTTAATAAATTAAATTATGATGACCAAGAGTACGGACCCAAAATCTATGAGGAAGAGGGGTTGGACACCAGATGCCAGTCACTGGATAAACTGTCACTAGACATCAAGGAGGATGATTTAAAGTTCTTGGATGATTTGGGACCAAAGTTCAAGATATTGGGAGAGAAGTGCCAGACAAACAAAACAACATATGAAACTAAAAACATGCAGCTTTAAAAAGTCCCCGTTGGAAAGGGAAACAGCAGGTCCAACTAAGTCATTCTTTCCTTTTACATTCTGATTGCAGTTATGGACTGATAAAACTGGACTTTCTGAGGAGCGAAACACCTAAATATCTGGGTTCTGAACATGTACATACCTCAGACTAATACACTTCACATCGTCTATGCTAGATATTGTATTGTTGCAAGATGTAATCGTATCCACAAGACAAGGATTATGTAGCAGCTGGTACCTTTTGCTTGTCATGATCTGATGGTTCTAGAAAGCTTTATTATTGTAAGTAACTGGTTTTTAGCTTTTTTGTTTTACTTTCCATGACATGAGGGATTAGTACCACTTTTTTCAAGCTGATATTTTTGACAAGATACTATTATTCTGAGGTTTTTATAATGTACACTGTAATGTAGAGGCTTGACAGGAACCTTCTTCATGCAGTGCAATAATCTGGCCGGACACTGTTAGTGTCGAGTGAGATATAGAAATACGCACATGTTCCCTGTACGCAGCTGCTGTGGAATATCATGTTATTGTTCTGAGTTGGCTGTTTGTGCTAAATAAAGTACTCTACAGTGCATAAGGAGACTGGTTATTTGACATTACATGGTGTCAGAAGATAAAATGGTTAAGTTTCCATCACCAAGTAACTTTGATTTCAGTCATCCTTGCCTGAATGGAAACGGCGATTCCACAGATACAGAATCGCCACAAAGTTGGATAAGGAGGACAAAGAGGTCCAGGTGTGTATTCTTCTGGGGTGGTCGTGGCTCTGGTCGTCCGGTAATCGGAGCGTAAGCGGTTCGAATTCCCGCTCTGCCTGAAAAAGATCACCTGGCCGTTGTGTTCTTGGGCAAGACACTTCACCCACTTTGCCTGTTTGGTGTTGGAGGGAGTTGCCTGGCAGCCTCACCTCTGTCAGTGTGTCTCCCAGGACAGCTGTGGCTACAAGATGAATGTGGTTTATCACCATTAAACGTGTGAGAGTGTGTGTGAATGGGTAAATGAAAAGAAAAAAAAAATTGCCAAGTGAAAGTAACAGAACTTTCATTGAGTAGTTTAACAACATGTGTAGAATTTAATTTCTGTAACTTAATCTACTCATTGAAGAATGTATTAATTTGATAGTCATGCCTGTGATACAGCCTACAATTACACATGAATGCAACACAGTAACCTGATCCTTAAGGGTCTGAACCGAGATGTACATACAGGAAAACCTAGCAAGCAGACGTTCCCACTCACTAAGAAAATTTGCATATCAGAATTTGAAAAAGAAAACATGTTGCCAGCTGGTCTTGTTATAGATCAAAAGGAAAACATGTTTGTGCAAGTATTATTTGCATATCTCAGTCCACACTGTCGAAGCATAAAAAAATTACTCTGTTTTCAACACAGCCAGCCAATCACTTGCCTTGCAGGCAGTGTGGGTTTGGCATCTCTTGGTTGTTAATCGAGCTGTTTTTGGCTCTGTCTGATTGTTCCTGTATTGGACAGCAAACAGGGTTCAATACAATGAAGATTGTGATACTTCTAATGGTACTTATTTTATATATATTTTTTAAAACATACATTATTTTGTTTTATTCAAGTTATTATAAATTCTGGACTACAAAACATCTAAAACTGAGAATATGAAAAAGCTGATCATTGGATTACATGTGAATATTAGGGTTAAATTTAAAGAAAGTACATGTCACAAACTGATGGAGGATGACAACCAGAGTAAAATAATAATAAGTTTTAATAAATAAAGATGCTGGCTGAGCAGCGACTTACATGGATGGTGAAACAGAGGTGATAATCCAAACATGTATGACAAAACGTAATCCCCGAAAAAAAAAACAACTGCAGAGAATTCCCTTAAATACTAACTGAACTGATAACAAAAGTTAAAACACCTGGGAACAATCACAGATGACACTGGGAGGAAAAGCACACAGAAACTAAACAGGAAGTGACACAACATCAAGAGACCTAATGACAATGGAGGAGAAACAGGAAGTACAATAGATAAGTAAAAGCAAAACTGTCTATAAAAATTGTCTATAATGACTCGTTTTAGACAAAAAATAAACAATCAAAAGTACTTTTTTACTGTTGTTCTTTCACTTTCATAGTAGTAAAGCATAGTTCAGATGTTGCATGAATCATTGAAACATGAAATATTTACATCAAAGTCACTGATCTGCTTGAAAAACCTCGTTACACAAAATGCTCTTTATCTCGGCTTTTAGTCCTGAAACGTGTGGATTTTCATAAAAGTTCCTCTTTTGTACTGCAGATTACTAAATAACAGAAAAAGGTAGAAACATTTTTTTTTTGCTTTTGAAAGAAGAAAGACTAAATTTTGTGCTGATGGTTTCAGAATTCACATAGTCATAGTAGAAAATATTCTGTGGGCCTTCAAAAAACAGTAAAAATGCTAGATATCACTGGCACTGAGGGGAAAATGAAATCTGAAAGTGGCACTGAATGAGTTAAAAACTGTTTTTCTGAGGTTTCTGTTGAATATTTTAGCTCCACAGGTGTTCTTACCTTCATAGTGGCGTTGAAAACAGGTCAACAACTTCTCTTTCAGTTTTCATCTCTCAAACTACGCAGGTGGCGATAAAACCCGAGTTCTCCCGAGTCCAAACGGCCTGTATCTGTTTCATCACAACTCCTTTGTTTGTTAGTATTCATCAGCTTCCACAGTTAAAACCACACCTAGCATGTTGCTGCAAAAAGATGCTGCATAAGATATAGCGAACCCAAAGACACGACGTCTGACGTTGCCATGCACAGCGGAGCAGGAAACAGTATACCTTGCTCTCATAGGCTAGTTTGTTAGCCAATCTGAGTCCAGCAAATTCAAACAATGAAAATGAATGAGCTGCTGACAAAGCAGCCTGATGGAAGAAGCTGGAACCACCCGAATTTTAACGCAGACAGATTGAAAGGTCTGTTAATCAATGTTTCTTGATGTTTTTTAGATATAAAATGTTTCATATTACTGGTTAATATTTAAGAAATAACCACAAAGTCCTGAAATCTGTGTGAAATGGCCTCTTTAAAACTCTATTTTTTGCTCTCTCACCCCTTGTCCCTGGTCTGGAGTCTGCTGCTTGATTTAGAGTCCGCTAATAGAACTTAGAAAAACATGACATTTTGATGTTCTCTAACTTTCACACAGTTGCCTGCTCTATAGCATGGCTTTATCTAACGTGTAGGGATTGTATTAGGTTATAGTTCAGTGACTTCATTGTTTGCAATAAAGTACAAACTTCCACCTAAACAGTAAAAGTTCAAGCTGACAGCTGTTTGCCTCAGGGGTGATCCGACCAGACAGAGTTTCTACTTCAAGCACGCACTTTAAGTGAAGACATTTGTCAATGTCTTACAATTTTTAAAATATTTGTTTGTGACAAAAAAAACAGACAAAATGAAAATTGAAATGACTGAAATCTTGACAAGTTGCATTTTTTGTATTTTTCTTTACAACATCATGAATGAATTTGTATTTGCAAATGCACATTATGTGTTTGTGTCTACGTCACCTCTCCTCTGTGCTTGAATCAGTCTTGCTTTTCTGCATTATTTTTGTGACAACTGTATAAAAAACAGCTTTTGTTCTTCGTGGAAGATGAAAGTTAAGAGCTGCATATTTAAGAACTGAGAAGAGTGCAATGTTTAGTCTCTGTGAAGTAATGCAAAGTTCCAAATGTAGCTGCACAATAATGCAGCAATTATTCAGGCTGTACCTATAGCTTTATTTTAAAAAAACTATCATAGTGTCAATTAACATTCTACCTCATTGACCACTTTAAAAAACACAAAATAAAAGCAGAGGCAGTGTTAACTGTCTTGAGTTGTGTGTCTTATGCACTTTTAGACAGCAAGATGCTTTCTCAGCATATATCACACCAAGCGTTCCTGCTGAAGCCTGGCATGTAGTAACTTGCAAGAAAATTCTAACATAAACTCAGACATTTTCCCAACAGACAATGCCTTCAGTTTTAGTGTGATCTGAGGTTTCCAGTGTAACTACTTTCACAGGCTTTACTTCACCTCTTAACCCTACATGGGTTGTAGAAATTAGACTTTCCTAGTTTGCTGAAAGTCATTAAATGTCTTAAAGAGGCCATTCCATTAAAAACGATTTTTCTGAGGTTCCTATTAAATTTTTTAGCTCCACAGGTGTTCTTACCTTCATAGTGGGTGTGAAAACAGGTCAATAACTTCTCTTTCAGTTTGAATCTCTCAAACTACGCAGGTGGCAAAAACAGGAAAATTTTTTTTAAAAACTTAAATGCAAAACAAAAAGTTGCTGCAAAACAAATAACTGTTAAACATGTATATTGATCTAGAAACTTGAATGCTGACACTGAAAACACTGAAAAAACAGATGATGCAGTAGACAACAAAGACCAATAAAAAAACATGGAGGTTTCTTGACAAGTTATAAAGGACATAATGGAAACAAGGCACAGACACACAACATGAAACAATTAAAACCAAACTATTACACTCTAACCACAACACAGAGAGAATCACATTTGCATGTTTATACAATTAGAACAAAACTAAATATGTCAACAAACACAAGAAAAACAAAATGTGATGATTGACAGTTTAAGTAGCACAAAGCCTCAATAGCTCCCAGAAGGTATGCAAAGTTAATTGGCATAAAAACAGGTTCAGTTCCAAACAGAAGTACGTGAGAAACTATTTTAACCTGAAGCTGAATAGAAAGAAGGTGTGCAACAGATAGTTTTCTTGGCAAGAGATTTCTTTCTGAATTTTTGAAACTGTTAGAAAAAGGTTTTATTTCATGATGCTCCCACGCCCAAGAAGTAACCTATTCTTGTTTCTATCAGCTTTAAATTCTACAACTTTATTTGTTAAGAATCAGTTGTTTTGAATAGTTTTAATAGTTTGCTGATGTGAAACATGTTCTCTGAGACATACCAAAGCAAAGATCAAAAGTAAATACCAGACATTAGTGGCAAGAACTACATATTCTCACAGTAAGAAATACCTGCCTTAGTGTGGACTGAAAGGTTGTTCTCTATGTGCATTTTCTTACTGAGTGACTGCAAAGGTTCCGTAACACCTCACTCAGCAAATCACTGTTCATCTTGCCTTCAACTCTTTCTCTTACTCTTTCCCTGTTTGTTGAGACACCCAAAACCCCACCCCCCTAATGTAGTCAAGGACACTTTGTTGCGCTGTGTGTGTGTTTGTGTATGTGTGTGTGTGTTGTGTTTATTTTCAGTCTGTTTAGATAAACAAATATGATCGCATTTGTCAATCGCAGTATTTTAGTTTGAAGAATCGCTTTTATTATCAAAATTGACCGAATTTTCTCAAGTGTCTTGGTGTATCCCTACTTTGGGATTTTCAACTATGGCGGGGGGATCTGGAACCAATTAACCGTGATAAGTGAGGGATCACTGTATTTTTGACCAGATCATCTGTCTTGGTGTTATTTCCTGCCAGAATTGCTCGAGTCTTGCGCAAAAAATAGACCAGACGCTGAAATTAGCATTTCACAGCCCTCCATGTCTGGCATGAACTACACTATATAAGTTAACAAGAGCTACAAATGGATGCAGACTCGGTTCCGCTACGCGACGCTTCCGTGTGCAGTGTTAACCAGCCCTGAGGCCTAAGTAAAATATGTAGTATGTACAGAAGTGTGATTGATAATCTAGTAGCCAATAGATAACCAAACGGGTTTGTTATCTATTGGCTACTTTATTTCGAGTCCCACCAGGTCTATGATTTATTAATATCATAACTTTTAGGAAACCATAAGTACAAGACCGTACAAGCTGATCAAATGATTTTAGAGTTAAGTTGACATCTAAATTTGCAACAAAATCCTCTTTACCACCTTTAAGGAAGCAATGCAATTTCTGAAAGATTTCTGAAATTCCTCAGGTATGTACAACAACAAAAATATTTTGTATTTCAGTTTGGGGAGTCAAACTGTGGATCACCTTGAAGGGCCGCTCAGAAAATGTCAAAGTATGAGGCAATTAAAAAAATTTATAAAGAAAATTTGTATCCTTGATATAGAAATTAAGAATTTGATGGTGTGCTTCTTATTTGTTTGTTTTTGCTGTTGTTACTATTGCTAATATCATTATTATTACTATTGTTACTTTTACCATTGTCATCAAAATTACTGTATTGACCAGAAGTTAACTAAGGAGATAATATTAATTTGACATGAAGTAGTGGGATTAAATGAGTAGGATACTTCTTTCCACTACTTTTCGAATGTTTAATTTGAATATATGTTCTTGGTTTCTGATTACCTTTCCAGGTTTTGTTTTATTTATTTTCTGCTCATTTGTGTCAATAGATTAAAGGTGGGATATGGAACATAAACACCACAACAACAGAACCCAGCCTCTGGCCATTGGGGCACCAGGCTTGTGCTATGCTGGTGACTCCATGCGTGCGCTCTAATGTCACAAATATTCTACACCAAACCCACTCTGATCTCTGATCCAAGAAGGACAACAAATTATCAAGAGTTCAGCTCACTAATCATGCTCTCTAGCCATACTGATCACAGACTGACTCTGATAAATGAAGACTCCTACCTGTATCTTAGTCATTGAATCAGTCCATGACAAATAGCTCACGTATCTGCCCCGGCTCTTCTCGAGCAAGACAAAACTTCCTGCAGGATCCCCTGTCCACCTCACACCAACCTGCATGCCTCACTTCTCCACCCAGCCACAAAATCCTCGGAGGTGTCCTTCAGGCGAACCCGCAGCCAGATTTCCCCTCACTTCAACCACCTGCTGCTTTGTTTTAGCGTGAGCTGCTAAAGACTTTCCCACACGACCCTGCTAAGTCACATGTTGGAGAATCCCCTAAGCAAGCAAATAAGGTATATAATAACCACATATCCCGGGGTTTTCAGCTGCTTGATCTGCAGACTCCACAGCACCAGCCTCGCTGTGCCAGACTATTCACCGTGTTAGGCAACCCACAATGGTGCCCGCTGCTCTGCCAGCTATTGGCTGGTAGATGTAAACCAAATGCCAACGTTCTGCCTGTCAGAATAAATATTTTATTATATTTCCCTTCAAATATAATTTATAAAGAAAGTTCTGCATTTTCATTCTACAACCCTCTAAACACCCTGTGGTGTTAGGTTGCCAGCTGGCTATGTGCGTGTGTGTTTATTTTCTTACTGGTTGCTTTCCAGGGGTGTGGCAGACCAGACAATCACAGGTGTAGCTCGTCTGCTTCATCAGCGGTCCTGGACAAAAGAGGTGTGATGACCTGAGACAGACGCCAGTGGGTTGCATGACAATGTGTGGTAACACAGGCCGCTATCTCGTTCTCTCTCAGAATTTATTATATGCTCCTGAATTTTTCCTGTGACTCACCTACCTCTTCTGTGCAGGTTCCCCTCCAGAGCACTGAGCCTCCTCTGTGGTTTCCGTACCACGTCCTGATCCTCCCGTGCTGGTTCCCGCAACATACCGCCTTGGATCCTTCCTCCCAGGGGATGGTTCCTGCACCGTACCTCCTCAGTCCTGCTCTGGCTCCTCTCCAATCCAGCATTCACAACCAGGCTCTCAGCCATCCACTAGGCACACACATCTACCTCAGCTGGCTGTCACCTGCAGCGCCCCTCTCCTGGACCAACTCCACCCACTTCCTCAATAAGCAAACTCACCTCAGAATCACGTTTACTCCATCCTCTGCTCAGTCTCCTGTACTAACCGGTCTCTCTCCCACTCAGATCCTGCCTGTCCGCTGAGATGGTCACAGTCTCCTGCCTGAGACCTCCTGCATTAAGAAAGCAGAACTACTTCTAATTAAACATTTTAAAAATTTCCTTCCTGTGTCTGTGGTCTGGAGTTGTGGCTTGTAAGAGTGACATACATGTCAACCTTGAGAACGCAGAATTAGGGAGATCGTGGTTGTAGTGCATTGGAGCAGGGTGGGGTGGGGGGGTGGGGGTGCAAGCACTGGTAGTGTCAGAGCAGGGGGGGTTGTTGCACAATAGCTGCAGCAGGGGTTTGATAGTTTTGTTTGCAGCGATGTGGGACTGTTTTCACCATGTAATCTGTGCTTATAAGACAGTCCTTCAGGTATGTTTGATATAAACAGCCAATCAGAAACAACGGTGGAAACTGTCAGAAATCAGGAAAAATTCAGGAGAAAGTTGGCTCCAGGAGATTTTTGGGAGGGGCACCGAAGGGAGTCTTCTGGGAAAATCGAGAAAGTTGACATGTATGAAGAGGGCTCAGAACCAACTTTGTGTAAAATCATGTCACATGGAGGCATACATTTGTTAGAAATATTGCTTTTAATGAAAATATTCCATATTGTGCCTTTAATGTATGATTATTAGGGTTTGCCATGATGAATGCAATGCAACAATATCAATATCATTTATTGCCATTATTATTCATTCAACCATTAAAACAACATACTTGAGAGCCAGCCAACATGAAAAATAAACTTTTTTAAATATTTCAGTTTGACTCAACAGTCAAAAGTTCTTGAAGTCCTGAAAGACAGAATTTTGCTAGCATGTTGTACATCTCTTAATAATACTGTTTACCAAAATCAAGAAAAACCCAACCTACAGACTCATAGAACTTGACTGGAGTACTGCTCAAACCAGTATCAGTAAATTACAGACAGGCCAAAGAGCTGACTCACAAAGTGCAGGTTGTAAAAACCCTCAGTGTGTGAACACGCGCAAAAGAACAAAATGTGCCAAATGAATGTGACAGAACTTTCACTGGGCAGTTTAACAACATGTATATTTATCTAATCTTTGACAAATTTATTTACTTGATCCTCTTGTCTGTGATGCAGCCTACACCTACACATACATACAACGTGGTAACCTGATCCACAGACCTAAAGGGTGAATACCTGGGACCAGATATACATTCAGGAACACCTAGCAAGCAGAATTTTACACTCACCTAGAACATTTACAAATAGGCATTTAAAAAACATATTGCGAGCTGGTCTTGTCATAGAACAAAAAGAAAAAGTGCTTGTGCAAGTATTAATTACATATCTCAGTCCACACTGTTGAAGCATGAACAGATAACTCTTTGTTTCCTACATGGCCAGCAAATCACTCGCCCTGAAGGCACTGTGGGCTTGGCGTCTCACGGTTCTTAGACAAGCTTATTTTTGGCTCTGTCAGACTGTTCCTGCATTGGACAGCAAACAGGGTGCGTTACGATGAGGATTTTCCTACTTCTAATGGTATGTATGCTATACCTTTTTAAAATGTTCACGGTTTCATTAATTTAGGGAATATAAAACTTTAAAAACTCAATATGAAAAGGCTGAACACTGAATTACTTGTGATTAATGGTTAAGGTGAAGATGAGGAAAAAGTACAAGGATGTGCAGATTGAGCTCATGAATATTTAAAGGAGAGTAAACTGCAAACAGAAAACTAGTTCTGTGCTTCATTTTATGTAAATACAGGTGATGAAACAGGAACTTGGCAGAACTAATACAAACTCCTACACTTTCACAGATGTATATAACCTTAGTTCTGAATAACAAAGCACATGTCTTCAGTTGTACCTTTAACATCTGCATGTGATTATTTTCAAGTTCTTACTCTGTAGTTTAAACTGTTCATGTCTTTTTAGAATAATTTATTCTTCAAGTGAAAATGCCTCACGCTTGCTGATGTTTCAGTCTTTCATTTAAGAAACCGTTTATCACGAACATTTACAAAAGAGACCTGGTTTCAGATGGTCATAAGAAGCAGAGGTTTCTATGTTCCATCCATCTTCTTCTGCTTTATCTTGGGTCGGGTCGCAGAGGCAGTAATCTGAGCAGGGACGCTGAGACTTTCCTGTCTGCACACACCTTCTCCAGCCCTTCAGGGGGGACCCCGAGGCGTTCCCACGCCAGCTGAGAGACACAGTCTCTCCTGCATGTCTCAGAACTTACCGACGGGTTAGTGTCTCCAGTGGGAGACCAGGGAGGGACTGGGACAGTAATTCAGGCTGGATATTTTGATTTCATTCCAGGCCACCACCACCCAATTATTGCAAAACGCCAAGAGTGTGTTCAGCAGAATCTAAGACTAATGCTACAATGCTAGGTTATTAGATGATGAAAAAGACCCTAAAATGAAATTTACGCCTATTTCCCAAAAGTATGAGTTGTAGTATGATCAAGGGGAGATGGTTTACATGTGCTGTGAGTTTGGTGTTACTACAACATGTAGTAGTGTAGTTATTTCACATTTTATTAGTTATTACATGTTGAAAAAGACCCTCAAAACAATTTTCAGCCTATTTTCCCAAAATATGAGCTGTAGTAAGATCAAGGGACGATGCTTATGTGTACTGTGTCTGGTGTGGCACTACAACATGCAACTGTATAGTTTTAACCCATTTTAATAATAAAACATCATTGGATTGAAAAAAGCTCTTTATCCAAATCAATTTATGTAGCTGATAGAGCAAACTAATATTCATAATGTTTTTTTTTTTACAACCACACACCTTAAAATTGGATTTTATTAACGATTGAGCTATTTAAGACTGTTAACAAAATGAAAAACATACATTTCTAATCCAAGAAAAGTAGTATGAAAAACATTAAAGAGGCCATTTCACACAAATGTCATTACTTTGTGGTTATTTCTGAAGAATTAACCTGTAATAAGAGACATTTTATATCTAAAAAATGTTAGGAAACACTGATTAACAGACGTTTCAATCTCTCTGCGTGAAGATTCGGCTGACTTCAGGCTGCAACTCATTAATATTCATTATTCAAATTTGCTGGACTCAGATTAGCTAACAAACTAGCCTATGAGAGCAAGGCATACTGTTTCCTGCGCATGGCAACAGCGCACCAAGTCTCTTCTAGTTTGATAAGTCTTTATGCTAACAGTATTTAGCCAGCAGCCTGCTAGGCGTGATTTCTCTTGTGGGAGCGGATGAATACTACTGAGCAAAGAATTTGTGACGTAACAAATGCAGGCCGTTCAAACTCGGGTTTTATTGCCACTTGCGTAGAGGGATAAAAACTGAAAGAGAAGTTGTTGAACTGTTTTCACACCCACTATGAAGGTAAGAACACCTGTGGAGCTAAAACTTTCAACAGAAACCTCAGAAAAACTATTTTTAATGAAAGGGCCTCTTTAACAATTTTATTGACACTACATCTGTCATAGGTGAAGCAATTGAATATGTCTCTGATATATTTTACGGTGTTGCAATTTGTAGACGGTCCCTGCGCCTTCACGTACCAGCAGGCTCTGCAAGAGACCACTGTAAGTCTCCCAGCGCGGAGTATGGCTCGTCTTGAAGAAAATACGAATGTAGCTTGCAGTCTACCTTGCTGTGATTGCACTCAGGTGTCGGCTTTGTAAAAGCATTGCTCTGATGAAGTTATTGTTCTGGAATTGGTCTGTGAATATTTGTCTAACTTCACAGAAGTTTGATCCTCTCCCTCTCTGCTTCATCTTTCCTCTTTCCCTGGCTTTAATTTAGAGCGAAAGTAAAGTGTAGAAGTAAGGGAAGGGAGGGGGGAGATTGTGCTCTCAAGCTCTCTACCTACTGCATATGAGTGAGCATCACTAGGGCAGATGGTCTAGTGAGCTGCACGGTACGTTTTTTATTTAACAATCAAGCCCCACCTGACTGTCAGCTCAATCGTGAGTGGTGCACTTCAGCAGCCAGGCTACCGGGAAATCTCCTGGTGCTCCTGACGTTCTGTCTGCGCCTGGACATGCCTTGAATACATCCCTAGGGGGGGCGACTAATGCCTGGATCACAATGCCTGTGAAGCGCCACAAAGCTCACCTGTTCACATCAGACGCGCATTTCTCCAAGCTGGTCCAGAAGCGTTTCTGGTCCTCTGTTTAATCAGTTTTTTTTTTTCATCATGAATAAGTAAATAATAGGGATGCACCGATTGTGAAATTCTGGGCCAATACCGATGCCGATGTTTACCATAACAACTTCGCCGATGGCCGATGTTTTGGCCGATGTTAGGAATGCACCAATTCTGAAATTCTGGGCTGATACCGATATGTTTAACATTACATCTTGACCAATGTTTTGTCTTTTTGTTATTTCTTACTTCTTTTGTGCCATGGAAACATACAAGTCTTTCAGCTCTTCATCACTCAATCCTTGAATGAGCACAAATTCAATAAGACCAATTTATGAAACAGAAACAACCTTTAATGTCACTTTCTGGTTGACAGTTATAACTTAAGTTATGACAAACTCTTTTCTGAAAATTCTTCAAAAACCTGGGACTGTTAATCAATGAAAAGATTGTTTCAGTACACTGTCCAACAAAATTATTTGAGTGGTTTTAGCCTAATAAAGAAAAACTTACTCAATGAGAAGATTATTTTCATGGCCCAATTTAAACCAAAAAATGTTTAAACAAAAAACAAATCAAGTGTAAATGCAAAAACAAGTGCAAAATAAATTATTCTTATATACAAACATAAATAGGGCTATACTTCACCTTGTGTATTTCTCATATAGAATAAAACATAATGTTTCAGAACTCACACACTGGAACATGCAGCATCATTAAAACAAAAACTGTCCCTTCATTTCTGATCATTATGACACATACTGTAAGTCATCAGCTGTATGTCTGGCCTACTTCTTAATAAGAAGCATGTTTTTCTTTACAAAGATAAGCATCTTTGCTTTGTCACAGCAAAGCCTATTTCTCTTTTCATCCAAGACATGAGACACAGAGCTGAACAACCGTTCACTCTCCGTGCTGGAGCACGGCGCACAAAGATATCTGCGTGCCATTTGTGCTAGTTCTGGAAAACGCAGGTGGTTATTTCTCCAATAGCCAAGCGCACTCTCACCTCTGGGAATAGTGGTTTCTGCCAGGAAAATACCCAGTTGTTGGGATACAGAGGTACTTGCCTTCTCTGGTCTGTTATCTTCCAGAATCTCCTCAAACACATCATGCAGGGTGGACCCTGCTCCATCTGATCGTTGCCTCTTGCGCTCTGGGTAATGTGCGTGCTGTTCATGGTGCGTGTCATCTTCTGCGCCGGCAGCAGGCAACAGGTGTGCCTCAAGTATTTCTCGAGCGCGTATTTTAACATCCTCATCAAAGTAACAGTCCTTGTATCTGGGGTCCAAACAGGTGGCAATGCAGAACATGGGATCGAACTGGATTTGATCGAAGCGTCTATTTACAGCCTCTAATAACGAAGTCTTTGTTGTTTTAACGCCATGGTCGGTGTCAGCCTGCTTACTGAGAAGACGTCTCAGGGCTGTCACAGAGGGGATGACATTGGCAGCTGATGCCTCTGATGAACTAACTTCTCTTGTCAGTTGTTCAAACGGGGAGAGGAGTGTTAATAAGTTTTCAATTAATTGCCACTGGTGCGCGCTGAGAGTGGCCGGGAGGTCGTAGTCTGCAGCATATGTAGCGAGTGCGCGCTTTTGTTCCAGCAAGCTCTCCATCATATAAAATGTGCTATTCCAACGAGTGGAAACATCTTGCTGAAGCCTTTTCGGTTTCATTCCCAACTGGATCTGCACAGCCTGGAGACGTGAATAGGCGAGGGATGAGTGTTTAAAGTGGCCGACGATTTTTCTGCAATTAGTCACAACTTCAGTGACGCTGCGCTGGCTAAAAACACCATCATGAACTGCCAGTTGCAGTGTGTGTGCCATGCAGCCATAACTAGCAAGACCACTGTCAATCATAGCTTTCGTCATATTCCTAGCATTATCTCTCACGACAGCATGCACTCTGGTTTTGTCGATTTTCCACGTCTGGAACATTTTCTCAAATGTGTCCGAGATGGCAGATGCTGAGTGGGTACCTGTGAACTCCTGGGAGTGTAGCACTGCCTTCACCCGGTTGAAGTCCTTATCAATCCACTGTGCCATGAGGCTAAGCATGCTCACGGGGCTTACACATGAACTCCATATATCTGTGGTGAAACTGATTGCAGCAGTGTCGCTAGCCAGTAGCTCATGAACGTGTGTGGCCACAATGTTGTAGATTTCGAGGAGACAGACCTCAGCAAAGTGACGTCGGCTCGGCAACGTGTAGCGTGGTTCCATGAACTTCATCAGACTCCGAAAACCCACGTCCTCCACTACAGAGAAAGGCTGGTCATCTAAAGCAATGAATTGCATCACCTTGTTTGTTATTTGTTTTGCTTTGGCGCTGTCTGGAGGAAGTTGTTTGGCTTTTTCAAATGCCGTACTGATTGAAGTCTGAGTCTTGCCGGGTGTTTGCGCTTTCTTGGCAGCTTCAGTTTTCCGTTTTTGTTCAGCTTGCAGGTAATCACTGTACACCGCCTCATGCCTGCTTCTCAAATGCCCTATGAGATTTGTTGTGTTAAATGACTTTCTAGCAGTTCCCCCTCTTGAAATTTCAATGGAACACGTATTGCAAACTGCATAACGCTGATCTTTTTCTGAGATAGTGAAGTATTGCCACACGACCGCTGCCATCTTCTTTGTTTCCTCCACTGAGGAAAGTGTGAGGATCTCTACCCCACCCGCCCAGAAAAGAGGAGGAGGGGGGAGGGGTTTCTCCCGAGCACAAGTTCATGACATGAATCATTTTCGGCGCTCTTTCTCTCTGGTATAAACATCGGCAAATGTCATTTTTATTTTATTTGCCGATGGCCGTCAACAGGGCAAATATCGGCCGAAACCGATGTTCAGCCGATGCATCGGTGCATCCCTAGTAAATAACATCATAAAATAATTGAAGAGAGCTTGTTTTAATTACTACTGCTTTTAATTTGACATTGTTCATTTTGGCTTGTCTCCAACTCATCTCTCTCTCTCTCTGTCTCTCTCTCACTCTTTCCCTGTTTGTGTTTAGACACCCAAAACCCCACCCCTCTCAATTTAGTCAGCCCACTCCATTGCACTGTGTGTGAGTCTGTTTAGATACACAAATATGATCACATTTGTCAATCACTGTATTTTATCTAGAAGAAATATTTTATTTTAAAAATGAAGTTTAAATTATAAAAAACTTCACTGACTGTCAGTTTCATTATTTCAGTCTGACAAACCTAAAGAAGCCGTATTCTGGCTGAATGTATGTTCATGTTGGATTTCAACGCTGTCACCACTATCAGTGGTGGGATAGTGGTGACAGTATCTGTTCCAGCGTTTGAGATGTCTTTCCCAGCTGCTGTCTCTCTTCTCTGACCTCTTCTTACAAAAGTATGTAACACATAGTCTGCTCAGGTTTGTGAAAGAAAAACTTAATTTAATGTAATAACAGCTTTGGTTTGATTATGTGAGACTCAAGTTAATAATGTTTGTCTTTGATCTAAAATAAGCTCCAAATCTAAATATCACTGAAAATAAACTTCTCTATTTCAAAAACCAAAACAAACAAACAAATAACTGTCTCCTGAAAAGTTGGATTAAAGAATTTCCCTCTAGGAATTAAAGAAATATTTTTCTGCTCATCTGTGTTTTTTGTGTCTTGTTTGAAGATTTTAATTTTTTTGTACGGCTCCTGATTTTTTTCTAAAACCACTTTTGGACATGTATCAGTTTTAAAGGTGGTATATGGAATATTACTATAAATAACAATATTTTTAACAAAATAATGCCTCCACGGAGTGTTTAGAGGGTTGTAGAATGAAAATACAGCATTTCATTTAAAAATTATATTTGAAGTAAAATATTATAAAATGTTAATTTTGACAGGCCCGACGTTGGCATTTTGTTCACATGTACCAGCCAATAGCTGGTAGATGTAATTCACCAGCAAAAAATCATCTGTAGAAAATTCACTTGCAGAATTTCAGCTGCAAAAATTCACCTGAAAATGGGGCAAACTCTTTATGACACAAGCCAAAGCAATCAGTAATAGACCAAGTCGATCAGAGGCACAGTTGTCATCAGTCAGTCAAGTAGTTAAAAAAATAAAACGCAAAATAAATGCAAGATAACCCAGAGTTAAAGAAATTGTTCTCCGTACTTTGATATAAGTCTGACGCCATACAAGGACATACAGTAGACCCTCAACCAACCAGGCTACCATCCCACAGCTCCCCCTCCCTCACAATCCAGCAGTACTAGTACACACGTTTCATTTTAATCTAACTAAAATAAACTGTAAATACTCAAACTCAACTGCAATAAATTACAGCCTTGGTTTAGTTTTTAATATGTGTTTTCAAAATCTTTCTGTTGAAATGTAGGTTGCATTAGCAACCCTTGGAGAATGCCAAGGTAGCAGCAAGTACCACAGTCGTGTGAAAAAGGTAAAGGCTTAACATGTGAAATCAAACTTCTACACAGCATTTTCGGCCAAACTGACATCACTGGTTTCATATTTTTATTACAGGATCTCTTGCTGCGTTCCAAAAGAAGATGGGTCCTGAGTACCATCGAACTAGAGGAGGAAATGAACGTAAAATATCCGCACAAAATAGCCACGGTAAATAAACAATTTTATCCACACAATAATTGGTCTGTTTTTCACATGTGCAAAAGAAATCAAAATTAAGTTCTTTGTGTTTCTTTTAGATGCATAATGACAAAACTAAAGGAAAGACTTATAGGTTTTCAATAAGTGGAGAAGGTGCAGATGACGGACTTTTCACCATCGATGAAACCTCTGGAGAAGTCTATGTACACAGACCTGTCGACAGAGAGGAAAAGGAGTCCTATCGTGTGAGCTAACATGGGATTGCCCATCCTTCTGACAATCAATACATAATATGATGTGTAGCCACCCAAAAATATTTTACCTGGTTCCCTTAATCCACAGATCACATTTAATGTCTGGGACCAATCCACTGGCATAAAAATTGATAGGGAACTGGGTTTTGACGTAGAGGTCAAAGACATAAATGACAATGCACCAAGGTTTATCAATCTTCCAAAATCTGCAAATGTCAACGAAAATATGGATCCAGGTGAGTATACAGTTTTTATAAAAATCAAAACATGCAAAATTTCTTTCTGCAGCAGGGGCGGCTGGCCAATAGAGGGCGCTAGGGTGCTGCCCTCTCAAACCAAAACATAACATGAGATGAATTAAAACAAATATATATATATATATTTGTTTATATATATATATATATATTTTTTTTTTTTTTTTTTCCCTAAAAATTACATGTATTTTGAGTATGTATACTGAGAAACTTGTTTTAAGGATTTCTGAAAGACAGAAATTGCTTTGTAACATATGATTTTCCCCTGCATCTTCATTACTCATATGACTCAAGTTCAGCTCTGGGGAGATCAAGATATTGCCCTCAGAAGGTGGGGACTTGGATCAAATTAACCAATACCAGATTTGCATTGCCAAATGAATGAGCTTAATTTATCCAATCAACGCTGAAAAAATAATTACACAAAGGGTGATATTTTTATTGCTCCAAACACAAATTAAATGCCACAAGATTACGTTTAACGGGCGTCATTTTAACTTCTGAATGGCAGACAAAATTACAACCACTGTAAAGTTCAGTCTCAACTCTGTAAAATTTCTTCTCCAAGAACTGTTTTGAGAGGAGAGATTTGATGGAGAAGAAGAGATGGGCCCTGATCAAACTGGCCTCGCTATCAGCCTGCAAATGAGATTGGAAAGCAGTATGTGAGAGGGTTCTCTTGGAGCTGGTACACCAAAAAGTTTTGGCTAGCTGGATGTAGCAATGCTAACTCGCTTTTTTATTTTCTGTGCCCCGAGAACACTCCCTCCACCCCCCCTCCCCCCGTCCTGCTCTCGTCTCTCCAGACACAACTGGGTTTTGATACAAACGATTGCAAGATTTGTTTCAAAAGTGTGTGAGTGTGTGTAGAAAGAGAGCTGAGCATGCGCAGCAGCAGACTCACAAAGTTGTGTTACCTGACATGTGCTTAGTGGCATTTAATGCATCACATGTGTTTGGAAAATTAATGTATCTGCCTGCGTAACATTGATTCAAAATCTGTGACACACAAGAACTGCCAGAGATACCAGCACTTAACGGCCACAGCTTGCTAGAATGATCCAGACGTCTGTCTGTGTCTTCTCCTCGCAACAATAACTGCACCCATTTTTGCGCCGAATTAAGACATGCTTTTCAAAGGCGGTAAATATAGGCTCAAAATTAGAAGCCGCAAACAGTTTAAGGTTTGAAAAATCCCACTGCACCTGGAACGCCCACTTATTTACATGTTCTCCTCCCATTATTTTACAGATTCAGTCAGAAACGCCCACATTGCATACTCATCAAGAACAAAGCGCTTAAAGGATTTTGAGCATCTTGCTGCAGATTTACCAGGCTGAGATTTACCTGCACGTTAGCTAAATCACCTGCTGCTTGTTTTTGCAGCCACTGAGAAGTTTGCGCCCGTTTAACAACCACAAGCATTTGATAAATCAGGCCCTATGTATGTATTGTGGTGGCCGTGGATCAGGCGGTAGAGCGGGTCGTCTGGTAACCGGAAGGTCACTGGTTCAAATTCCTGGTTTGCCCAGAGAAAAAGATCTCCTGACCGTTGTGTCCTTGGGCAAGACACTTAACCCACCTTGCCTGTTTGGTGGTGGCTGGAGGGTCCGGTGGCGCCAGTGTCTGGCAGCCTCGCCTCTGTCAGTGTGTGTCCCAGGACAGCTGTGGCTACGTGTGTAGTTCATCATCACCAAATGTGTGAGTGTGTGTGTGAATGGGTGAATGACAAAAAACTGTAGTGTAAAGTCATAAGATGCCAGTTACCATGTATTTAGGGGGTCTATCTATCCACAACAGTCAGTCCACCCAGGACCACAACCAGTGAAACCACAAGAATTTGGTCAGAGCCAGCACAGAGGGACCTCAACACATACATTCCCACAGAGGCAACTGTGCATGAAATGAAATGAAAAATGAAATGAAAAATACTTTATTTATCCCAGAAGGGAAATTCAACTGGAGATACAGATACAGAGAACAGCTTGGCCTTCACTCTCCAGGCTGCCAGGGTCACAGTGTGCCCGGCGCACGTCGTTCAGCCCAGCCAAGATCACACAGGAGAATACATACAAATACATACATACATATACATGAGCACGCATCAGCCTGTGTGTTAGGAAAAAAAATATGAATAAGACCACATAAGGTCAGAGGGAGGAGAAAAAAAGGTTCCCTACACCCAGTGCCCCAATATGAGGGGCGCTTGATGAAAGCAATAAAAACCTCCAGCAGGGGGGGTTCACGAGACATGTTGAGAACTTTCTTAAGGATGTGAATGTAATCAGTGTATGTGGTTGTGTGCGGAGAGTTATCAAGGACACCGTCTCTGGGACAACGCAGATGGTATGTCTTCCACAGTCTTTGGCGCCCGGTGGACACGGGTAAGGAGGGGGCTGTGTGTCTAGGTGCTCACTGCTCCAGGAGGAATTTAGTGTTTTGGCCTTGAGGCCAGCCGAAAAGAGATAACAGAGATTAAGTCGAAGCTGAAGAATTGCAACAGCTTCTCATTGTCCATATGGTGCACTATTGTGGAAAAATGTCTGAATCATCCCAATTAGGCCAAATTGCATAGTACCAATAATCAATAAATCACTTCTCCACTCAGAGCCGAAACTGCAACTTCTCCAAGGTGGCACCAATCCTTCCAGTGAGATCCAGCAGCGCACCCAGTTTACGGTTCAGCTCCAGGACCCCATCAGCCAGCTTACGATCCCGCTCCTGGACCTCCCGGTCCCGTTCGAAAATCACAGCCAGCTGGTTGCGGTACTGCTCCGAGACCGCATCCAGTTTGCGATCCAGATCTCCGAATCTTTTAGTCCAAGTGTTGCCAGATCCAGCCCATAACATCCATAACTTTAGAATTTGTAGATACATCAGGTAACCACCAACGCCAATCAGCAGGTACCCCACGATCAATAATCCAAATATGTACACATCCTCCACGTCTTCGACAGCCAGAACAGACAGGCATACCATCTTCCACTCACCCCAGGAATCCATGATATACCCAGCCGGAAATGTCGACTCCGGGCATGACGGCTCCCCCTTTTTCAGCCTTAAGTTTGAGAAAACTTTGTCCAATGCGTTGAGTGACCACGAAACCAGATCCATTTTCTAATTTTCAATTTGCAGCAGCCAGTACAGAGAAACACAGAGACGAGATGAAAAGCAGGAACAGTGGGGGAGGAGGAAGATAAGGGAGCAGCTGGAAAGCGTCCGTTCACAACGAGAGGCGGAAGAAGAAGAGGCATGCTGAGCAGACCAAACCCCAAGTGTAGATGACCCCCATGATGGGGGAGTTTACCAGTCCTAATATATACATATCATCTAAGGGAAAGGATTTAAAACCCAAAGAAATAACACTGGAGTCAAAAGGAGATACTAAACAAAACCTCAAAGTAAAATGAAAAAAGCAACAATCACAAACCATGACTATAAACAAATAAAAAGCACAGATTTGACACCAAGGCTAACAGGAGACACAAAAACCCTCCAAAATAAAATCACAGGAAAGTCTTGGAAAACACCCCACAGAAATCTAAACTTGAACAAAATGAAAGTGCAAACATACTGTAATCTTTAATTCAGTCTCACAAAAATGTCTGTGATGTACTTTTGAAACTCAAATTTGTTGCCTGCAGTCATGCATTCGCATGTTTTACATTTACTTTTCCTGGTTTTGTCCTTTCTAACAGGGTTCCTGCCAGTATCCCTGGACTATATGGATGCAGATAAGGAAAAAACCGAAAATTCAACAGTCTCAGTTAGTCTAACAAGTCAGTCCCCAGCAGAGCCCAAGATTATGGTGCAAGGGATTAATGAAGGACTGGCGCAACTCACTTCCGAAGGATGTTTTGACTATGATGTAGGGCTCAGAAACGTATTTAATCCAAGTCACTAGACAGTTTAAAGACATGCAGACTGGAGCTAGTTTAAAAGCATAACTTAAGTATAATCTTTTATTCTGTTGCAGAAAGTAAAGCAGTATAAAGTTGTTATCACTGCAACAGATCATGGAAAACCAGCCCTTTCTAGCTCTGCAACGATTGTGCTCAATATTATTGACACAAACAGTCATCCACCTAAATTCAAGAAAAGGGAGGCAAGTATTGTTTCATTCATATTATCATTCAATTTAGAAATTATTTTAACCTTGAATCTTTTATATCTTTATAGTATCAAATTGAGGCAGTGGAAATGATTAAATATGACAGTCTTTTGAGAATTGCGGTAGAAGACAAAGACACTCCGAACACTGAAGGCTGGCTTGCTGAATACTTCTTCATCAGTGGGAATGAGGAAAAAATCTTTGACATTAAAACAGACCCCAAAACAAATGAGGGTATTCTGCAAATTGTCAAGGTAACATCTTCGCTTCATAATCATTTTTATTGCATGTTAAAATCCAACAATAATCATCATTAACAGCAGTAGCATTTGAAATTAGCTTGACCTGTTTACTTTCTCTAGGAGAAGAACTATGACCATCACACTTTGGAGAACCTGAAAATTGGAGTTAAAAATGTTCAACCCTTAGCTATTTGCAAAGATAACAAGTTGATTAAAGATCCAAATGCAGGTCTAGATTCAATCAATGTAACAGTGACAATACAAGATACCAACGATGCACCAGTGTTTGATAAATATTCAGAAGATATTTACCAAAAAGAGGAGATGGAGCCAGGACAGGTGCTCTACACTCCAAAGGTTCAGGATATTGACTCCACTAATATCAGGTATGTTTCCATGTGCTGCTAGAAAGCAGAATGAACTGAATACAATCTAAGTCCAATTTAAACTAGAAAAGCACTCAAATTCCTTTTATGGCAGACAAAAACAGCAGCAAAAAGACAAATAAGTAAATAAATAGATAAAAAATGTTAAAAACCAACAAGACAACCAGCAAGGCTGATTGACCACCTGAAGTTTCCTCAGAGCAGTTATTTACTAAAATCACTTTTTTCAGTAATGGCACTTTTCTACTGTATGTAACGCCACAACATGTGAAGGAACATCAAATTTGTTAACATACTTCTCATTACACAGTGTCTTGATTATTTTTGGTGTTTGTTGCAAGTCTGTACCAGCATTTGTTCTTGCATGTGATAAAAAACCCAAAGGTAATATCTGCAAATTTTTGATGATCAGATCAATCTTTGGTATCATGTAGAACTTTTTGGGAAATGACTGAATATTTTTAACAAGCACCTGGACCATTTATTGTGGGGTTACATGAAAGCATGTTAAAAACAGCCCGATCTCATATTAATAGTAACAACAATAATAATACAATACTTTATTAAAGGACAAATATCTTGCTTTAAATTCTTCCTTTTTACATTTAAATTATTTAGTTGTGGTCTATATCTAGTGGAACAGCAGTTATTAGGTCTGAAATTTTTATTGTAGTATTTCTGCAGGCTCCCTTTCTACCCCTGTTCAGACAGGGTCTGCAGAATAACTTGTTTTGGTGCAGTCCCTTTAAATGGTGCATTAACACCAAGCACACCATTGTTTTTCTTGTGAAATTACCAATAGGTTTAATGTGTCACATGAACCTCTTCCTATTGAAAAAACAAAAGTTGGATCCAAGATGGCCGACTTCAAAATGGCCACCATGGTCACCACCCATCTTGAAAAGTTTGCCCCCTCACACATACTAATGCCACAAACAGGATGTTAATATCACCAACCATTCCCATTTTACCAAGGTCTATCCATATAAATGGCCCACCCTGTACATGTAAAAAATCCATAATTTCCAGCAAGAACGAGAGGAGATCTCCCTCCCCGTTAGGCTACGACCACCTAATGATGAAAAATCATTAAAAAAAAAAGTCCTTCTTTGGGCCATTTCTGAATTTTTGTGGTAATTTAATAAAAATCCATCCTGAACTTTTTGAATTATTTTGCTAACAGACAGACAAACAAACTAAGGAGACTTGGTGAAAACATTACTTCCTGGTGGAGGTAATTGCTTTTTAAAAAGGATTTTATTGAAAGATGGGGCCAAATCTATTATCTCATTGTCTTAGAGAAAAACTTTTGAAAAATGTATAAAAATTCTGGGTTTGCAGTCTATCTTGTGGTGTGCAGGCTCAGACTGCTGAATATAGTTTATAGGCAATATGGGATCAGCTCCACTGATTAACTCTGGTAGAAAAGAAAGCTTGTGTTGGTCATGTTTTTTTATCTGATGATTTGAATGACTAACTTTCTGATTCTGCTTTGATTTAGATTTGAGTTGATAGAAGATCTGGCTGATTGGGTGACTCTGGATGAAAAAACAGGAAAGATCACATCTGTCAAGAAAATGGATCGAGAGTCACCCTTTGTTGATAAAGACAATATTTACAAAGTTGTTATTGCTGCCATTGATAATGGTATGAAAGAGCTCTATTAAATACTGTAATTGTATTATTATTGGTTTTATTTACTACTAAATCAAACTGAATGGCTTTTGTTTTTGCTGTGGTTTCCAAGGTGATCCTCCTGCCACTAGTACATGCACCGTCAAGGTCCATCTTGCAGATATCAATGACAACACCCCTATGCTGGTCAACTCGTCTGTGATTTTCTGTGTAAACAGGGAACGTAAGATTCTGATACCTGTTATAGATGCTGATGCAGACCCATACAGTGGGCCCTACATTTTTGAATTTGGGGATGAAACTCTGAAAGAAAACTGGAAACTAGAACCTTCCCACGGTTGGTTTACGACTCTACATCTTAGATTTCTTTTTTCTACTATCAACACTCTCCTGTCACCTAATGTCCCTCTTGCTAAACCCCCGATGAGCTCTGTAACCAATTTTTACATCATTTCTGCTCTAAAGTCTCCAGTATACGTGCTCAAATCCTGCCCAGCTCTAAGATATAGCTGCCTCCTTCTCCTCCCTCGCATTTCTTTGAGTGTTTTTCTCCGATTCCCTTCCCATTCTTTTAACTATAGTGGCTGGCATGAGGCCTTCGGGCTCACCTAATGACTTTATTCCCCCTCGGCTCCTAAAGGAAGTTTTTCCTGTGGTGGCTCAATCGATCCTTGAGATCATAAATGCATCCTTGATGATGGGTAGCCTTCCCCAGGTTTTTAAACATGCGGTTGTCCAGCCGGTCCTGAAAAAGCAGGGCCTGAACACCAATGACATAAGTAATTTCCGTCCCCTCTCCAAGCTCCCATTTTTGTCCAAATTGTTAGAGAAGGTGGTTTTTAGCCAGATCTCTGATTATCTTGATCATTTTAATGTCTTAGACCTGTTTCAGTCCGGTTTTCGCTCCCTTCACAGTACAGAGTCGGCACTACTTAGAGTTTTTAAATGATATTTTACTCGCCTCTGACTCTGGCTCTTATGTCCTGCTGATCCTCCTGGATCTATCCGCCACTTTTGATACGGCTATTCTGCTGCAACGCCTGGAGTCTTTAGTTGGCATCCGAGGATTCTCCAGTGGTTTCGCTCGTACTTTCAGGCCAGAAGTTTTAATGTTGCATTCGGAAATTGTGCCTCTGCTCTGTCGCCTCCTACCTGTGGAGTTCCCCAAGGTTTGATTTTGGGCCCACTTCTTTTTAACTTGTATCTTTTACCACTCACAGGCATTTTAAAGAAATTTCAGGTGAATTACCACCTTTATGCCGATGACTGCCAGTTATATGTGGCCCTAAAATCAACTGACCCAGTGCAACCCCTTTCTGATTGTATGGCTGAGATTAAGACTTGGCTCTCAGCAAATTTTCTCCACTTAAACGAGTCAAAATTAGAAGCAATATTGTTTTCCCCTTGTTCTCCTGCTGCTGTAGTCCCGACTCTGCCCTCCTGCTTGTCGGCTCTACTGAAACCGAACATCAAAAATCTTGGGGTCATCTTTGACTCTGACCTCAGATTTGATGTCCAGATTAACCAGGTTGTTAGAGCCTGTTTTTTCCACCTCCATAGGCTGGCCAAGCTAAAACCCATTTTGAGGAGAAAAGATCTTCACTCAGTCATCTATGCGTTTGTGACATCACACCTTGATTATACCAACTCTCTGTTATATGGTGCTCCTTCATCCGCAATAGTTCATCTCCAGTTAGTACAAAATGCTGCTGCACGATTTTTAACTGGGACTGCTTTGAAACAACATATCACCCCTGTACTGGCTAATCTGCACTGGCTGCCAATCCGCTATCGGATTACATTTAAGATTCTTTTATTTGCTTTTAAATCTTTGCATGTGCTCGGGCCACTCTACTTGGCACAGCTTCTCTGTCCCTATGTCCCTAAGCATTCCCTGAGGTCCTCTGAGCAGCACTTGGTGCAGGTTCGTCCAGCCCGCTATAAGGCCCGCGGTGAGCGGGCGTTCTCAGTTTGCGCCCCTAGTTTATGGAACCAGCTCCCCCTGATGGTCAGACTCACCCTATCACTTAGTATTTTTAAGATCCGTTTAAAGACTTACTTTTATTCTCAGGCTTTTAACTCTGTTGGGGCAGTCTAACCCCTTGCTGACCTTATTTTATTGTTTTTATGTTTGTTTTTATAGTATGTTTATTTTTATCTCTGTATTTGTTGTTTTTATTCGTGTACAGCACTTTGGTCTGCATCACTGCAGTTTTTAAATGTGCTTTATAAATAAATTGATGGTGATGATTTAAATAAACACACAAACAAACAAAAAACTATTTGGAACTCAACTGACATTTCTCTTTACATCCTAACCAGGTGAAGTGGGCGGTCTCACTGCCCAAAAGGAACTTTCTCATGGTTCCTACTCCGTGTCGCTGGTGATTCAAGATCAACAGAATTTGATTGGACATGAGACTCTGCAAGTGGAGGTCTGTGATTGTGGAAAAAGTGATGTTTGTGTTGCCAAAAGATCCCAACCGCTCTCAACAGTCCTATCGAGTGCTGCAATTGGACTAATTATTTTTGGATTCCTTTTATTTCTGTGTGAGTAAGAAAATACTGAAGCACATGTGTATAAATATTATTGATGAATTCTAAGACTCTTAAAAATAGATTCACTAAAAATAAGTGAAGAAATGGGGAGGTATAATACATTTCTATTTCATTCACACTGAATTGTTCAGTTTTTATCCATGTGTTTCATTTAGTACAAAGAGTTTTAAAATAGTTCTAATTTTATCAGAAAAAATAAAATCCAAACCATTATACCTTCATGACAGCTTTAATGTAATTAAAGAGGCCATTCCATTAAAAGCATTTTTTTCCCTGAGGTTTCTGTTGAATATTTTAGCTCCACAGGTGTTCTTACCTTCATAGTGGGTGTGAAAACAGGTCAACAACTTCTCTTTCAGTTTTAATCTCTCAAACTACGCAGGTGGTGATAAAACCAGAGTTCAAACAGCCTGTATCTGTTTCGTCACAACTCATTTGCTCATTAGTATTTGGCAGCTCCTGCAGTTGAAACCACACCTAGCACGCTGCTGGCTAAAAGCTGTAGCATAAGATGTATATCAAACAGGAAGACACAACGTCTGATTTGCCATTCACAGGCTAGTTTGTTAGCCAATCTGAGCCCAGCAAATTCTATGAGTTGCTGCCCGAATCCTGACAAAACCAACCGAATTTTGACGCAGATAGATTGAAAGGTCTGTTAATAAGTGTTCCCTAATGTTTTTTTAGATATAAAAAATAAGTCAGGTGAGTAAATCTTTATAAAGAAGAATTTATTCCATAAAATCATGCATGACGTGAGAGTGTTCAAACAAATGCAAAGGCAGATGCGGAAAGACTCTGGAGGTCACTGCAGCTTGGCTGTTTTTATAGGTACGCTGATACCGTGAGCTATCTGAATGTAGTCATCATAATATGTCTGAGCCTGCAGCTGAAAGCTTAAACAAGAACTCTTTGTCACTGTACCTGTCTATATGTTACTAATATTCTGCCATCTCAATACTTAAGAAAGGACAACAAAGTCATGCAATTTGTGTGGAATGGCCTCTTTAAGGAATCTGAGTCCAATAATATTAGATCTATTTGTGATTTAGTAATGTGTCATTGGCATCATTAAGTATTCCAATTTGGGGTTTTATCTTGTGTCCTCACACATATCCAGAAGCAAAAATCCAGAGTTGATTTACTGAACTGATTACCAGCTTTGTACCACTAAGAACAAACTCAGGGTTAGGTGATCTGAAGCTCTCTAAGAACTTGGATCATAGCTTAGGACTGAGAGCACAAAGAAAACCAAATAGCAAGCTGATGAAAGGAAAACCTGACAACAAGATGTCAAATAGAAATAATAACAATAAACAAATGACCAACTACAACACTTAAACCCAGCACTGTAAAAATACAGAAAAAAAAAAAATCACATTTAGTATCACAACTACTTCATTAACATGAATGGTTACTAGGCATATGGTTAATATGTCAATTAAAAGGTTTTTGAAAATATTTTATATAAATTCTGATTTCACATGTGTTTGGATTTGTCTTCAGTTCTGTTGTTGCTCATTACTTGCACCAAAGGCCAAATAGAATTTAAATACATGGAGGACAACACAGGCACCCAGTCACTGACCCAGTACAATGAAGAAGGAGGGGCTGCTGAATGCAAGGTAGGTTAGTTGTGATGTGGTTGTGAAAATTAACTAAAAATATATATCAAGCATAACTTTTTCTTTTTGCTTTTCTGCTAGTCTGAGCTCAACTCCTATTTCACAATATTTAATGGTGACACTGTGACAGATGACATCAAGCACGGCTACGTGAAGGTACACACCTTTTCTAAGCTTTTAATCCTTCTGTGAAACAAATTTTCACATTTACTGCCCTGTGTCGCGGTAAAAATTCAGTCTCAAGTAAATCAGGCGAGTGGATTTTATGAAAAGAAGTTTGTTGTAGATATCGTGCATGATTTAGAGCAGTCAGTCAAATAAGGCATAAGAATGAGACTCTGCCATTCAAGGCTGATAAGAGCTGCTTTATAGTGTTGATAAAGAAATTTCTAGACATAATCAGAACCCTGAACATCTGAGTGTGAGCTATGAGCTGTGAATCAACCAGGAGATAATTTCCTTCACACCCTCTAGAAAAAAAAAAAAAATATTCATTAAAATTTCCTGGGTGAGAATTCAACTCTCTCAAGCCCACTTGGGTTTTGCTGTAGGTCAGAGATCTGAAGCACATGAATAAACTTTTTCACATAGAGCCTGGTTGGTTTAAATAGTTTCTCTTAAAACATAAAGTTATAGTTTGTATTTACTCAAATTCTCTTTGATATTCAGCAAATACCAACCGTCCCTGGAAGAACTGAATCGTCCTTTATTTAGAAACATAAGTATGCGTATTGAACTGAAAAGGGACAAACTTTATCCCGTATTACCGTGAGAATCAAAATTAGTCTGTAAAATGTCAATGGAATTAATACATTGTATGAAAATTTAAGGTAAACCTATTCCCAGGCACTTTCCTGCTTTGTGAGCTAACAGCGCACTTACACACGAGTATGACAATTCAGAATCCCACTTATCTCATTGGTCAAGGTGTGGTTGCTTGCAAATAAGGTTCTCAATTTATACAATTTTAGGTAGGCAGGACAACTTTCTTTTTAGGAAAGGTACATATGTTAATTTTATTATTTTGCATCAAAAAAATAAATTGCTAAATAGTCATTTGTTTTCTGTGTTAACACACACACAAAAAAAAACCCCTACTGAAATCAGGTTAAATATACTGTATATATACGTATATGTATACACACACACACACACACACACGTGTTTTGGTATCCTTATGGGGACCGTCCATTGACTTCCATTGATTATAGTAACTAGATTTATACCTAACCCAAACCCTTTTCCTAACCTTAACCATTACTGATCTATAACTAACCCTAAGACTAACTAAAACTCTATTCACACCATACCTATAAACCTAACCCCTAACCCTAAAAAGGGGAGTCCCCCTCATGGGGACCAGGCTTCGGTCCCCACAAGAACCCTCGGACCCCAGAAAGATAGTAAAAGTCAGGAAACGGGTCCCCAGGAGGTCAGAAATACAAGCCCACACACACACACACACACACGCACAGACAATTCCATACACAAAAAAAACAGAAAAAAAAATTACCACGCCAGGAAGGGTGAAGTCAATCAGGTAGGCAGGTGAGTTCTGGGCAGGGCTTGATTGAACAGCAGTTGGTGGTGTGGATGACAAGAAGGGTCCAGCAATCCAAGCAGTTCCAGAGGTGCCGTAATTCAAGGTTCGCCAAAAACAAACAACCCAGTTTGAAATAACCATCTGACATTGAGTTGTGGTGAAGCCCATGCTTTTAAACAGTCCAGAATGATGAGTGATGATCCACAGCTGTGCCTGCTGGCAGTCCAGCGTAATCAGCCAGATTACTACCACCTGGTCACCTGAGGAGAAGCAGCAGTAGGAATAAAACACCAGAGGGGAGGAGGAGAGAGCTGGGAGAACTAGAGAGTGAGAGGATCAAAAACAAACAAAACCAAAAACCAGAGACCCGCTCCTGACTCCTGACAGGCCGGCCCTGCCAGCGAAGTGTCCCTTATTTATTTTTTAGGGAGTTGGCAACACTAACTTTTCAAACACAATGTAGATGAAAGTAATAATAAGATGTGATTCAAGAACCAGTATATATTTTGTTGAAGTGCTATTTCACATCGTGTTTGACTGTGTGATTTATTAATTTTCTCTGATAAACTAGAAAACTGAGGCCACCAGCGAATGGATGCAACATTTGGTTGAACACAACTCTTTAAGCCACTTGGTGAGTCATTCATTTAAAAATATTCTCTAAAATCAGTCTGTGAACAAGTAGAACTGATAAAAACAAACTTTTACACTGTCATGTCTTAGAGTTATGATATAGCTAACATCACATAAACTTGTGACTTATACACATGTTACAATATGTTGGGCTTTTTGTTAATGTGTGATACTTTCACTGTTATTTAATCTTATTGTGTATGTGTCAACAGACAAACTCTCAGATGAACACAATGGGCTCAACAAACAATAAATACTATGGTGGAAGTGAGATGTTAAACAGAGTGAGTGATCAATCATGGCTTTAATATCAACACTGTTTTCTGTCTCACTTGATGTTTCTGAATAATTGTGATGTGGAACTTCATCTCTTTGGTTCTGTTGTCTCAACACACCACCAGCATAAATCCACAAGAGGGAGCTACAGTTTGTTTTTCCCTGTTTGATTGTTGGTGTTTCTTCCTTGTTATTATATTATTTTAAAAAATGACTTTTAATCACAAACAAAAATCATTGTCTAAAATTATTTACAGTGAAGTCAAAAAAGGAAATTTGAAAAGTTCTGTAAATATCTACTTGTTTGAAGTGTGTAATGTACTTTTTCACATCCTACTGTACTGTGTTGTAATGTTATATTAGTACATTAAACAGTACCAGTTCAAAACAAGTATTTACATCTAGTATATGTGGTTGCGGTTTCTCTCAGACAGGGTCAAGCGAAGACTAAACTAAAGATCGTTTTGTTTTCTTTCTTCAGCGTGCAACATGGAACTGCAGGAGGTCCTTAAATCAGGTAAGCAATGATTTCATTGGCATGACAATAAACAAGTGAACAACAACAAAAAACTTACACCAAGTTCATTTGGTCTTCCTTCTTAATTCGATTATCTCAAGTTTCTTTTCTTCAGACAAAAAGATTTAATTATTTACCGCGGCGTGTTTCAACTGTTCACTGCAGCCACCCTCAAAGGTGTCACCAGGTGTTTTGGGGATGTGTCAGCTGTTTTTCCCTGTGGGCATTATCAACCTTAACAGATCTGTTAGTTCTGCCATGTTAGCCACACCCACTGCTGTCTTATGGTCTCCAACTAAAGAAACTTGAGATAAACAACAAAATGGTGTTCTGTAAGTTTTAGAATTCTTTTATTACATAGAAAATGTACAAAATCACATCTTTTCTCTCTGCAGAGCAAGTCAGTCTTCAAACGCTCTTTAAGCACAGTAACAAATCACCGTGTCCTTGATACTCTCATCGGGGTAAGAGAAGTTTAATTTCATACCAGACAGCTTATTACTGTGTACATGTCCTGAATGTCAGATGGATCCATTTATTTCTGATCAGATTTAATAATGTGCACCAGGTGTAAAGCTGACAGACATACCTTAATAAAATGGTTGTTAGTAGATAAAAAATGTTAGTATAAACCTTAATAAAGTTAAATTCAAGACAAGAATGATGATTTACCCATTAAGCTCACAAAGATCTACATTAGGCAATAAATTTAAAATAGAAAATCATGAATGTAACATGATACATTTAACCTGAGTGCATTTGACATTAATCTTAAAACAGCTTCTTACTTTTTTCTTTATCTCCTAAATCCCACAGAATCTTAATAAATTAAACTATGATGACCAAGAGTACGGACCCAAAATCTATGAGGAAGAGGGGTTGGACACCAGATGTCAGTCACTGGATGAACTGTCATTTGACATCAAGGAGGATGATTTAAAGTTCCTGGATGATTTGGGACCAAAGTTCAAGAAATTGGGAGAGAAGTGCCAGACAAACAAAACAACATATGAAACTTAAAAACATGCAGCATTAAAGCGGTACTAAATAACTTTTGTGTTTTTCCCACCTATCGGTTAAAAGCGGAATTACAACTATCGTAAACAACCGCGTCTCAGACGGCCACTGCTCAACCCGGCTTTGTAGACGTTTACTCTGGTTTTCCCTGTTTTGCTCATGCTTCTTTGCCTCGCCTCAGAAGACATCACTCTATTCTTTTTTTCTTTTATGTTCTGACATGATGCCAATGAAAAGCGAACTCTGGTCAGTGAACCGAATCACTGAAGCTGCTTAGTCTGTTGTAGGGCCATCGGAGTCATCTAGAATGATGTCTAATATGAAGCTGACCATGTTTTTCAGTTAGTATCCCCTTAGACAACAAAACAGTGGCTTAAAGTATTAAAAGTTATTTAGTACTGCTTTAACAAGTCCCCAGTTGAAAAGCAAACAGCAGGTCCAACTACGTTATTCTTACCTTCTACATTGCCTTCTGCAGGTATGGACTGATATAATTGGACTTTCTGAGGAGTGAAAAGTGGATTTTGTACTTGTTTGTAAATCTCAGACTAATGCCTGCTTCACACTGGCTGCGAAGCGCGATAGAGCGGTGTGCTCAGCTACTCCCCTGTTCACACCAGGAGCGTATTTCTCTGCAATGGTCCACAAGCGCTTCTGCTCATTGGAAACTATTGTGTTCATAGTGGATAAGTAAATAACATCATAAAATAATTTCAGCAAGCTTGTTTTAATTACTCCTACTCTTAATTTGACATCGTCTGACCTAACTTCTCTCTCACTCTTTCCCTGTTTGTGTTTAGACACCCAAAAATCCCACACCCCTCGTCTAGTCAGCCCACTCCATTGTTGTGTGTGTGTCTGTCCATTTTTGTGTGAGTTGTGTTTATTTTAATTTCTATACTCTGTTTAGATACACAAATATATTGCATTTGTCAATAGCAATATTTTACTTTGAAGAATTTCTTTTATTTTCAAAACTGACCGGATTGTCTCGTGTGTCTTGGTGTGACTTCCTATCAGAATTGATGTGGATCGCTCGCAGTTCATACCAAAAAAAAACAGACCAGACACCAAAAGGATCGCTTCACGGCGCATTCAGGCCATTCTGCTTCGCAGCATTCTGCATCTGGTGTGAACTACACCATAGGTTAACAAGGGCGCCGAATGGAAGCGATCTCCATTCCACACCGTTTCCCGGCACTTCCGCAGCCAGTGTGAACCAGCCCTAATATGCTTCACATATTCATGTTAGTGTTGTATTCTTGCAAGATGAGGTCATATCCACAAGACAAAGATTATGCAACAGTAGGTGCCTTTTGCTTGCTATAAAAACTTGTCATGCTCTGATGGTTCTAGGAAGCTTTATTATTGTAAGTACAGTGGGTGATGGTGCACAACCTCGGTGCCCAGCAGTTTTATGCATATAAGCGCTGTGTGCATTTATCCATCAGTGGTCATTTGGACCGTAAACATGTGTTCAGCATTGACAACATATAATTAAAAATTATGTACATAATTACAATATATTAGGGTGAAATAAAGCTGTAATTCAGCAACAATAGTTATATTTGGAGAGCAGATACACTGTAACCCCTCTTTTCCACCGGATGCGTCAGCAGCACGTTACTGCAGCACATCATACGCAGCTGATAGATACCGCTGTAGTCAATAGAACCCTTTCCGCCGCATCCGTCAGCAGCACGAGTCGAACGCGTCTCACGAGCGTCATCTCGTGGCACATACGCGGCGGTTCTATTTTTAAGCACTACACGTCTGAAACCCGTCACAAGTTCGACATTTTGGAAAAGGGAAGATGTCTACCTTGAAGATCGAGGTTGAAAAACAGTTTTCACAACCTTGTTTGATTGAGGTGTGGTGAAGCAGAGACAATTGCTGAACAATGGCTCCACTACTGGGTTTTATAGACCCCCGCTGTAAACATTTCCAAAACCAAAATACGCTGCGAGAGAGCAGCCCTCTGGATCTTTAAATGTCCTTCATATTTACATAAAACCAACAGAACATTTTCTGCTTGTTGTTGTGTATACTGACGAAGTCACGCGTGATTTTGCTAATGTCGCGTGACTTCGTGCTCTTTCTGTGACGGTTGCTCCCCTGCTGCTGCGTGCCTGATACGCACCCGGTGGAAAAGGCCAAGCAGCAGAATACGCGAGAGAGACGTGCTGCCTCAGTAACGTGCTGCTGACGCATCCGGTGGAAAGGAGGGGTCAGTAACAGAACAGATGCGCCAGACACGTGTGTGTGTGGATGCCAGGGCAGCCTAGTTCCAGGCAACTGACAGCGACAATGCGTGGGAGAACACCAGAAGAGGCTTACATGGTCAAGCAACTAGCTGGATGCGACCACAAAATGTTTTGTGCATATATCCATCGGTACTGTGCAAATATGCGAATGGATTATCTATTACACGGGAACGTGCCCAGCAGTTTTGGGCATATAATCATGTTGTACATATAAGCGTTGTCCGCTGTAAATAGTTCTTAGCTCTATTTGTTTTTTTGTTTTACTTTTCCATGAAATGAGGATTTAGTGCCACTACAAACACTGTTCCACGTTTTCTCTGGTCACAAGACATTTGTCTATCACAGATTAAAAAAATCTCATAACTTTTACCATGTGACCATGGGAACGCCATTAGAAGCACTCGTTTCACACACAGGACAGACAGTATGACCTCTGGAGATATGTGACATATCAAATCGATTGATTTAGCCATTAGAAGTCAACTGTCCACATGAAGTTTTTGGTTTCAGAGACAACACAGAAAACCAAAAACAGCACTGAGATGCTCTATAGCAACAAATGTCAGACATAATCCCATGTATGACATTTCAAACTGACTTGCTTGGTTCTTTAGCATTTCAAGTTACAATGATGACAGAAATCACAAAAAGAGATGCCCCTTCCTTTAAACTCTTCCTAAAAAGAGGACTTAGATCTTTCTTAAAATGGACACTTTAGACTGGTCTACAACATATTGAATCAACCTTTACATTTCTGAGGCCATATTAGCATGGCAACACAATTTGCCATCATTTGCAACCGTTGCGTTCACAGCAGACACTATGGACCCTGTGTGCACATGTAATACATCAAAGTTGAGAAATGAACCCTCATGTGTACATTAAATTTTAGGTTACCATGGCAATGAAATCCATTTAAAATGGCACTCCTATTGAAACCCTATGTAATAATCTCTAAAATGATCATATTGCTCTAATACACTTACATATTAATTTCACTCTTTCAGCTTTTTCATCACTTTTGCAGCATCTGTCAGCTGTCACACACTCAGTCAATGCAGCTTTCTGATTGGCTTAAGTTTTCTGAGTCTCACACACACACACACACACACACACACTGGTAGTCCGTTTCAATGTTTCTTCAGGAACTTTCTAGTTTTCCGTACAGTCGTCCACACACCTTTTTACCTTTTATTCATTTTGTGGCACATTCAGTAAATAGTATCTTGGCTGTAGTGGTAAAAGGCGTTTACACCAACTGTATGAGTCACTTTGTTTTCCTGTTCTGACATGCTCTGCCTAAGATAAAAAGAATTCTGTTTTATTCATCAAACTGCTGGAGGGGAAACTTCCCTCATGCCAATTTTCTCTTTTAAATAAGTTTCTCAGTGACTTGATGAAAAACAAAATTTTCTGAAAGTTATCTTTTTTGATCGAGAAAATTCTCACAAAAAAGATAAAACCAAGGTTGTATAACATGTTTTTCACTTTCATGTTTACAAAACAGACTTCTTATAATCTTACTATATCCAACTATTTTTCTGCAAATCCACTTAGATGTTCTCAAACTTTCACACAGTTGCCTGCTCCATGGCATGGCTTTATCTAAATTGTAGGGAACATATAATGTTATTGTTCAGGAACTTTATTGTTTGCAGTGAAACACTGTTTAAGTGGAAATTCATTATTTGCCATAAAACTATGAACTTCCACCTAAACAGTAAAAGTTCAAGCGGACAGCTCTTTGCTTCAGGGGTGATCCTCTGTGCTTGAATCAGTCTTGCTTTTCTACATTATTTTGGTGACAACTGTATAAAAACCAGCTTTTGTTCTTTATGTAAGATGAAAGTTAAGAGCTGCATTTTTACAGTAGATTCAAGGATTGAGAAGAGTGCAACGTTTAGTTGATGTTCAGCTATACAAAGTTCTGAATGTAGCTGCACTGTAATGCAGCAATTATCCAGGTTGTACAGCTTTATTAAAAAAAATTCAGAGTGATAACATTTTTCCTCATTGACGACTTTAAAAAACACAGAATGAAAAACAGAGGCAGTGTTTATTGTAATCAATTTAATATGACTTTATGCACTTGTAGTCTTTAAAAACCGACAGCATATATCACCAAGAGTTCCTGCTGAAGCTGACATGTCGTCACTTGCAACAATTCGAGCTTATACTCAAATATTTTCCGACAAACACTGACTTCAGTTTGACTGTGGTTTTGAGGTTTCCAGTCTAGCTAGTTGCACAGGTTTGCTCTGCTTCATTACTAATTCTCCCTGCCTACACTGCTTGTAGAAAGGAGACTTTCCCAGTTTGCTGAATGTTATTAAATGTCAGCGCAGTGCTTTACACCAACAAAGCACCTTTTTAGTTCATGCATCCTGAACAATGAATTCTCAGATTTTAAAATGAAAAAAGTCACATTACTGACTATTTCATTAATTACTGTTTAATTCATTACTGTTGTTTCATTAAATATACTGTATATTGTTTTTTTTATTGATTTGATTTTTTACATATGAAATACTAACTCATGGTGGCTCAAAATCCCTAATCAAGCTTCAAAAAGTTTCAATACTTTGTCTTCCACAATATTTGATAACATCTTAACACCTGCAGAGTTCTTTGTGTACCTGGAAAAAGTTGAGGATCATTTCTTAAAACAGTCTTACAGGGAGAAAAGGCCAAAAGAAACTCTGACTTTAAGCTCTAAATAGGCATGCATACTCATGCACACAGACAAACACATAGACATGACAATACTAACAACAACATGAGATCAGTTTGTTGAGCTTGCAAAAATCAACTTCAATTCTTTTCTGAAGTGACTCTCAGAATGTTATTGCAGAAAAACTAAAAACATCAGTAAACTTGTTTATCTGCTCATTTAAATACACAAAGAAAGTGCAAAACACCACCACAGCAGTCTTTCACCCTATTGAGTAGACTGGATTTCAAGATCAACAGGAGAAGAGATTGTCTCTTCCCCATTGGACTACTACTTCTACTACTAAACGACTAGTTTTGTGGTGACAACCAGGTACAAAACACACCAGCATTGTTGCGTAAAAACGAGGGAAAAGGCAACAGTGAGACTCGGGAGATTCTGCCGTGACGTCATGTGTGCGACTTTCCAGTTGTAGTAATTTTAATTATGAAATTTTAAAAATAAATAAATCCGAATCCACTCGACAGACACGGTCAAAACGTGCATCATTATTTATTATTTAAATTGCGGTACAGCATATGTGTGATTCAGGGGGTAAGACAAAGCGGACCAGAAAATAACTTTTTTTCGTTTCATTGACTTCCATTCATTATTTTTTCGTTCAGGGGACCCATGGGCTAGAGCCCTGCACTCCCGCGGGACCCAACGCAAAGCAATGCGGCGCGGGACAAATACAGAAAGCTCATTGCGGGCATGGGGCGGGCGCGGGAGTGCACAATGCGGGAGCGGGCGGAGCGGTGATAAGCTGCAAACTAAAAATAAAACTAAAATACACAATGTGTACTCTCTCCCGGCTTCGTCCCACCGTCCAAACAACACAATAATAAGCACAATATCAGGCTGATTGAGTCTAAATTTATGCAATGAGTGAGCAGGAGTCTGATTGAATGTTTGGTTTTTTTGTTCTGTGACAACCAGCAGCTCCAGCTCCCTCACGACCATCCATCTCAATAACCTGTTGTATCCAGATGTGTGTTGGGGATCGCCTCAGCTGCGCATGCCACTTGCCAAGTTGGAAACGCGTTCCTTCCCCACTGCCCTTGGTGAATGATCAGTCAGTGGTATGCTCTAAGCTCAGCATTTAATTACCCAAGCCAAAGACAAGAACTTTCGTGAGAAATAACGGGAACGTCTGAATCATGCGGGAATTGCGGGCGGGAGCGGGACAAAATATGGCAGGAGCGGGACTTAAAATCATAGTCGTTTGCGGGCGCGGGGCGGGAGCGGGACTGGAAATTCCGTCCCGCACAGGCCTCTACCATGGGCCGACCGGAAGGGGAGGAGACTGTGGCTCCCCATTGTGTAAAATGTGGGCATGGCAGTTTCCCTGAAGCAGATCTTTTTGTTTCTTCTGCAAGCTGGTGAGGATAGATTTGTGAATTCCATAATTCATATTTGTCTGCACTAAATGCAGTCACCTAATCAAGCCAAATTTTTCAAGCGACTCTTGAGTCCCAATGCCCGCTGCTGACTCATATGCATTCTAGATAAAATCAAGCATCTTGTTGGTGACCCTACATTCTGGAGTAAGGTACTTAACAATAAGGAGAACATCTTCCTGTTGCCCTTATTTGATGCATGTTTGTATGGAGAATGGAAGGGGTTTATCTGAAGGTAGGGCCTTGAGCACATCACCAACTGCCTTTGAAAAAACTCTTTGAATTTTTTTATTCAATTTATGTGCAGGGTCAGCACTGTTGTTGCTGAGGTTGTGGTTTACTGTGTGTTACATCTGTGTCATCTCAGCTGTGGTAACGTAGAGGGGAGGAGTTAATTCAATTGGCTTGCATTTCTTGTCTAAACAACAATCAAACCACACTAATAAGAAAGTTCATGCAATGTTCACTTAACAAGCTATTCCTCTAAAATATAAACATTTTAAAAGGCAGAAACCGATCCAAACATTTTTTATTTTAACCACTGTATTAGCCTAACAGTTAATCAGTTAGTATGATTTGTTCTTTAAGTTGTCATTTTTATTGGATAATAGACTATGCCTAGGCATAGTAGTCACAAAGTCTTATCCCAGGTTTCAACAAATAAGAGAAAATCTAATATGATGCTGATGGACAGTTTAAGTTACACTACGCTTCAACAGTTCATGGTCAAGGTTTATTTGCATACACTTACAAAAGTACGTGAGGAACTAATTTAACCTGAGGCTGAAAAGAAAGGAGGTGTGCAACAGATATTTTGTTTCGCAAAAGACTTCTTTCTGAATCTTTGAAACAGTTGTGCTGGTAAAAGATTAAATTTCATGATGCTTCCACGCCCAAGAAAAAACCTGTTCTTTGTTTCTGTTTGCTTTGAATCCTAAAACTTCTGCTGAGTTAGATTTTATACGTTATCTGTTTGAAATCCGTTGTTTTGAATAGTTTTAATAGTTATGTAAATATGTCTCCTGAGACATACCAAAGCAAAGATCAAAAATAAATACCTGACATTATTGGATAAAACTAGATATTATCACAGTAAGAAATACCTTCCTTAGTGTGGACTGAAAGGTTGTTCTCTATGTGCATCTCCTCACAGAGTCACTGCAAAGGTACAGGAATATCTTAGTCACTGTGCAAATCCTTAGTTTACCAGCTAACTGGCTGATTGACAAATAAAAAACATTTTTAAACTTTTTAAACATTTTAGTTTGACTCAACAGCCAAAAGTTCTTAAAGATAGGTTATAGTTAGCATGTTGTACATCTCTTGACAATGTTGTTCACCAAAATCAAACATATACATAGAAAAACCCAACCTACAGACTCCTCACAATCTAAAAATATTATCATTGTGTTGTGGACGTTCTGTTAACATATTACGTAGAACTTGACTGGTCAAACCAGTATCAGTAAATTACAGACAGGCCAAAGAGCTGACTCACAAAGTGCAGGTTGTAAAAACCCTCAGTGTGAACACATGAACAAAGGAACTAAATGTGACAATTGAATGTGACAGAACTTTCATTGAGTAGTTTAACAACATGTAGAATTTATTTTCTGTAACCTAATCTAATCGCTGAAAAATGTATTAATTTGATCCTCATGCCTGTGATGCACTACACATAAATACGACACGGTAATCTGATCCACAGACCTAAAGGGTCTGAACAGAGATGTACATACAGGAACACCTAGCAAGCAGAAGTTCACACTCACCAAGAAACTTTGCAAATAGGGACTTTAAAAAATATATTGCAAGCTGGTCTTGTTATAGATCACGAAGAAAAAGTGCTTGTGCAAGTATTATTTACATATCTCAGTCCACACTTTTGAAGCATGAACAAATAACTATGTGTTTCCTACTCAGCCAGCCAATCACTAACCTTACAGGCACTGTGGGCTTGGCATCTCTCGGGTCTTAGTTGAGCTGTTTTTGGCTCTGTCAGGCTGTTCCTGCATTGGACAGCAAACAGGGTGCGTTACAATGAGGACTGTCTTACTTCTAATGGTATGTATGTTATACCTTTTTTAAATGTACATTATTTTGTTTTTTTTGTGTGTGGTTAGTATAAGTTATGGAATATAAAACAATAAAGACTCAAAATTTGAAGAAGCTGAACATTGGTTAACTTGTGATTAGTTATTAGGGTGAAAATGAAAGAAAGTACATAGGATGTGCAGATTGAGCTCATGAAATGTTTAATCGTTAGAGAGTAAACTGCAAACAAAAAACTACTTCTGTACTTCATTTTATGTAAATACAGGTTGTGAAACAGGAACTTGACAGTACTAATACAAACCACTCCACCTTTACAGATGCACACAACATTGATATTTTTTGAATGATTAAGTACAAGGCCAGGCCTGAGCATAGGTAACTCAGGCCATTGCGTAGGGCACCATCTACTGGAGGGGGTGCCAAATCCAATTATTATTATTATTGACATAAAGTAAAGGCATTTTATCTGTTGTCCTTTTTGCAATTGCTTACTTTTAATATTGTTTTGAGCCTGTGTTTTTTTTTTTAAATTGCACTTTCCTATTCATAGTCTGTACTATTCATTTTAGTTTAAATAAATATTTCTTGCAACGTAATCCAGTTATTGAGTTATGTTGTTTCTGTTCCAGACAGTAGGAGGCGCCAAAATCCTTTTTCGCCTAGAGCAGTATGCAGCTCAGGGACAGCTCAGATAAAGTACATGTCTGTAGTTGTACCTTTAAAATCTCAAGCACTTTAGTTTTATTCATAACACCTGTATGTTCTTATTTTCATATTCTTACTCTGTAATTTAAACTGTTCATGTATTTCTTAAAAATAATTTTTTCTTTAAGTGAAAATTCCTTATGCTTGCTGATGTTTCAGTCATTCCTTTAAAGAGGCCATTTCATACACATTTCAGGACTTTGTGGTTATTTCTTAAGTATTAACCAGTAATATGAAACATTTTACATCTAAAAAACGTCAGGAAACATTTATTAACAGACCTTTCAATCTGTCTGCATTAAAATTCGGGTGGTTCCGGCTCCTTCTGTCAGGCTGCTTCGTCAGCAGCTTGTTCATATTCATTGTTCAAATTTGCTGGACTCTGATTGGCTAACAAAGTAGCCTATGAGAGCAAAGAATATTGTTTCCTGCCCCGCTGTGCATGGCAATGTCAGACGTCATGTCTTTCTGTTTGCTACGTTATGCTACAGCATTTTAGTGAGCAGCATGCTAGGTGTGGTTTCAACTGTGGGAGCTGCCGAAAACTAACGAACAAAGGAGTTGTGACGAAACAGATACAGGCCGTTCGGACTCGGGAGAAATCGGGTGTTATCAACACCTGCGTAGTTTGAGAGATTAAAACTGAAAGAGAAGTTGTTGACCCATTTTCACACCCACTATGAAGGTAAGAACACCTGTGGAGCTAAAATATTCAACAGAAACCTCAGAAAAACCGTTTTTAATGGAAGGGCATCTTTAAGAAACTGCAGATCACAAACATTTACAAAAGATACATTGCTTAAGATGGTCATCGAACACTGTAGGAAGCAGGTGTTTCTGTGTTCTGAGATGATTTCAAGGCTTTTTATTTAGGCTTTTTATTTTTATTCTTACTATTATTTTTAATATACAAAAAAAATCAGGAACATTTTTATTTTGAAAACTAAATCTAAATGGTAAGAAAACTGCACTGACTGTCACCTTCTGTCAAACAAGTGTTTGTCTGTCTGTCTGTTTTTTGTGTCTTGTATAAGATTTTCTTGTGTACCATTCCTGATTTTTTTCTAAAACCGCTTTTGGACATGTATCAGCTTTAACAGAATCCTGTTTATTTCTCTATCGCGTAACGTTTGTTAGGAAAATGTATTTGTGTGTTGAGGAGCAGAGTTAGGTATTGCCACTTTTCCACTAGTGTCAGTGCAGAACGGAACATTTCAGGTCAGTACGTTATGGAACCAGGGCCGGCCCTGAACATAGGCCACTTGGGCCAATGGCTAGGGCGTCATCTGCTGGAGGGGGTGCCAATTCTCAACTGGGCTGCCATCTGACTTCAACTTCTGTCCTCACTTATCTAACCAGGACCAGGACTGGGCACAGTGCCCTGAGCCCCAAAGCCACCCTGGCAGGGTAGCAGCCACCCCAGCCAATACAGATCAGTGGAGCCTGGTACAGGACAGCCTAGTTAAAACCTAAAGGCAGTCTGAATTCACTAATGCTGGGCGGACACTGTGCGATTTCAAGGGGATGAAGGATTAATTGCTACTACATTCTAGCAATAATGCTGCGACATCCCGATCAAACTTCTGGCATGTCAGAAATTTTCGCCGTAGCTCGTACAGTGTGAGCGGTGTTACGCCACGATTCCACGTTCGCACCTGCGCAGAAGACACTGGTGGAGCAACATTGGCTGGCTAATGCTAACGTGAAACTATCATAGCTACTGTAAAACAATATATAGTTTAACATTAACATTACCTCAAGCCCCTGATGAAGGATGGACATCCCATACCGACCACGTCTCCTCAGCCATTCACATACCCAAATCCTTTTCTCTTTTTTTTTTTTTTAGTTTCAGCGCACACAACTGCAACAGCTTTCTGCCTGCTCGCCATCTTGTTGTCAGGCACGCTGTGGTAATCATAGGAACTAGGAACCTTTGTTTTTCGTTGTTCACACTTGAGCGCGTCGTGCCGTCACACGCCGACTGACGCCGACAAGTAGTCGTGGTTGTCAGTAATCGTGGCTGACAGCGGTCGTACAGTATGAGTACACATGTCGTAGGGTCAAATAGAGTACGAGTGACAAACCTGGTCGTGCAGTGGAAGCATTTCCCCGACAGTCAGATTTCTAAAATCGCACAGTGTCCGCCCGGCATAAGGGCACCCATCTGTTGAGTCCTATCCCCATGACCCTCCCCACCCAGGAAGGGACTCACTGCAACAGGACGCAGACGCAGTCTCCCAATTCTGCCCCAGGAAGGAAAAACTGCAGCCGGACAGCCCACCCCAGACGAAGCAGTAACCCCACCAAGGACAGGTGCAGGACCTCAGCAAACCAAGCTACCACCCCACAGCTCCCCATCCCTCACCATCCAGCAGTAACAACACACAACTTTCAAATATCTTAATCTGACTAAAAGAAACTCTAAAACACTCAAACCCAGCAGCAATAAATTACAGCCTCTTGATTCCGTTTTTAATATGTGCTTTCACAATCTTTCTGTTGAAATGTAGGTTGCATTAGCAGCTCTTGGAGAATGCCAAGGTAGCAGCAAGTACCACAGTCGTGTGAAAAAGGTAAAGGCTTAACATTTGAAATCCAACCTCTACACAGCATTTTCCTTCAAACTGACATCATTGGTTTTGTATTTTGGCTACATTAGGATCTCTTGCTACGTTCCAAAAGAAGATGGGTCCTGAATACCATCGAACTAGAGGAGGAAATGAACGTGAAATATCCATACAAAATCTCCACAGTAAATAAACCATTTTATCCACACAATAACCGGTCAGTGTGTCACAGTGTTAAATGTGCAAATAAAATTAAAATTCACTCATCTGTGTCATTTAGATGCACAATGACCAAACTGAAGGGAGAACATTTAAGTTTTCAATAAGTGGAGAAGGTGCAGATGATGGCGTTTTCACCATTGATGGAAAAACTGGAGATGTCTTTGTACACAGAGCTGTCGACAGGGAGGAAAAGGCATACTATCATGTGAGCTAACATAGGATCACTCATCGTTCTGACAATTATTACATAATATGATGTGTAGCTACTAGCTGCCTAAAAATGTTTTACCTGAGTTCATTAATCCACAGATCACATTTGATGTCTGGGACCAAACCACAAACTCAAGAATCGACAGGGAGCTGGGTTTTGACGTAGAGGTCAAAGACATAAATGACAATGCACCAAGATTTATCAATCTTCCAAAGTCTGCAAATGTCAATGAAAATACAGATCCAGGTGAGCATATAATTGTTTAATGATATCAAAGCATGCAGACTTTCTTTCTGCAGTCACAAAGTGTCAAAAATTTGGAGCCCTATTAGGGGACATAGATGCAAATAAAAAAAAGTTAGTTTCTCATGAACACTAGTTAGTATCTTGTGCACACTAGATAACGTGTTGTCTACACAATATAATATGCCTTGCGCACCAAATACTTTCTCGTGCACATGAGATACCAAGTTTTTGTTTTTTTTTCACTCATGTACCCTAAAGGGCTCCATACAAATATGTACTAAACAAAAACTATTGAAAATGAGACTGATAGTGAGAGACTCAGGGAAAAACGATCTGGATTTAAAATATATATTTTTTTACTTTTGGATATGTATTTTGACTTTGATATAAGTGAGTATTAAATCGTTACAATTGTTTTTTTGGCTAGTAATCTATCACTGCATTAATTCAAGCACTAGGATCCCTGAAGTCTATGAACATTTTTATAAAATACCTCCATGGGTTCACTATGGGTCAATAAATATTTTTGCAGAACTCTTTTGTTCTCACACTTTTGCGACAAAAATACACCAATCACACTGTCACATTCCACAGTGCAACAGCTGCAGATTAAATTCTTCCCTACTTTGTGTTACAGTTACACAGACTTTTTCTATATTACACAGTCCACAGTGTTCACATGAGCAGCTGAAAAGTTTGTGATTTCATTGAGTGATTTCTGGACACAGTTTACGCTTCAATTCTTTTTTTTTTTTTGGTGCATATCATCGCAGATATTAATGCCAGGTAAATCACCTGTTAGCCCAGGAGAACCCCTACAAATTGAGGCTGCTAATGGCACAGAAACACCATATGTGGGATGGGTAGAAGTAACGTTTAAATTAGCTGCTGGTTCTGAAGAGTTTTATGTTCCAATGCTCATTATGAAAGGCAGTCAGCTTCCCCGCCCGATTATTTGCTTCAATGTTATTGAGTGCATTGTTATTAAGAGTCAAAATCACTGAACAACAATGGAGAGAAGGAGGGACTTTTAAAAACAGCAAAAATGGCTTTCCCAAATTTAAAAAAAGGAAATGGAAAGGCTTTCATTAAAGCAGTAAGTGTGGAGCGAACATGTGAGTATGTAGTTAAAACAACATGTCATAGAATGATTGTGCCAAGACATAGTACTGTCCCAGTAAAATGCAGAATAAATGTTGGGCCCTTCAAAGAGGACACTGTTAGTGTTCGAACTAGATGGGAACCCACTATGGCCAGAGGGATTCCAGTTTTTTGACACATTGTTCAAGCTACAGAGAGGTGCTTAGCCTAATATTGTTCTTAGTCTACAAAACCCCACTGATCACAACATCACATGAACAAAAAGGGTCGTTAATGGCACAGCACAGCCAGTCACATCGGCATATCCAGTTAACATAGATGATGATTCACTGTGGTCTGCTTATATAAATCATATTCAGACTCACTATACTACGACGAACGAATCTTCCCCAGAACCCTGGAATCCTCCTATTGATATCAGTCACCTGAATGAGATTCAAAGACAGATTGTACGTGATATGTTAAGGAGTCAGATTCTTTCTCTCGATCTGATAATGACATTGAATGTATCGAGAAGCTTCAATTAAAGATTGAGCTAAAAGACTCTGAACCTGCTGCCCGTACTTACATGTCAGTACCTAAGCCATTGTATGATGAAATGAAAGATTATCTAACTGATTTGATTGCACATGGATGGATTGAGAAATCTCACTCATCCTATGCTTCACCCATTGTTTGTGTTAGAAAAAAGTGTGGCTTGTTGCGTTTGTGCATTGACTACAGGGAACTAAATCGGAAAACCCACCCTGATCGACAGCAGTCCAGAGAGTCCAGAACATTATGGATAGACTTGGTGGAAACACCATGTTCTCTCTGCTTGACCAGGGAAAGGCATACCACCAGGAGTTTGTGGCAAAAGAGAGTAAACATTTGACAGCTTTTGTTACACCCTGGGGGTTATACGAATGGGCCAGAATCCCAATTTTTATCATGATGTATTAGGTTTGATACAATGTTGTCTATTGCTGCAATCAGAATGGTTAATCCATAACTTTAAAAACATAGTTAAACCTGGACTCAATCTTTAAATGTGCTGCCTACAGTCATGCATTCTCATGTTTTACTTTTCCTGATTTTGTTTGTTCACTTTCTGACAGGGTTCCTGCCAGTATCACTGGAGTATATGGATGCCGATAAGGAAAAAACCGAAAATTCAACAGTCATAGTTAGTGTAACAAGTCAGTCCCCAGCAGAGCCCAAGATTATGGTGCAAGGGATTAATGAAGGACTGGCCCAGCTCACTTTTGAAGGATGTTTTGACTATGATGTAGGGCTCAGAAATGTATTTAATCCAAGTCACTAGACAGTTCAAAGACATGCAGACAGAAGCAGATTTAACAGCGTACCTTAAATATGTATATTGTTTGTTTTTAGAAAGCAAAGCAGTATAAAGTTGTTGTCACAGCAAAAGATATGGGAAAACCACCCCTTTCTGGCTCTGCAACGATTGTGCTCAATATTATTGACACAAACAGTCATCAACCAAAATTCAAGAAAAGGGAGGCAAGTATTGCTTCATTCATATTATCATTCAATTTAGATAGTGAAATTATTTTAACCTTGAATCTTTTATACATTTATAGTACCAAATTGAGGCAGTGGAAATGATTAAATATGACAGTCTTTTGAGAATTGAGGTAGAAGACAAAGACACTCCGAACACTGAAGGCTGGCTTGCTGAATACTTCTTCATCAGTGGGAATGAGGAAAAAATCTTTGACATTAAAAGAGACCCAAAAACAAATGATGGTATTCTGCAAATTGTTAAGGTAATCTTTCCACTTTATAATTTTATTTTTATTGCATGTTAAAATCCAACAATAAACATCATTAACAGCAGTAGCATTTGAAATGAGCTAAACTTGTTTACTTTCTCTAGGAGAAGAATTATGACCATCACACTGTGGAGAACCTGAAAATTGGAGTTAAAAATGTTCAACCCTTTGCTGCTTGCAAAAATAACAAGTTGATTAAAGATCAAAATGCAGGTCTAGATTCAATCAATATAACAGTGACAATGACAGATACAAATGATGCACCAGTGTTTGATAAATATACAGAAGATGTTTACCAAAAGGAGGAGATGGAGCCAGGACAGGTGCTCTACACTCCAAAGGTTCAGGATCCCGACTCCACTAATATCAGGTATGTTTCCATGTGCTGCTAGAAAGCAGAATGAACTGATTACATATCTAAGTCCAAATTAAACTAGAAAAGCACTCAGAGTGCAGACCTCCATCAAGCACCTAAGTTCCCCCATATTGTGATTTACACAGGTAAATATTTAAAAATCACAGTCATAGAAATAATGAAAAAAGGAATATTAAGTTCCCAGAACTGACTGAGACTGGATTGACCTGTTACAGGTTGAGGTTGTATAATCATGATTAGCTGTTCACTTGCACATGCAGATGGTTTACACTGTCATTTCACGTGCTGAGGACAAGCAACGGTCACGTGTCAACACATAGACAACACTGATTCACAGTCAGGGAGTGTCTGAAAAGGACGGACCGAGCTTTTATATAACACTGACACGAGAACTCGAGGCTTCTCACTCTACTGATCCTGACAGATTTCATTAGAGGAGTCCAAGCTGGTAAGAGTCCACACTATTTCTCTGCTGAACTAAGATCAATTGAATTTTAACAAACGTTTACATCTCAGTTAAAGTCATTTATTAGATAGTTGCACCTCTATCATAAATAAAAGAAACTGTGGGGCCACTCTCAGCTGGCGGTGCATTCAACACCAAAAATAAGAGTCCCACAATTATTGTATCCACATTATTGATTCCAGTGGTGCCTCCATTAATTTTTCATAGGGTGGCACACCAAAACTATAAACCATAATTTCTGAATTTTATTTTACTGCTGTAGTAAACCAGCCTGTAGAAAACTATCAGAAAGACTTAAGGGAACTCCAACCAATATACTTTGGTTTATTGTGTTATACAGTGGTCGACGGTTATATGCACAATGCTTATATGCACAACATGCTCATATGCACAAAAATGATGGGCACGTTCCTGTGTCATAGAGAATCTATACGCTTATATGCATAGTGCCGACGGATATATGCACAAAACATTTGGAGGTATCATACATGCATCTTGCTGTTTCTCACAAGTTACTTGGCTGTACACCTCCGCTGGTTTTCTCCCACACTCTCGCTGTTTGGTGTGTGGAACAAGGCTGTTATGCACATGTGTCTGGCGCGCGTCTGGCTGAAGCTGTCAGACGGTCGTCAAAAAATAATCACCGACTTCTTCAGTGTGAAATAGTGTTACATGTAACATTTGTTCTAGTTTTTATTGCCCGATCATGAGTTCTTAATATCCGATATAGAAAACTGTTCTGTTCTGTTACTAACTGTAACTTAATCTGGGTTATTACCGTCGCATCCATGCGTGCGCGTGTCTGGCACATCTAGTGTTATATTGGATCTGCTCTACAAGCATAACTCGGTGTGTTTGAGAGTTTTATTCTCCGAATATATTGTAATTGCATTATTACATCATTTCCCGTTATGTTATTAATACCGAACACTGCGGCACGTGTTTACAGTCCAAATGACTACCGACGGATAAATGCATACAACGCTTATATACACAAAACTGCTGGGCACCAAGGTCGTGCATATAACCGTCAACCACTGTATTTACTAATGATATAATGTGATATAACAGAACAGATAACAATTCTGTTTTATTTTGCAGTTATAGTTGGCATAAGGTGTATATTTGTTGCAAACAAAACAGTTACCGGGAAAAGCGATCAAAGGTCTAGACTGGCTTGCCTGCCTGGATGTGCATTAGAGATGAAATGCATAACTGATGCTACTAAAATTTATAATGGTCAGTGGGGTGGCAAGGAGCTGTGGCCACCCCTTGATGGCACCATTGATTCCTTGACCATAAAACATATTTTAGCAACTGGATTGACTTTGATATCGTTATTAGTTCAGTAATTATTCATGTAAATCCCTTTTTTTCAGTAATGGGAGTTTTCTTTTGTATAGCTCCATAACTTTTAAAGGTACATCAAATCTGTTAACATACTTGTGATTCCACACTGTCTTGACTATCTCTTGGGGTTTGTTACAAGTCTATGCAAACATTTTTTCTTGCAGTGATAAAAATCCAAAGGTTTCCCTTTTTTGCTTTTCTGGATTATAGTACCTGCAATTTTGTAATGATCCAGATCAATACTTGGTATCATGTGGAACCTCACCCTGTATTTTTTAGTTACATGCAGATATGTTAAAAACAGCTCAATCTTACAATGATGAAGATTTCTTTAAAAAATTCCTGATAGTGATCCAGATCACTCTCTAAAATCTACTCACTTCTGTCTTGGACCATTTTTGACCTGTCATTAAAATCCATCCATAACCTGTTGAATTATTTTGTTAACTGATAGACAAACACATAAACTAACTTGGGGAAAACATTACTTCTTGGAGGAAGTAATTAGTTTTTAAAAAGGATTTTAGGGTTAGGGTTAGGGTTAGCAGGACCAGCCCAGAGCTGTATGGTGCCCTAGGCGAAAAGGAATTTTGGCGCCCCCTACTGCCCATAATAGAAACAATGTAATTAAATAACTGGATTACATTGCAAAAAATATTTATTTACTTTAAAATGAACAGTACAGATGATAGATATAGATAGCTATTTAATGAGTACTTATTTTGCTCTTTACATGAGATGAATGGTGTGTCCAACAGTTTGTCCAAACAAAAAATAAATAAATAAATAAACCAAGGAGAATTTGGCGCCCCCTCCAGCAGAGGGTACCCTAGGCAATTGCCTAGTCTGCCTATGCCCAGAACCGGCCCTGAATATGGGATCAGCTCCACTGAATAACTCTGGTAGAAAAGAATGCTCGTGATAGTTCTGGTTTTTTTACCTGATGATTTGAATGACCACCTCTCTGATTTTGCTGTGATTTAGGTTTGTGTTGGTAGAAGATCCGGCTGATTGGGTGACTCTGGATGAAAAAACAGGAAAGATCACATCTGTCAAGAAAATGGATCGAGAATCACCCTTTGTTGACAAAGACAATATTTACAAAGTTGTTATTGCTGCCATTGATAATGGTATGAAAGGGCCCTATTAAATACTGTAATTGCATTATTATTGGCTTTATTTACTAATAAATCAAACTGAATTACTTTTTTTTTTGCTGTGGTTTCCAAGGTGATCCTCCTGCCACGAGTACATGCACCGTCAAGGTCCATCTTGCAGATATCAATGACAACACCCCTAAGCTGGTCAACTCATCAGTGATTTTCTGTATAGACAGGGAACGCACAATCCCAGTTCCCGTTATAGATACTGATGTAGAGCCACACAATGGGCCATACATTTTTGAATTTGGGGATAAAACTCTAAAAGAAAAGTGGAAACTAGAACCTTCCCACGGTTGGTTAACAACTAAACATCTATAGATTAAAAAAACAACAACAAAAAGACAAAAAGAAAACTAGTAGGAAATTAACTGACACTTCTCTTTACATCCTAACCAGGTGAAGTGGGCGGCCTCACTGCCCAGAAGGAACTTCCTCATGGTTCCTACTCTGTGCTGCTGGAGATTCAAGATCAACAGAATTTGATTGGACATGAGACTCTGCAAGTGGAGGTCTGTGATTGTGGAAAAAGTGATGTTTGTGTTGCAAAACGAGCCCAACCGCTCTCAACAGTCCTATCGAGTGCTGCAATTGGACTAATTATCTTTGGAGTCCTTTTATTTCTGTGTGAGTAAAATCTCTGCCACAGCAGCACATGTGTATCATTTCTACAAATGAAATAGAAAACACCAAAAGTACAGTACAGACCACTGTGTTTGCACAGTGTTTGCTTGGGGCGGTCAAATACATGAACCAAGTGTGCAATGACACCTTGTATTCGCAAGTTTTTGACACAAAAGCGACAACTGTCATTAATATTTGTCTTTTCTCCCCCATTAAACATGGCTCTGTCGCTACCATTATGGCTCCGCTCACTAAACCTTTTGTTTTTGTTCCACCTCGCGTGTATCCGCTTTAGCGTCACTTCCAGGTTTCAGTGATTGGTTCTCTCTCAACTGGCTAAACCCGCCTTTGAAATTGAGAGACAGCGGTTCAGCTCCAGGGCCTCACGTCTTTGTAAAGTAATCTGTCAAAGACATGAGGGCCTGGTTGATCAGGTAACACGCTGTTAAAATATAAAAGGCGCACGAGATGAAAAGTTTGTTTTTTATTATGTCACATGTTAGTTCTAAAAAAGAAAGTAAGTAAGTTAGTTAGTTAGTTAAAAAGTAGAGAACTTTTTTCAGTCAAGTCAAACCGCTGTGTCTCGCTGCTGACTGTAGCATTCTGCATTGCTTTAAAATGGAAGAAATCATGGAATAAGACAAATAGACCATCACGGTGTGGACGTGCAAAATTCTGCCCTTTTGTGCTGAAAATTAGAAAAAACATTGGTTTATATTAACAAAATTAGCATATTTGTGCCTTTGATCTGTGCCATTTTGAATGTGCGCCAAGCACTATGGATACGTAGCCAATGCTAATAGCAGCACATATTACAAACATCCACATCATTTCTAAAAAGAAAGCAGTTACAGTTATTGACAGAAGCTCAAAGTGGAAAATATAACAGCTGACTAATAAATTTCAACATTAAACTGTTAAATATAGATTAAAGTGAACAATCAAACCTGTAAACAATCCAACCTGAACTCTGAATGTTTTTTTTTCCAGTATCTTTATATTTTACTGGCTTCTCTTGATTTTTTTCTCCAATTAAAGGTGTTTCATTGAAACACCTTTAATTCGAATGTCAAGTTTGAAGAACCAAAAACAAAGCAGAGGAGCTCTGAAGAGGCACAGTGAGACACATGAAAGGAAAACCTGACAGCACGATGTCAAAACTAAAAGTAGAAATAATGTAAAAATAAACAAATGACCAACAATGACACTTAAACCCAACATTGTGACAATACCTGAAAAAATCTCGCATTTAGTATCACAAATACTTTATTAGCATGAATGTTAATGGTTACAAGGAATAAGGTTGTTATTATGTCAATTTAAAGGTAGGATTTTTGAAAATATTTTATAACAATTATGCTTTCCCATGTATTTTGATGTGTCCTCAGTGCTGTTGTTGCTCATTACTTGCAAAAAAGGCGAAATAGAATTTAAATACATGGAGGACAACACGGGCACCCAGTCACTGACCCAGTACAATGAAGAAGGAGGAGCTGCTGAATGCAAGGTAGGTTAGTTGTGATGTGGTTAAAAAAACTAACGAATAAAAAAATATATCCAGCATAACTTTTTTTTTTTTTTTTTTTTGCTTTTCTGCCAGTCTGAGCTCAACTCCTATTTAAAATTAATTAATGGTGACACTGTGACAGATGACATCAAGCCAGGCTACGTGACGGTACCCACCTTTTCTAAGTTTTTCATTCCTCTTTATGTGAAACAACATTTATTGTCCTGCTGTACAATCCAAGTGTGTTTAAGTTTAAGATCACAAACCAATGACTAAATATTCTTCTCTAAAATTTCCTGAGTGAGAATTCTGTTCTCTCAAGTGCACTCGTGTTTTTCTGCTGAATGATTGTGATGTGATCTTCATCTCTGGTTCTTTTGTCTCAACACACCACCAGCCTAAATCCACAAGAGGAAGCTACTATTAGTTTTTTTTATTTCAGTTTGATTATTGATGCCTGATTTATCAATATTCAAATTAAAGAGTGCAGAATTAGATGTGCGGTAAAAATTTGGTTCCTGATTTGTGGTTGATCTACAAAGATTGCTTGCACAACTGATAACAGGCGTAAACAGAAATATTTAAATGAGGAGTTTAACGGCGCTATTCCTTGTGAGAGCAAGAAAGGAGCAAACGGAAAATGAAATTCGAGCCATCGGAGCTTCAAATATGAGTGGAATAGAAAAAAAATATTGTTGAGCTGCGGCAAAGACATCTTCAGGCTCCGGTTTGTGATGTTGTGCAACAGTGAACGGAGCAACCTTGGCTGATGCGTGCCCCTCCAGTGCGGTTCAAACACTGAAAACTTCTTTCTAGTGGGTAAGGGCCAGATTATATTGACATTCCCCCTCAGTAGTCGAGTTGAGCACGGGTGTTAGAAAGAAGGGGTAAAGGGGGTATGTGCCATCACCCTATGAATAGGTCATGAGCTGCTATTTGATTCATAAATGTGCGGAATGATATTTACAAGGCACGAATAACATAATACACTAAACCAAGAGCCAGTCACAGAATCGTGTACTGAGCCTGGATAATTTACCACGTTTGTTATAATGCCCTGCCAGTCGCACACAACTTGAACATTTAAATAATGTGTGTGTTTTTGGTTCCTGTACACACAATCTCTCTGTTTGAGGGGGGGAACAAGTTGCACACGGGCACAGTCTATTGCTACAGTAATGTAAGGAAAGGCAGCAATATCACAAAAGCCATACTTAGTTGCATTTAATGCATCTCAAGTGTTTGGAAAATTAATGTATCTGACAACACACTAGATAAAGTGCCAGAGATATAGGGCTGTGCAATATGAACCATAATTCATGTCGATATTTTTTATCTGAATCACGATATACGCTATATATATAAGAGACCGTTCTAAATTATAGCCTTGAATGCTAAATACACTTTTACTAATCAGCAACAGCACATGTGCATTAAAACAGTTCACTGAAATTGACATATCTTATATTATATTAAATTATATTCTATTAAAATTTCCTAAAACAAAATGAATAAAAAATACTTTTCCATGACCAGAACAAAAATACAGTAGTGCAAAATACAAACAGATCCAATGAGCATAAATACAATCTTAAGGCCATTTTTATAAAGTTTTTTCTCTACTAAAGACTCATCCTCTTGTTTTTTAGCTCTGTCCAAATGTTTTTGTGCAAATATGAGAACATGTAGGATAATGAGCTCATGACAGAACTGCCCTGTTGATCTACATGTCAGCAGTCACAGCAAAGTGTTGTATTTCAACATCTGGGCAGAGAGTCTTTCTCTCACCTCTGCACACGTTTTATATCAGACATTTCTTTCTAAATAATTCCGTCTTGGTAGTTGGTATCTGGAATCAGCAGTTTAACTATCTGTTTGAAGCCTGTTTCGTGCATCTAGTGGCAGGTTTAACAGGCGCAGTTTTACCTGTGAGCCATTAGTAAAGCACCTGCTGCTCGTGCAGCCGCTACGAGGTTTGCACCAGTCTAACAACCACAAACCTTTGATAAATCGGGCCCTTGGTGTTTCTTCCGGTTTTTACATTTAGCAAAATAACTTTTCAACACACAAAAATCATTGTCTCAAAATAATTAAATTAATTTTTCTTCAAAACAAATTTTCACAACATTTATTGTCCTGCTGCATGTAACTCAAGTGAGTTTAGGTTCAAGATCACAAACCAGTGGCGAAATATTCTTCTTTAATAAATAAAATCGTTTGTATTTATTCAAATTCTCTTTGTTTGATATTCAGCAAAAACTCTTCAATGTAGATGAAAATATTAATAAGATGTGATTCAAGAACCAGTATATATTTTGTTGAAGTGCTATTTCACATCGTGTTTGACTGTGTAATTTATTATTTTCTCTGATAAACTAGAAAACTGAGGCGACCAGCGAATGGATGCAACATTTGGTTGAACACAACTCATTAAGCCACTTGGTGAGTCATTCATTTAAAAATATTCTCTAAAATCAGTCTGTGAACAAGTAGAACTGATAAAAACAAACTTTTACACTGTCATGTCTTAGAGTTATGATATAGCTAACATCACATAAACTTGTGACTTATACACATGTTACAATATGTTGGGCTTTTTGTTCATGTGTGATACTTTCACTGTTATTTAATCTTATTGTGTATGTGTCAACAGACAAACTCTCAGATGAACTCTCACATGAACACAATGGGCTCAACAAACAATAAATACTATGGTGGAAGTGAGATGTTAAACAGAGTGAGTGATCAATCATGGCTTTAATAACAACACTGTTTTCTGTCTCACTTGATGTTTCTGAATAATTGTGATGTGGAACTTCATCTCTTTGGTTCTGTTGTCTCAACACACCACCAGCATAAATCCACAAGAGGGAGCTGCAGTTTGTTTTTTAGCTGTTTGATTGTTGGTGTTTCTTCCAGTGTTTATATTATTTATCAAAGTGCTTAAAATCATTTATAGTGAAGTCAAAAAACCTATTTGAAAATTTCTGTAAATATCTACTTGTGTGAAGTGTTTAATGTACTTTTTTTCACATCCTGCTGTATTAGTACATTTAACAGTACCAGTTCAAAACATGCAGTTACACAGAGTTCACGGAATGCATATTTAAATACTTTGTATCTGAAGTTTGATTTTGGTATTAGAGGTGTGTAACTCCTCCTGCATTCAAAGAAATCTATTGTGGCTGCAGTTTCTCTCAGACAGGGTCAAGCGAGGACTAAACTAAAGGTGGTTTTGTTTTCTTTCTTCAGCGTGCAACATGGAACAGCAGGAGGTCCTTAAATCAGGTAAGCAATGATTTCATTGGCATGACAATAAACAAGTGAACAACATTTTTTTTTAAATTGCACCAAGTTAATTTGGTCTTCCTTCTTAATACAACAATCTCAAGTTTGTTTTGTTCAAAAAATAAAAATATTTAGCTCTTCACCATGGCATGTTTCGACTGTCCTCTTCAGTCCTCATCAAAGGTAGCCTGACCAATCAGATCGTCCTGCATTATGTTCAAATGCAGAAGGGTCTGACACCAGAGCCGCACCCGATCATTTCCGCGTCAAATTTTTCGACGGACCAATTACATATCACCTTTGTTGAGCGTCATCCTGAAAACACGGATCTAGTTGGAGACGTGATTCTATCCCGCACCAAATCTACAAAAAGTTCAATACCTTCACGATTTAGTCGGTATCGTTTGGTCAATTCAGAATCATCCTGAGTCCCACACATTGCGTCTGGCTGCAGCCATTTTGGGAGTCTTTGTGAATAGGTCTTAGGGAGTTAGGAGTCCTCTTGACTTATTTTAAGGACTCCCAGACTTAGGAGGTACTTTTAGGCCTAAAAGGGGTTGTGAATTACTTTTATCTTAAGAAACTATAGGAGTCCTAAATTTAGGAGTGACACACCCACCTTTTTTAGGAGTTACTTCTAAATTCGCCAGTTAGGACCTACTTTTAGCCCTAAGATTCTTTGTGAATACAGGCCCAGATGTTTTAGGGATGTGACTTTATCAGATGTTTTTCCGTGGCAATAATCAACCTATCAGATCTGTCAGTTCTGCCATGTTAGCCACACCCACTGCTGTCTGATGGTCTCTGACAAACAAAAGAAACTTGAGATAAACAACAACAACAAAATGATGTTATAAGTTTTAGAACTCTTTCAGAAGATGTATAAAATCACATCTTTTCTCTCTGCAGAGAAAGTCAGTCTTCAAACGCTCTTTAAGCACAGTAACAAATCACCATGTCCTCGATACTCTCATGAGGGTAAGAGAAGTTTATTTTCATACCATACAGCTTATTACTGTGTACATGTCCTGAATGTCAGATGGAGCCATTTATTTCTGATCAGATTTAATAATGTTCACCAGGTGTAAAGCTGACAGACATACCTCCATAAAATGGTTGTTAGTAGATAAAAAATATTAGAATAAACCTTAGTAAAGTTAAAATCAAGACAAGAATAATGATTTAACCATTAAGCTCACAAAGACATTAGGCAACAAACTGAAAATGGAAAGTCATGAATGTAACATGTTACATTTAACCTGAGTGTATTTGACATTAGTCTCAAAATAACTTATTTTTTTAATTTATCTCCTAAATCCCACAGAATCTTAATCAATTAAATTATGATGACCAAGAGTACGGACCCAAAATCTATGAGGAAGAGGGGTTGGACACCAGATGTCAGTCACTGGATGAACTGTCATTAGACATCAAGGAGGAGGATTTAAAGTTCCTGGATGATTTGGGACCAAAGTTCAAGACCTTGGGAGAGAAGTGCCAGTCAAACAAAACAACATATGAAACTAAAAACATGCAACTTTAAAAAGTCCCCGTTGGAAAGGGAAACAGCAGGTCCAACTAAGTCATTCTTTCCTTTTACATTCTGATTGCAGTTATGGACTGATAAAACTGGACTTTCTGAGGAGCGAAACACCTAAATATCTGGGTTCTGAACATGTACATACCTCAGACTAATACACTTCACATCGTCTATGCTAGATATTGTATTGTTGCAAGATGTAATCGTATCCACAAGACAAGGATTATGTAGCAGCTGGTACCTTTTGCTTGCTTTAAAATGAAACTTGTTATGATTTGATGGTTCTAGAAAGCTTTATTATTGTAAGTAGCTGGTTTTTAGCTTTTTTGTTTTACTTTTCAATGACATGAGGGATTAGTCCACTCCTCATGAACAAACTGCTCCAGCTGTCTCAGGTTTGAAGGGTTCTTTCTCTCGATGTTTCACCTTATATCACAGATGCGATTCATTCATCTGATCTCTCTTCATAATGTTTTGGAATTTATGCAAATTAATATCATAAAAACTGACGCATCAAACTTTGTGAAAAAAAACAGTATTTGTTTCTTAAAACTTTTGACCACAACTTTGCAGTCCTCATCCAAAAGGTGCGACATCATAATTTTGTGGCTACATTTTTAGTGAGTTAAGAGAGAAATGTTCCCATTTTTACCATCTGCACACAAGATCCTTGAATTAAAATAAGTCTGCTAAGTTTAAGAGAAAAAAAAATGAATGCAAAAGTGCTCTTAAGATTTAATTCAAGTTCAAAAAACACATATTTATCACACAATTATATACAGAAATACATTCAAATTAATTATTAAATCACAAATAAATATATTAATTCAAATTTGCATATACAAAAACTAAATAAAGAAAGAAAATATCAAAATTATTAACCAAGAAAATGTTACAGAAATTAATTATGATTAGATTCAATTTACAAGAAGAATTAAACAGAAAATAAAATTCCTAAATCTATTCTTGAGGTAGGTTCTTACTGAGTGTTAAAAAATCATCTTGTTTTTGGTTCTTTTTAAACTCAGGCTTCATGAGAGGTGTATTACCTGTAGCTGACATGTTTCGGTGTGATTACTTCCGCCTTCTTCAGAGCTAATACACCTCTCATGAAGCCTGAGTTTAAAAAGAACCAAAAACAAGATCCTAAATCTATTCATTTACAACATACAACATTTGACCAAAAACAAATTTACAGAACTGATTTGAATGAAGAGTTAAGAATCAACAAACTATTTACAATAAAAATCGGAAATTAATAAATCTGATTTGAATCAGTTTGATTGAATTAAAAAAGAAACAGTTTAAAAACGTGAAAAACACCAAATATCAAACACCAAAATCATAATTATAAGATTACTTTATTACATACCAAAGCTAATGCACGGAATTTATATTTTACTTCCTGAATATTTCAATACCATTTATAGTTAAACTAATTTATGAACCAAAAACATCCCTACAAACATACCGTATATACTGTATATACTGGTGTTGAAGCTGGCGTGGGTGGGGGGCAGCTTTCAAGAGAGGGACCCAGTTCCTCCATGGCAAAGATCAAGGTGTTTGGTGGAGGCTGGCATGTGGTGCTACAAGATGTTGTTTTGTGTTGCCGCTTTTTCTTTATGTTTTTTGTTTGGCTTTTACTTGCAAGATGCCCAGCATTGGACAGCACTTTTTTTCTCTCATGGAAGATCTGTTTTGCTGCAATTCGCAGTCTCAGCCTGATGAATCTGCTGGTTATTTTTCTTTGCACATCATGACATGCAGGTAGCATGCTTTGTAGCAGTCTTGCTTCTGTCTCTAGAGTGTCAATGGCATTTGGGAGCTCCATTAAAGATGCACTAGACCTTGCTCTGAACATCTCCTCAACTTTCTGGACCAGACTGAAGGCTTCATGTGAAGGTCGACACAACACTCCTGGTTGAATTCCTTCAGTGTCAACAGGGTACTGTGCTCTCCTTCCAGACTGTCATCATTTTGTTATTGAAGTAGAGCATTCATCACAGATGTTGGAATGTTTTATGACTTTGTTTACTATGTATCCTGTAAGGTGGTACAGAATACAGGTTTCACTGTTGGTGAGATCAGGAGTAGCTGTGTTTTCAATTAGCTGGTTCACACTCAGGCCAGGACTGGGACATGTCTCCTTAATGTCCAGGAACTCTGCCAGAAGCCTGCCATCATCCTCCTGATAGCTTCCTGATTTGTTGAGATTCAGCTTATTGGTGCATATGTCATAACTAAACAGAATGTTGGTAAAAATACTTTATTAAAATGCTACTACACATGTTGTACAAGTTTGGTTATTTTTTCACAATTAACACACACTTATTTTTTTATCTTTATTGACTATACAGTTTATTGAAATTTTCTTTTTAATGAGTGACAGAAGCCTGATAAACTGGGTTATAGATACATGTACTGTGTTCACATAAAAATATAAAGTAATAATTGTAAAATGTATTCTACTGAACATAACATGTCATCATTCAAAGCATAAACAGCTACGTATTTTCTTCAAGGTAAGCTGAAGCAGAGATGTTGCATAATCATTCTAGCTTTCAGAAAACCCCTTTGAATTGGGTATTACAACTCGAGTTTAGGGCTTCTCGTAGGACATAAAGTTATTAAATATGCTTATATTGAGCAGTGTGTTGCATTACTACATCAGATATATTGCTATAATATATTACAGTAATATACAGTATGTGGTCTAAATGTATTCTACAATGTGTTAGGACTCTCGTATTCCTCTAAAATGTAGAACCGTGACGAGTGTCTGTCTTCCTAGAAATGCTCGGGTAAAATAAAAAATAAAATAGGCTACTCTGTGCAGGAATTAGGACACTGACCAGGATAATTTGATAAGACTAGTAGAACGATTTAAATATAAGGACTGGAATTGCTTTGCTTTCGAAAAAATGGACGTCAACTTGTTTGATTTTATGCGAAGACGACAGTGGGAACCTTTGAGAGTTTCTGAAACCAAAATAATTGCTAAACAGATGTTGAGGTCTTTGATGGCACTACAGGACATCAATTTGGTTCATTCAAATATAAGACCAGAAAATATCCTGCTTGTGAACCAAGAATTACAGCCTTTTAAGGTAAAGCTGGCTGGTTTTGGATCAGCTTGTAAAACAAACAAATTAACCAACGTGAACATCCCTTTGACATGTGGATATAGTGCACCTGAAGTATTTTTTGATATTCCACTCAGTGGAAAATTTGATATCTGGGCTATGGCTTGTACTTTGGTGTTTTTGTTCCTTGGTAGGGATTTGTTTTCAACGCATTGTGAATACAGCTACATAAGTGAGAGTTTGAACCTGAGTGGGCAGCCTAAAAACACTTTGCTTGATTGGGCGGGTTTAAAAAGCGCTTTTTTATATTAGACCAAAGTCAGGGTGAACACACCTGGCGGCTTAAAACACCACAAGAATACACAGATGGAACAGGAAAGATAATTAAGAAAGATGAAGCTGTGTTTCACATCAATTCTTGGGATGACTTGGCAAAATTTAGACCAGAAACAGATAATCCCAGCGACATTACAGATGTCATGGCGTTCATAGACCTCCTTAAAAAAATGCTAGCGTTGGATACAAGAGACCGCATCACACCCGAGGATGCTTTAAAACACTATTTTTTTACATTGGAACCCCCTAACGATGTCCGTGTACCAAATGAGATGACGGTGTCCCAACTCAGCAAAAATATAACAAATAATAAATCTGTCTGGATTGTTGAAACCAGCACACATCGAGGTCCCAGTCTGAAGGAGGCTTGTGACAAAAAACAAGGTAACCATAACTTTTGTACTGACAGAGAATCTGCGAAAAAAAGTCTGACATGGTCCCCCAACACGAAGATTCAAGAATGAATCTCACAGAGGAAGATGGAACATCTGTTTCTTCTGCAGATAAACAAACACTTAAAGAGGCAAAAAATTTGGAAACAACAAAAGATGACAGAACGGTGGGCAAAAATTGGCAAAACCTATGTAACAAAAAATCAGACAGTCTTCTGAATTTATCTGAAATCTGTGCTGTCGCTCATCAAACACTGGAAGATCTCAGTATGCTTAAGAAAATTGGTGTGACTCATGCTAACATAAAACCAGATAATATAATACTCTATAATCAAACGTTACAGCCATTCAAAGGGAGGCTTACTAATTTTGATTGTGTTATTAAGACAAATAGATTATCAGAGCTGAAGGATATTCAGAATTATCCATACAGGGCTCCCGAAATCTCCCTGGGTCTTCCTCTTGATGAAAGCATTGACATGTGGTCTCTCGCTTGCACGTTGGTCTTCCTGTTTTTAGGTGATCATTTATTTGAGGGAGATGGGGAGTATAATAATTTGAGATTTAGTGTTGCGTTGTTAGATCAGCTTGACAGGTCTATTGTCCCTTTACTCAGAAAAGGAGCGAGAGTAAATGAGTTCTTTATATATGATGAGTTTAAACATCGGTGGAGGTTTAAGACACCAGCTGAATACAAAACAATGGTGGGGAGGTTTGTCCATTTAAAAACCCTTACAGGAAACTCAGATCTCTGGCTGACCTAAAGCTATTATGGCTAGAAATTAAGGATGCAGATGAACTCAAAGATCTGGAAGACTTCATTGACCTCCTTAAGAAAATGCTAAAAATCGATCCCGCAGAGTGAATCACGCCAGATAAAGAGACCGTTTTTCACTACGAAGCACCTTTCCGAATCCGCTGACAGCCTGTATGTGACTTCAGCATATGAATTTGAGCGAAAAACATCTGACACAGACTCAGAGGAAGATCCCAGAGAAACAGGAAGGCTGAAAAACTCAGAGGAGTAAAAGAAAGAAACACAAAAAATGTGTAAAAAGTTCACTAATAAAGTACAGTCGGCTACATGCAAAGTACTGTCCTGGTTCAAAAAAGTTACAACTAAGACTGTAGAAGCCCTTTCAAAGAACAACAGCATGGGGCGGACGGGTCTATTGTTCTCAATAGAAATACTTGCAATCTGTCTCTGTAACGTTGCGAATATGTTCGGTGGTTGAGAGGTGTGGAGGAAAAACTCACAATCACACTGGTACTGGGAATTCCAGAGTGTTTACCCTTTATTTTCACACTCTACAACAACCGTGTAAGGCCCGGTTGAACAGCTACTGGTAAATTAAACATAAAAGTAAATAGTGTTCACACAATCCGTAACGTTACAAAATAAAAGAAATGAAAGAAAAACAGTATACATCGGTGTGTCCATTCACTGCACGTTTCTCCCGCGTTCTGAAAGCAGGGAGCGGCGCATACTTGTGATGTCATATAATAGTCAACTTGAGGAGGTCTTAAAGAGACAGCACAATTATGGTTGTTACATCTCGGTGGGCTATTGTGGTGTGATGATATTTAATTTACTAGTGTAATATTAACCTGCTTGAAGCTTATCGTTATTTGAAGAATAAAACCGTCTGCATTCAGGAGACCATGAAGAACACTGAAGGCTGAGGACTGAGGAGATGACACCTGGGAGCTTAAAGTAAGCAGGAATGCACCACAACTCGGCAGGGCGAACAGCAGAAGGGGGGGACGCTTAAATAACATGATTTACGAATGACAATGTGTTAGAGGCTCAGAGGCAAAGCTTTCTAAGGATATGTACATGTGTGAGCTTGATGTTAATAAATGGCGGCTCTAAGAGAGATTCTGGGGCAGAGATACCTCCTCTCTGTTCCAGACAACTGTCAAACTGAATTCTGGTCTCTGGTGTGCAGTTTGTTCAAGTGTTTTCAGGTCGACCCGGGCATAAGCGAACACGCCGTGCTGAAGAAGAGGTTTATGGTGTTCGTGGTTTGGTACCACACAGGGGTAAAGAACACTATCCTAAGGAACCTGTATTTATTCTCATCATGATTTTATTATGTACTCTAACACACCCACGTGCAGAGGGGGCTGGCGAAGGGTGCTTGGGCACTTGCCCCTTTCCTCCTGGGTGCCCCATGTGCCCTTTTCTTGTCTTTTCTCTTTTTTTTTTACGTTTGTATGTATAGATCTGCCTGCCAAACACAATAATATTTAATTATTAATAACAATTTTGCAAAATGAAAGGATCGGTCTTGCATCAGTCACATGACACCAGTAACCAATGACCACCCCTGGTAGCAGAGTGCGTCGGATACGAGCTGCCGTGAACGAGCTTGTAGAAAAGAGTGGGAGAGCTGGGGAAGATGGCGCTGTGAGCAGACGCGGTTCTCGAGTGGAGGTACGGCAACAGGATTTCTTGCAAACTTTTAGTATGGAGTAAGTCTTTTTCCCTGAAAATTTGAAGTGAATAATGAGTTACTTGTTAAAGAACTAAGAATGACGATTTAAACACTAAAGAACTTTAGTACCATCGTGGAACAACAATTTAGACTTGCTAGCAAAATGTCTACCAGGATACAACTGTTCGCGCTGGAAGGGATGGAAGTGGACCACACTAAAGAAAAGCGAAAAATTGAGGACACTCACTCCATGCCAGTAAAATAACAAGTGGAGGAATATGTGAACCTTCTCCGAACACACCAAGTAAGAACCCTGCAGCAAAAAAGCCAAAGAATTCTGGTTCGACTGAGGCCTCCGAGCCGAGTTTAATGGAAGTCCAGAACAACATTATTCAGATTCTTTCCGAAAAAATCAACAACCGAGCTGACCACCTGGAGAGCATGATCAAAAACAATTCAAAGGAAATAGAGAGTATCTGTGAAAGTTTCAACTCTATTCATTCTGACGTACTGGATTTGAAAAAAGAAAACGAAAGCCTTAAAAAGAAAACATGAAGCTGAAGGAAAAAACTACAAAGCTGGAACAGCAGATGAACGACCAGGAACGTTACAGCCGGAGATGGGGCCTGCGAATCAATGGGGAGGCTGACAACTCTTCGGTGAAGGAGGTCTGCAGAGCCGTGGTACCAGAGGAGCAGAGAAACTTACTGAGAAAAACTGAAGGTGCCCTTGTCAGATCCAGATGCAAATGCATTGAAAAAGGAGAGATTAAATTTATCAGTGCTAATTATATAATGTTTCCTACCACCTAACAGGTTTTTCCTGCTCAGTACTTTGGAGGTAGCCATCATACAGCACTCTAAGATAGAGGATGAGCTCCTCTGTGTTTTGTCCTGTGAGAGCAGACACAGGGATGACCATCTGGCTCACATGAGTCCTCAGAGTCTCTAGCTTTTCCCGGGCCTTGGGTAGGTCCATTTTGTTGGCAACTATGGCCTGAGGCCGCTGTGACAAACCAGGCTCATACTGGTCCAGTTCATAACACAAGTGTTGGAGCTGAGTCCAAGGTTCCTGAGATGACATGTCCAGAACAAAGAGGAGAAAACGACAACGCTCTATGTGACGCAGGAATGAGATGCCCAAGCCTCGGTTCAGGTGGGCTCCTTGAATCAGGCCTGGGATGTCTGCAACTGCACAGAGCAAAGGTAGAATTACAAATGAAAAACTACAGTTTGTCTTAATGTCTTAATAAATAAATTAATGATCTGATTAAAGTCAAATACCTGCAACCTGTTCATGATCCCTGTATTTAACAATTCCTACATGTGGATTGAGTGTTGTAAAAGGATAAGCAGCCACAGCAGGCCTGGCGTTGGAGATGGCTCTCAACAGGGAGGACTTGCCTGCATTTGGAAAGCCAACCTGAATTCAAGAAGATAAACAGCTCAATACACATGTCATATTCCATCTTCAGAGATCTAGACTTCCTCCTACCAGTCCAGCATGCGCCATGGTGCGTAACTCTAGGTGAAGGACCCTCTCCTGACCCAGCATGCCTGGAGTTGCTGACATCGGGGCGCGGCTTTCATTGGACAGAAAAAAACGATTCCCCTTTCCTCCAGCACCTCCAAACACTGCCAAATACTCCTGGCCATCCCGGGCGAGGTCCACCACGGTTTTCCCCTCTTCCTTCACCACAGTTCCTAATGGCACCTATATAAACAAATATCAAGCTTAAAAACAAGACAAAAGACAGACTTATGTAGTCTATGATCAAACACCGGAACTCACAGAGATGTACATTGTGCTGCCATTCCGACCGAAGCAGTTCTTACTGCCACCTGATTGTCCGTCCTCTCCTTTGTAGACTGGAACCACTTGGGCGAGTGATTTCACAAACCGATCAGCTGAAAGCATAAAGATAAAGATCAATCAGGGGATGATTCATCTCATAAAAATCATGTTCATGGTACAGGTATGTTAAGGAAACTGACCAGAGGTATTGGTGTAACTGACTTACCTTTAATAATTATGCTTCCTCCATCACCTCCATTGCCTCCATCGGGTCCACCCCATTCTTTTCGGGGCTCACTGTGAAAGCTGCAGATGCCTTTACCACCCGAACCGGCCACCAGCTTTATGCGTCGGTAGTCCACAAAGTGACGTGTCTGCAATTGAGAAACATAGTTTAATATTAGTGATTTTCACCAAAACGCTGGTGACCAAACATGCAACACAAAACATCTGATATAAAATGTTCACATGCTGAAGTGTAGGTTTAAACATTTTGGGATATTACAAAAATATATGTGATCAGGTGAAAAGCAAATAACATCAGAACAATGACATGATGCAAGTTTCAACTGGAGTTTTAAAAATCTATTTACAAGTGATTTAATTAATGTAGCATGCCACGTGATGTTTGTCAAATAGTGGTTATGAGTTTTTCAAATAAGTTACCCTCTTCTCTTTAGGCTTAAAATATCAGAAAACACGAAAAGATAAGGTGTGATCTTACCAGCTTCTTTTCCGACATCTCTTTCTTCTTCGGGTTTCCTCGGGCTTTTCCGTACAGTTTAGCGGAGATACAAACATGTCTAACACCGCCAGCACCTGTACGGCCCCACAGTGCTGACCCTGAAGAACAATGTCGACTGAACAAACTCAAGATGTCCTTTCCAATCTCTTGTCCAGAGAAATATCCTAAACGTTTTTCCAATGAGAGCAAATGAGTTGTTTTAACTCTCGACAACATTATCGGACAGGTTTTAAAACAAGCTGATTTTACAGTCTCACATCTACTCAAAAACAGGTCGATGTCTGTCAGTTAACATAAACATAGCTGGTGTCATTTCTCATTTAATGATGAAAAACACAACCGCATGTTGACAGAGTCGATTTGAAAAAAACAAACTACGGAAAACGCAATGGGACAATCTTTTTGTTCTGAATTATAATGGAGATGGCAAAACAGTTAACTGGTGTCTTTACTGCCGCCTACTGGATTGGAGGGTAATACAATGTACACAGGGTCTTCGTTGAACTGGTTAGACTTAGAGTTAGATAGATAGACCAGGCTGGCTACGATTGTAAAAAGAAACCTGTGATTGGGATTGTTCTAATTCCCAGAATCAGAGATGAATAATAATCAGTTCTAGCAGTTATATTAAAAGGACTATAAGTTTTACAGAATTCTTCCACCTTAGAGGAACACTATCCTATTTTCTTTCCAATTTCCTTGAAGTCTTTCTTAAAAATACACCAATTTGGAATAAACTGGCAGATTACAGTTATTGGATTTTTTGCTAAACATCAATAGTAATGATATTTTTGGCTGCTATTCAAAAGTTCTAAAAATGCTCCGAATATATTTTAAATATTTTTAAATGTTGAAGATTTTTTTAAATATGACAGACAAATTCAGATGTATTTTAGAATTAAATCATGAATTGCACAATATTTTTTAAACTATTTTTAATACTTAAAAACTTGATAAATTGTATTTCTGCCTACTTTGGTGATTCATGACTTACCAAATGTTTGTTGATAAAAATCAGTATTTGCTACAAATCATTTAATAAATCACCAAAACATGTCAGCAAAAACATTTACAGGGACGTGTAAATATTTAAACTAGTGCATTATCTGGTTAATAATATGTGGATATTTAAACTTTTCTTCACAGAACTAAAAAAAAATCTAGACACAACACAAGATTAATGTTAGTTTATTTTTATATAACAAATAGTAACAAAAAAACTGCAGAAAAGATCTGGCAATGCAATTTCATGATAGGTAACATTCATAAGTAGATTATGCACATCTAACACAATTCTCTTTCATTCTGCATGTCATAACACACACGCTCTCCCGTGCACACACAAACAAGGTGCAATACTCAACAGTGAAAACATATTACACAGACCTGGAAAAGACTGGCCATAAACATTCAAATTACAGTAACATGAGACACTGATTCATTACAGTAGAAAGAAGCCTGTGATTGTCAGTACTGAGTGGTACATAGTTATTCAGCTGTTTGACAGCCAGGTATCTGCCCGCTCTCGATTAACCCTGCAAAAAGACTGCAACACATATGTTGTTATACCATCTGAGGTAAGTTACGTTTCAAAAGAATACTGCAAAAGTGGACCTGCACATAATTTACATATTTTATCACTGATCAGACTGTAACTTTGAGGTGTTGTTTGTATCATAGTGTCAAAAAACTGGAAAAATAATAACGTATGATGTTTTTTTAAACATGGATGGACGATGACATACAAACAACAATATTTATAATATTTTATACTGTATTTACTGAACTGGATGTCACATAGGATAAAATATTTCTCTTGAAAATAAATACAAAAGTAGCCTAAGCGTTGTGCATTTGATGACAGACTGCACATAGTTTAGCCATAAGTCACATAAACACATACGAAATCTTCTTCAATATTACATCAGTTTAAAATAGTGACATAACACAGAATGTATAAGCTGAGACAAACCAGTATTTTGCCTTTATTAAGAAAATATGAACAATCATAAATGTCCACGGCTCCAGCCACCTTCAACAAAAACAGACTGGGTGTATTGCACTTATCAAAATAGAGGCAGGACATGTTGTTGTTCTATTTGTGTGCTAATTTGGCTTTTTTTGTTTGAATAATTTCATGAATAATGCTACAGATCAGAATATTCAGACATGTACAGCAATGAGACAAAATAAAGTGTTGACAAAGTAGAAAACACGTTTTTTATATAAAAACAAAAAAACTGAACAGTATCTTATTGCTCTTCTGCAGAGCAAGGCCCCCAAAATATAATATCAGAATACTACCAAAATGTAGGCTTAATATGAACAGTAATGCACACTTTTATATCTTCATTATTTGGCTATGTATTAGATCTGATATATATGTATATATAATATATAAATTCCTGCCTTCCGCATGAAATAAAACTAATCAAGACTAACAAAGAGGCTTGTAAAAAAAAAAGTACAGTAATAGGAAAGAAAACACGTACTAAAGGCCGAGAGATAAATTACAGACATCTGAAAAGCAGAGAAAAAACTGGAGATGATATCTCATGGTGGCTGACGGATACTGAATATCTCTAATGCTTCTTTATTAGGCTGTTTTATCTGTAAAAAAGATTACCCGTCCTGATTTTTCAAATACCCTGACTTTTCATAAGTGACAAACAGCATTTCCTGTCAGCAGCTACAAACCTGAAGCGAATACAGAAGCATCACATTTATTAGAATCTCATCGTAGTTAGAGTACTGGCTAGTAGGAGGATAATGGATCTGAGTTAGAGAGATCTTCTCTTTCACAGGAAGGGCACATTAATGTTGAACTCTTTCGTGTCACATTTTCCTCAAACAGGAAAACAACGTGGTGCCTTACTGTGGATAATTTCCATATTGACCCTGAAATAAAAAAGATAATGAGAAAGTAAATGGATTTTATGTTTGTTTTCATGCTTTTTTTTTGTTAGAATTAGCAAAAAGTAAAGTTTCCACTGAAGTTGAGCTTTTTCGTTTTAATGAAAGCTTTAATGGTGTTTTACTTAGACCCCTTTTTACAATGGATGATCATCTCTACAACCTACAGGACCAATTAGGGCAAGATCATGAAAAATCTGGAAAACCTGTTTTGGTCATAACTACAAATCAGATATGGTTTTTCCCTGATTTTTCAGGGAAATGTTGAGAAATCTACTCGATGTTCTTTGAGAACGCGCATCATGGATACACTGACAAACTACTTCCCTGCACTTCATCGAAGATACTGATTTGTTGCCATGACAAGAACAAGAACAAGAGAGGTTTGGTGCATTCCAAAAATATAATGGTGGACCAGTCAAGGTTTTTAACCATAATTGGGATCCCACTGTGTTCCTAATATGTCAAGAATCGAGGCTTCAGATTCGTCCCGGATGCTTCACACTCAGATAAAAGGCGTGAACTTTTATAGTGCTTTTTTTTTTAAGTCAGACTCTGACTCCCAAAAGACTTCAGTTTTGACATTCAACCATTCACACACACACTCACACACTTGGTGGTGATAAACACACATGTTGTAGCCACAGCTGCTCTGGGACACACTGACAGAGGCGAGGCTGCCAGACACCACCAGACCCTTTGAGGTGCCTCACTCAAAGACACAAAGCAATCTTTCTCAAATGGGGGGGGGAGGGGGGGGGAGAGATTCAAACGTGTGACACTCAGGTTACCAGAAGACCTGCTCAAACTCTTGAGCTAATGCCGCCCATAAAACGATCTTTGATTTACCAGAATTCAACTATAAAGAAGTTGTTTAATTCAACCTGCAAATTACAAATTGTGTTAGGAAACAAATAAATCCATAACTATAATTTACTAATGTACCTGTTCATAGGCATAGGGCCTCTGTGATTGTCCTCCTTGAGAAGAACGATAGGACCCGTACTGTTGGCTCTGACCCTGCTGATAATGAGGAAACTGGGAAGACCCTCCCTGACTAGGACCTGTAAGGGAATGAACTGATTTAAGCAATTTGTTTTCTGTGATTGTATGATGAAGCCATATAATGATACCCAATGAGTTATTCTCACCATATCCTTGTGCCTGACTGCTGTAGCCTTGTTGAGAGGAGTATTGCTGCTGGCTGAATGGCTGCTGCTGCCCAGAGCTCTGTTGGTAGGGAGCCTGCTGCTGGCTGTACTGAGAGTTACCTAAAGGAACGCATGGCATCATGCTTTAAAGGTGGTATATGGAATATTTTCATTAAAAGCAATATTTTTAACAAAATAATGCCTTCACGGGGTGTTTAGAGGGTTGTAGAATGAAAATACAGCATTTCCTTGAAAAATTATATCTGAAGTAAAATATTATAAAATATTAATTTTGATAGGCACGACGTTGGCATTTTGTTTACATTTAGCCAATAGCTGGCAGAGCAGCGGGCACCATTTTGGGTTGCCTAATACTGTAAATACTGCAGTACAGTGACGCTGGTGCTGTGGAGTCTGCAGGTCAAGCAGCTGGGAGCCCCGGGGACATGTGGTGATTATATACCTTATTTGCTTGCCATAGATGATTCCTCTGGGGTTTCTCATGTGACGAGCAGGATCTGTGTGGAAACATTTTTAAATAGCTGCTAAGCTAACATGGCGCTACATGTTGGTGAAGTGGAGGAGCTTCGGGCCACTTTTTGGACTGGAAGACACACCACGGAGGATTTTATTGCTTTTTTTTATTTTATTGGATAAGTGAGGCGTACAGGATGGTGTGTGGGGAGGAGAGAGGATCTTAAGAGGGGCTGCAGGAAGTTTTGGAGCTGCGGTACAACTGTGAACTCTTTGCCACGGACTGAATCAATGACTGAGCTACAAACAGGTAGGAGCTGCTTTTATCAGAGTCAGTGTGTGATCAGCGGGGCTGGAGAGCATGATTAGTGAGCTGAACTCATGATATTTTATTCGGATTGGGGATCAGAGTGGGTTTGGTGAGGAATATTCGGCCGGAGCATCGGAGCGCGTGCCCGAGGGGGGGAAAAGAGCCTGGCACCCAGATGGCTGAAGGCTTTGTGCCGTGTTATTGTGTTCCGAGTTCCATATCCCACCTTTAACTGTGAGTTTTAACAGTTTATTTTAAGCAGTAAAATCAACTGATATGTTCATTTGTCAGAAGAAAAAAAATTAAAAACTGACAATTAAAATGAAACGATCATCACCTCCTTCATAATAATGCTGAGAAGACTCATCAAAAGACCTGTCGTAGCCTGGTTCACCATATGAAGACTGCTGGTACGAGTATTCCCCATGACCTGTTAAGAACATCATTCACGAATGAAGAGGCCACACACAGACACACCGATGGATTTGTTTTTATAGAAGGGAGTAAAATCTAAATTTCAAATCAATAAATCAGCTTTTAAACTGTCTGTATTAAGTTTATGGATGTGTGTGGTTACCATCAGAATAATACTGTTGGTTTATGGGATCACTGGCGCTCTGAGTGTGCCCGTACTGCTCTCCATAGAACTCGTCTTGTCCCATGTAGTGTGTGGATCCTGAAAGAGAGAGACGACCACGTTCGGTTAAACATATATATATATATATATAACAAACAGTTTTCTTTCATTTCTGGATAAATTTGATATAAATTTTAGCAGTTAAAAAAAAAACAACTTGAATATGCAACATGTTCTTAACCAACTAATCTTTTTATTATTTATTTAGATGTACAATTTGATTTTGCAGTTGTTTCAGTTTGTTTTTTTTACAAATGAGTTTTATTTTTAAGTAGACAATTAAGACTGTAAAAAGCTCATTATTGCCATTATTACCGGTAGGTGGTCATTTCCTTTAGGTTGAGGTGTTTAGAAACTGCAGATTTCACATCTTATACTTTTAAAGTGTGTGTTTTTATTCAGGTTAGAAACTAACAAAAAACACCTAGAAGGTGCACAAAGGAACTAATTTTGTTTTTCAACCACAAAACAGAAGCAAGCAGAAACACAGAAAGTATTTTCATTGCAACTTCAGCAACAAGTATAAAACACCTCCCAAAAAATATGTTAGACAGAAGCAAAAACAAACGGCAGCAGAGCATTAGTAAGCAATCAAGTTAAAAATAGGAGCCATCAACTTTAAAGGGATAATTTACATCTTTTCAAACTCTAAATCAATTTCAAACGTGCTTTATTAATCTCCGACAGGAAGTTAGATGTAACTAATTTTTTCTTCAGAGAGTCAGTCATTGCTTCTTTTTGGAAACACTGAAGGATCTAAGTTTCTTCAGGATGTCCAGTCTGTTCTGTCCCTTCTTAAAACAGCATCACTGTTGTGTCTCCAGTTCAGTCTGTGTGGAGTTGAGACCAAAATACAGCAAAATGTCCTGCTAACAACCTAAAACATCCTAGTCTTAAATATTTGATAGCCAGTTGATAAGAGAAATGCAAACTCTATTTTTAAATCCTCTACATCGCTGATTATTTTATGTTACGCTGCTGTTTCAGTAGAAGTCTGTGGTTATTTGAAGGCACACATAGCAGTTAGCGTTAGCATTTCCAGCTTCATGCACGGGTTTTGTCTATATGGTCAGAACTAATCTTTGTTTTTCTAAACTGAAATAATCCACAGAGCTTTTTACAACAGATCAATAATAAACGCTTCATTTCCTTACTGCTTCAAAAGATCTGAACCATCCCTTTAAACATGGACACAATCATTCCATAACACAGCTCTCTCTTCAACTTCATCTAGTCAGAGTTTATAAGGATCTGAAACTATGACTTGTTGTCCAGACATATTCATGTTATGCACTTTAGATATTAACTACACTGCTCATCTTCTACTCACATGACAGTATACTGATACAGCATATTGAGTCACAGAAACAAATGATACATCTATTACTGACAGAGTATCTGCAGAAAACAATGTAATTATATATCCAAACATGACCAAGTCATGATGTAAGTCTTCTTACTACTATATAGTATTTGTAAACCTTGTAAAAACTAAAAGACTGACATATGGAATACTTGGAAACATGCTGTCCTTTGCAGTCTGTTTGCTCCTCTCACTTGAACACACACATAATACTTGATCGTGTGTGTTAGCACATGAGCACAACTGAAATAAACTCACTGAGCTGAGTGCAATAACAAATTTCTATTTGGACGTCTACCTTGCTGAGATGAACGGTAGGATCCCAGAGGCCTCTGGGACATCATGTTGTTTCCTTGACCTCCCTGAACCATCATGCCCATTCCCTGCTGTCCCTGATAGTGTTGTCCCCCAGACTGGGCTGATGAGTAGTGTGGAGGGGCAGATTGTTGGTGCATCATGGAGACTGGGAAGGAAGTAAGCGAGTGATCTCATATACGTTAAAGAAGGTTCATAAACCAACATTCAAACCGTAACATTTTTAACTTTGTCACAAGCACAGTTGAACAATAAAACAAATTAACCACCCATAGAATAAATAAATAGAAACAAAACCAGAAATGAAAACGCAAAAATATACTTGGACATTCAGAAAGAGCATGGGGTTGCATCTCAGGGTTAGGAATCCAAGATTAGGAAAGTTTAAACCTGAAGCCAAAATCAGAAGGTAGGAGGGAAGGCCACTCTCTGATGAACTGAATGTGGATAAAATTACTGACTACATATGGATGTCATCCATTGTAAGATCGAATTAGCATGTGTCAAAAAAAATAGAGAGAAATAAACTCTTTCATGACTTCTTTAAGGCAACTAACAATGAACACAAAAAAAATAAATCTTGGATTTTGAATGTTTGGGGTTGAGATTATAAGGCATCACTTTCTTTTAAAAGAGCTCAGCTTCTGTACCTTTCTCACCTTGGCTGGAGTGCATGTTGAGGTTGCTGCGGGAGGAGGAGGAGGAGGAGGAGGAAGACGTGGAGGAAGAGGAGCAGGAGGAGGAACCATAAACAGAGCCAGGGCCCTGGATCATGCTACCCTGAGAGGTGGGCCCTGCGTGGCTACAGCCAGAAACCCAACCACCATAGATGCTGGTGGAGGGAGTGGCCAACTGATGGTGGCCAGACTGCATGGGGGCATGGCTGGGGCCTGATGACACACATGCAACGTCACAGGAGCCAGCACACGTTCTCATGCAGTGCCTTAACCATGTTAATTGTGGTCCCACATTCAGTTCATCTTAACAGAAAGCATGACGTGCTTGTAAAATTAATAAGGAAAAATAAATAAAATAACCAGAGGCAGAAAGAAAACAGAAATAAAAAGAGTTTTTTTTTAATTATTTTAATCTGAAATATATTCACAAACATTAAGATAATTGATGGGAAAGTAACAGATGCAGACAGGAAGTGGCTTCATGCAGCAAAGTCAGCATACGATGAGCACTGAGGTCAGGACACAAACAACAAAATGGAACAGCTTGTGGCAGAAGAATAAAAAAACACGTATATGTGAACTAATTGTAAGAGTAAAATGAACACATGAAACTAAACATTACTCATCTGGCTCTGCATCATGGATGTAGGGGGCATTCCTGGTGCCATGTTGTCATTGAGGTTGTTCGGACCCCCACTGTGGTTCATTCCACCAAGACCAACAGACATATTAGAACTTGGCGGCTAAAAGTGAAGATGAATAAGTTAAATAATTAATATCCTCCATCTTTCTTTCGTGATGTCTCTGGACTCGTTGAGTGATTTGCTGTAGGATTGATCTGTGTTACACACTCCTGGAACCAGACAGACACGACTTACTGCAGGAAGTAGTGACTGCATGTTCTGATTAGAGTCAGCCATTGTAGCCAGGTAAACAAGATTCCTGTGAAGGATCTGCTGATACCTGTGGAACAAGACAAAATGCAAAGTTTACAGGAACAATGCAAAAGAAAACAAAATGATAAATAAAATAATCTAACCCTTACTGTGTGCATTCAGCTGCCTTGCCTTTGCTTTGGTAGTCCATTATACATTGTATTAGATGATGGTTTTCATCTAGCATCTATGAAAGAGACAGAACGACTTTAATCCGTGCACCAAACTGCTGATTTCAAGAATTTGTATGAGTATTTTTAACCTATTTTATCTTTCTTCTACTGTATTTACTCAGAAAGTCGAAAATGAGTTGATCACAGTTCTTATCTAGAAGTGTTTCGTTTTTAATTTGAAGTATTTATTTAAAGAAATATTCCAGTTCAGTCAAAGATAAAAGTCCATAGTCGATCTTACACGATATCTTCTGGTTTTATTCCCAATAAAATGCTGCTGCTTAACTTCTACACATGAGAATGACGTCTGTGTTTATTTCTCTTCTTGGAAACATTTTAAAGCTGATCTGTGTGTATGTTCGTCAGGGAGCGCAGAATGACAGCTGATAAGGAAGCAGCATCGCAGCAGACATCACTGTCATGGCTTTGTTTGGTTTCTGATTGTAACGTTACACCCAGGCTACCAGTTGCCTTTTCTTTGATTTTCTCCACAGGCTACTTTCCCTGCACTGGAGGTAGATCACGCACACCCTCATCCACACACACTGGAATATTTACGCGTAAAGGAGCGACGCTTTGACGCCTTTTTACCTTTTGAATAGTTTGCTGTGTCACCTCCACTTTACTCCTGGGGCGCACCGATGAAAACGCCACCGACATTTTGTCATAAGGGAAATAAAAGCGCTCCTTTTATTCTAATATTTATTATCTCGAGCGAAGCCTTCTATTTAGTTACATAGTTTTCCCATAAGATGAGAACGGAGGGGTGGGGACAGCAGTCGCCTTGATCTCTGTCTTCATGGGAGGGAAAGTAGGAAACGGTCTCTGTCTGGAAATTAAATTGGAGATTCTGTATAGAACGTCGCTTAAATTCTGTTTTTAAATAATGTGTAAAACATGAAAGGGTTCGGTGAAGGGAAGCGTCCCTCTCCCTCAGATTTTGGTACAGCCCAGGCACAGAGTAACCTTCCGCTGAACGGGGGATCCTTAGAGTCTTGACAGCCAGCCAGTCTGCAGAAGGCTACGTGCGCTGTCCAGTGCGCAAACGCTCTGGGATGGAATGAGCGAGAAGTTGTTTGTAGACACGCACTATACAGGCATACAATAAAAACAAATATATGTCTTATATATCATCGAATATCCATCCAAAGGGAGCTCCTTCCTTCTTTAGATCTGGGCTCATTAAAAGTCACAGAACACTTCAGTGTTTTGCTTTGAGTCATTCCAGTGTTTTTATCTGTTTTGATTCATCCTGACCTGTTAGATGAACCATGACCTGAGACTGACACCAAGCAGCACATTTCACTCTAGAACACCTCGATGGTCTTGAGACTTGATTGTGACCTAAACAGATTCGAGACACTCTGTACCAGAAGCAGCTCAGCAGGCCTCAAAACTGAACAAGACCACTTTTTCTCTGTAAGTATTCTTTTCTCTCTAAGCTTAATTTTCCTTCTACGTGAGCCACCGTCTCATCAGTCCAAAAGCATTTTTTCCCAGAAACTTACTGACTTGTCAACATGCAGTTTTGGTGAGTTCCAGGTTGGCTTTATGTGAACACTGCTGCCGCACAGCAAGAAGGTCCTGGGTTCAAAACCATGATCCTTTCTGCATGTAGTTTGCATGTTCTCCCAGTGCATGCAGGTTTTTTAATTCCTTGGACTCTAGCTTCCTCCCACAGACCAAAAATATGCTTGATGTCAACAGGCAACTCTAAATTGTCTCTAAGTGTGATTGTGAGAGGTTGTTTGTCTATACATGGCCCTGTGATAGACTGGTCACCTGTCCAGGTGTAACCTCTTGTCCAATGAGTTAGACACCAGCCCCCTGTGACCCTGAATGAATGGGAACAAGCAGGTACAGCAGACGACTGACCTTTTACATGGAGATCTAAAAAAATTCTGATCTCCTCTCTGGTCTTTGCTCTCCCTGATCCATGTTCAGTGTGATGCTCAAAACAATATAAACTATCCAAGAGTCTGTTTCCTTTAAAAAAAGCTGAATAGATTACATATATAAAGTGTCCTGTGATTTCAGGACATCTCATTGAAACAGTTTCAGTCTTTTCTGCCTATCAATTTTGATCCTGGTCAGTTTTGTTACTTTTATCACTCTTTTGAACTAAAAAGCAACAAAAATCTGATTTACAACAATTTAGTCACTTTCAATGGATTTCAGTGATCGTAATGAGTTTAACAGAAAAAAAATCCAAACATCTGTACATATAAGAGTTTAAGAATTATGACTTATTTCTTGATATTTTGCTGTTCGTGTAATCATTTAAACTAGTTTTGAACAGATCTTCCAGTTTTGTGAATGGTTTGAATTATGCATGTCATAAATGACAGCTTTTTCAAGTCAGCAAGTAACTAAAAGCTTGACTAACTCTGGGAAAAACTAAATCTTATTGCCTGAAGGCTTAATTACATTTAAAAAAAAGAAAAAACATGTACAGGTTTACTTAAGTACAGGTTTAGTTCATTTTCTAGATTACATTTAAATCAAAATGAAGAGACTGGGGACAAATCAGTTTTAACAAATAGATACAATTCAAGTGAAAAATCCTAAAGCCAAGAAAAACAAAACCAAAAAAAAAAAAAACTTGTCAATTTCTTCTTTCAAAAAAGGGAGAAAAACACACGATACTGCCCATTTTCAAAGAAATCCACAAAATGAAATTAGTCTTGACGACAATTGCAACGTGTTTATACAAATCACCTAAATCAAATCTTCAGTGTATCCTCAAATCTTAATTCACCCTTTACAGCCGCCCACTTCCAACTGGTTCTGAAGAGAGATTCTGAGCAGACCCTCGTCCTCTTCGTCCAACATTTCTACCTCTGAAGCCTTGACCCCTGAAGAATCGGCCAGTGACTCCAAAAGTCTCCAGGTTGCGTTTACGCTCCTCTATCCATGTTGATCTGAGACTATCAGGCAAAAAGAAACATTTAAAAATTAAACAAACAAGATTAAATTCCAACCAAAGGCCTCTGCATCACCTGAGCCCGTTGTCAGATGAGATGTTGTCAAAGAAAGACTTTGCTTTGTTGTAGTAGTATTTTGGCCCCAAATCATCTTTTGCAGTCGAGTGCATCCTCTTTTTTGCATCATCTAGCTCGTAACTATCTGAATTAAAAAAAACAAAAAAAATGATTTACTCAAAATTCAGTTTAGGTTCAGAGTTGAAGCACCTGCCAGCTGAATAGAACTTCATTTGTTGCAGCCAAGTTTGAACCCTGAACGCACCTTTTGTGTTGCTTTTCTCCTTCACCTCTCTCTCAAGCTCTTCCTTAATAAACTGTGCATTTGATGAATCAAAGTCAAAGTCAGTGTCAAACTTAAGGATGGGAGATGGAACATTGACAACCATCAGCTGGCCTCTACCATGGCTCCTGCATCTTCGTGTTCCTACGCAGAGTTTAAAAAAAAAAAAAAAAGATTTCATTTTCAGGAATAAAATTTTAGACTTTCACATTAACCATATTACCTTGCCTTCTTCTGGGTGGTGGCCTATTTTCAACAGGCTGCTGTTGTGGTCCCTGCTGAGAAGTGATCTCACCTGGGCCTGAATTTACTTAAGATTTAAAAAGAAAACTACATTCATCTACAACTGAACAGAACAAATAATTTTGTAGTTGGAAAAATACTCAAAGACATTGATTCAAGTCATCACTTATCATTCAGATGAGTAAAGCATTCCACTCAGTTTAATCACCAACTCTGCAGACTTACTGTTGACTCTGGTGTCCCTTTGAGTTTGGGAGTTCTCCCTCCTGGTCCTCTGGGTCCTCCTCCTGGTCCACTGACTCTCCTGGGATGCAGTTAAACCCCTTCTCTGTCTAGAGCTTTCTACCTGCAGTGTTTGAACAGCCTTTTCCACTGTAGGGCCTCGTCTAATATGCAGGTCTGGAAGCACAAGACCTGCATGAAAAGCACAGCTTTAGCAGTGTGGATTTATGGGAAGCTCATTTCATATGAATTTATCCTTGATGACTTACCAAGACCGAGAGCTGCAGCACATTGTTGGTAAGGAAGGGAGCTGGCTGGAAGCTGATTATAGGCAGGGATCTGTAGGGGGCTAAATGGTCCAAGACTTGAGTAGATGCTTGATGAGCTTGAACTGGATGACTGAAAAAGATGTTAAACCAAATGATTTCACATTCGACACAAATTTGCTGGGTTTTTTTAACAGTATACTTGTATTATTGCAGGATCTGGTGGCAAGCCATGAGATCTTGGGGTTTCACACAATGCGATGTCTTTGATATCACTTCCTCGGAAAGTAATGTATTCATAGATGTCATCTTTAGGTGGTGTTGGCCTGTCAGTTGGTCGTCCCTCTGTTCCAAAACACTTTACTAAACAACAGAAAATGTTTGATTAAAACAATCACATTCATACTTTGATAATATTTCCATTTTTTTTTTAAACCACAAGCTAAATTATACCACTCACCATTTGCCAGCACAACCGTGGAGTTAATTTTATCAATTGTATACAAAATCCCTTCATATCGATTTTGGGCTTTTGAAATCAATCCTATTTTACAGCCAATATAGGGCTTTGATGAAGCCATGGCCTGTTGACATCCAGGACAATGGTCGTTAATTTTTTTGTGAAATCAAAACTCATTGCTACGCTCTTGAAACTGAACCGGAAACAATTTATAGAAAGTCATAGACAGGTGTGTAGAAAACGCGCTGTTGATTGGGCGTTAACTCACCTGCCAGCACTCAGTCAATTAGTGGTTATGTAACTTTATAAGCCGGGTTACGTAGCGCGCCCCAAGTAGGCGGAGCTTTAGGTACCAATAACGTCCTATTCCCTGTATTCCCCCCCGCCATTATTGGAATTAAAGTAATTCAGTTGTTCCGGTATTTAAGTAAACTTTAAGTAATGATTAAAGTCACTAAATCTGCTACAACTGCAGTGTGGGCTGATACTGTATATGGAATATCAACTGAATTAAATTAAACTTTTTCTTATTAATTTATCTATTAAGTTGTATTTATTTATTATTATCTGTTGTTCTCTCACTGAAATTTTACCACAAAAGGGTGATTTTCTCCAGAGTGGAACTTTTTCCCCTCAGGTTAGGAAGATAAACTCCTCCCTCACCACTGGACATGTGTTCATGCTCTGCGCCGGCTAATAGATATGGAGCGAACTCCCTATATGCGCCCACATTTAATCTTCCTTAAAATATCAATATTTGCATAAATTACGTCTTACAATTATTGTAAAATTAATATTGATATTTATGCGATATTGCAAATATATATATATATGAGAGGTTATCTTCTTTGCAGGTTTTAACAAAGGCACACCGTCTGCTTAAACTGCAGCCATTTTGAGACAATCAGTCGGCGGTAAAAAAAAAATGCAGAACGGGAACGTCATACAGCAAAATTGAAAAACAGTAGTGAGGGAGCCCTCTTTATGTGGTGCAACCCCACACCAACACACACACACAGTAAAACTGACAGCTCTGCTGCTGTACTCTGTAACTGTAAACTACAGTTTATTTTTCGTTAAAGAACCAATCACGACGCCCAGTGAACCTGCGTCATGGAAGCTCCATCCAATCAGCGCATGCGTCACACGAACAAACGTAGCAAGGAAAAGATGGCGGCGGGATCCGACTTGGTTGATTATGTTTTCTTCAACAGAGCGGTGGACAAAAAAGTAATTAATAAGCTAGTGAGATCTCTAGACTCTGAAGTAACTGGAGAAAGTGAGGCTGACTTGACGTCTGGTATGTATTCTGCAGCAAATCACGTCGGCGGCTCCACTATAGTTAGTAATTTTATTGTTCAGGGCGGCAATGGGACTTTCACAACAAGAGCTTGCTAAAACAGCTCTTAGTCGCGCTTTCCGGTTTGCTAACAGAAGCTAGTTTTTGTCACGTCGTTCACTTAATTACGACAGACTTTATTTCACTCATCAGTATCCAGAAACTAAACGGAGTCAGAAAGTCGTTCGACACTCTTCTTGCTATCATGTTTCCGCTGCTGTAGCGGTGGGAGTTTGACGAGGTGTCAGCAACAGCGCGGGGTCCTTCGGTTTAAGCATGGACGGGTCTACTGGAATCACATCACCTGCTGAAGCGAGTGTGACAGCCGCTCCGAATCAGTCTAAGTCAGCGACCGCTAGCAGGACGGTTACAGATGCGGAGCAAGAAGTTGAGAAACCCCGCTCGGCTGGTGCTGAAACTTTAAATGGAAGCAACGTGTTGATGAACTGTCACATCCCCAGAGGCGAAGTGTCCGACAGCTCATCGCCTGCTGCCACGCTTGTCAACGGACCTTCGGAAGGTACAACAGCTGTGCCTGCACCACCTAGTGCTGTTATACGAACTACTTTAACTGCACAAAATGCTGTGATTTCGTCTCAACCTTCCGTGAAAACTGTCCCCACAGTCACGCTGGTGAGGCCACCTATGCAAACGTCTTCTATTGATTCTCAAAGGGCAGACAACGCAACCTCCGTCATATCATCCACACCAAACGTTACCTGCACGACCGGTTCTTCTGTCATCAAAACGGAACCCTCTAAAACTATCATACAAACTGGCACCTTAGTCATGGCTTCCACTGTTGCCACAGGGACGACGGCGACAGTGATGAGGAGTCCTACTGTTCTGCAAAACGTAAGGACTTCAGTACCTTCAACAATCTCTGCAGCTCCTCCAGGTGGAATACGAACTGTTGCTCCACAGGTGTTTCCTCCTCGGCCTGCTCAGCCTCAACAAAATGCCACTAACATCCAAAATATTCAGCTCCCTCCAGGTAAGAATGCTTTCTAATGTAAGAGCACGTGGAAGTTCTTTCTAAATGTAAAAATGTGTTTTTTCTAAACTCACATGCACATTAGTTTTCTGAATGTACTTGCAGACAGGGGATCGTTTCAGACACATTGTGTCACGTGTTATCGACCACAAACAACAAATAAGGGGTGGACAAAGTTCTAACAGCAGAACAGATCCAAATCTTGAAGACGTGCAGTCTGTTTATTCCTGATACACTTTATCTAAGCAACATCTTGTTTCACATTATTGATTGTTATTTCTTTGCCTGTCTCAGGAAATCACAATCTGGCCTCCTATCAACAGCTGATTACTGTGTTTCTCCAGTATCTCTGTATTTAAGGGTCAGGCTGTTTGTTTTAATCTTTTGTTGGTACTGTTTTTTCTTTTTACTGGTTTAATCTTCACACACTTGAGTGAATAATTCAGACTTTCTAGGTTTTATTAATAATAATAAAAAAAACCATCTAATATTACCTTGCTCTGAGCTTTTTTATTAATGGTCAGCTGTAATGCGGAACATTGGTCAGTTATGATGACACTTCCTGTTTGGCGGGTCTATAACTTGTTCTGGAGTTAATCCATTTGTTTCATGAGTTAACTACAGCAACCCTGGTGTAGTAACACCCTGGTCTATGATAAAATTCCAGCGGTGAGATAAAACCGTTACTACTTGTCATGTTGCACTGACAATGTAGCTAGTGTTTACTTTTATCCCATGTTAAGGCTTGAAAAGTTGTGTGACTTATTTTACATTTGGCTGCATGAAGGATAGAACTCCACTCACATCTGAATTCTATGTACCTATGACATAAATGACATGACTGGGATTTTTTAACCCACTGGTCATGTGCACATGCAGGCATGGTCTTGGTCCGCAGTGAGAGTGGGCAGCTGCTGATGATTCACCAGCAGACCTTGGCTCAGATGCAAGCTCAGGCGCAGTCACAAAGCGCCATGACACCACGACCCGCAGCCCCCGGCAACACTCCACCTGTCCAGGTCACTGCTCTACAGGTACAACTTGGCTAAACACACGGACACACACAGACATACACACACAGTGACTCATCCCTGTTTTAAAATGTGATTTGTAGTTCCAGATCAGAATAAACACAAATACAGACCCAGTTTTATTGCCCAGATAAAACCTGTTTAGTTGTCAGTTCATATTTTTTAAATAACAGTGTATGAAAAGTTCTGTAAATTGAAGAATTGTATAGTACAAAAATATGCTGCTAAGATGTGATAGGAAGTTAACCTCATCAGACTCAGAATGATAATCCTAATCATTTTCTTTAAAAGAAGTCACCCAGAACATAAGCTGCTTTTAAAACCAGAAATGCTGCTCAGAAAAGCACCATGTACTCTGAGGTTTTATCTCTTCCTCTCTTGCAACAACTAAATACATATTTGAGATAACTTGAATCACATTTCCTCACAGTTTTCTATCTTTTCTGCTAACAGGTCCTGCTAGCTCATTGTTTTTGTTTCTAGTTAGTTTTCTTTTAGAGCCAAGGCTGCAGTTTGCTTGAACTGCTCATCTTGGCCGCCTCTGGCTTTAAGTGTCACATCCCGATTCAGTAGTTTAATTGTTGTTATTTAACTTGTAAATATCTGACACCAAAAGTTCCATCAAAGCAATCCTGAGTTGCTACACAGAGAACCACATATCAAGATTCACATAATAATTTTTTTAAAGTTCTGTTTTCTTTACATATTGTGATAAATCTTTTTCTACCCACAATCCTTCTGCAGACTCCAGGCGCATCGCGGGTGGGTCACCCAGTAACTCCCACCACTATCATCAAACAGGGTTCCTCTGTGCAGACAACAGTCACAGCCACTACCACACTGCAGAGGCCTCCTGTGCTGCAGGTAATATGTCACAAAGTTGTTAATCATTTTTCATCATTTATGTCAGTAGTTTGGTATGAAATGCCATTAAATGCATCATTTGGACCTGATCGCTGTCCTTTTGACATGCCACATAATATAATGAGAAACATAATTTGTTTTAATTGCCAATACAAGCACAGAATGTTTAACTAGGCCTGAATAGGGGTGGGTACCGAAACCCGGTGTTAAATTAGCCCCGGGGCTGATTCTGACGGTCCACCCAGCCCGATAAGCTTCAGCCTTATTGGTCCTCGAAAGGGTAAATTAAGGTTGTATTCATCTTTTGCGGGAGATCTAAACACAAGCCCTCAAGCTCCTCCTTAACAAACACACGCACCGCGAGGACTGATGGTGGGAGAGGGGAACAGCTGCGCGCTCCCATGTTCGTGTTGTGCTCTCACTAGAAGGTCCACTCACCAGCAGGTACACAGATATGATGACAGAGCGAATGGCAGCCATGGCTCAGGAGGTAGAGTGGGTCATCTGGTAACTGGAAGGTCACTGGTTCGAATCCCCGCTCCGCCCAGATCATTGTGTCCTTGGGCAAAACGCTTAACCCACTTTGCCTGTTTGGTGGTGGTCAGAGGGTCCGGCGCTGGTGTCTGGCAGCCTCGCCTCTGTCAGTGTGTCCCAGGACAGCTGTGGCTACAACATGTGTGTACTTCATCATTACCAAACGTGTGACTGTGTGTGTGAATGGGTGAATGACAGACTGTAGTGTGAAGCGCCTAAGTAAAGCGCTGTACAAGTACACGCCATTTACCATAAAAGATCCAAAATTTGACTTCAGTTTACAAAGATAGATGCCGACAATGCACGCTGTCACAAATGTAGTAAAAGCTACACAAGTAATTTGACGAAACACCTCGCTAAAGTACACCAAATACAAACAGAGAGATGCACGGTGTTTGACTGCCTGAGAACCAAAATGAAAGATTTTGAATGTTAAACTGTGCAGTACAAAATAAGTCCTCTGATTCAGGGCTTGTTGTTGTTGCAGCTGACATTAGCAACAACAACAAGCCCTGAATCAGAGGACTTATTTTGTACTGCACAGTTTAACATTCAAAATCTTTCATTTTGGTTCTTAATTGCACTGTTTTATGGGGAAGTTATGTTTGATGTTTTTTATTTGAATACCTTAAACTTTTTTAAATAGTGTATTTATTTTTTGATATATAAGAAGTTGTTTATATCGTGTTTTTATTAAGTTAGTCATTTTGTTCTTTTTATTTTGTAGTTAATTTTTTAACAGCTTTGCTGTTCCAATTGTTAAAAAAAATAAAATAAAAATAGCTTATTATTTGTGTTTTTCCCCTTTTTTTTTAGTCTTTAAAAAAAGTACCGATAAGGGTACCGATAAAGTACCGGATTGATGAGGACTATCGTCAAGAGTAGTATTACCAATAAATCCTTAACGATACCCATACCTAGTTCTGAATGGGTGTTTTTGTACAGCTGTTGTTGGATGTAAACAAATCTGATATTTAAATAGCTCACAAATTCCCTCAAGATACATTTGGTTCATTTAGAACTGACGTAACTCAGCACTGATTGAAAATATTAGATTATCCTGGAATAACCTGTAAAGTTTCTGTATTCATCTTGATTGTTGGAGTTTTTTTTCCCCTCGTTTCTTTTCGAGCTGCCTCTCTGATCAGATTAATCTGCTGTCGACTCGTCCTGAATTATAAATGCTCAGGTTGTCATGGAAATTCTCTTTCAAAGTTAATATATTTTTAATAAACCTCATTAGTTTGCATTGTGTTTCTCATATCATATTTTTTTTTGCAGAACTTGTAATTTGCACTGATGTTGACTGATCAGCCTTGTAGACTAAATGCTGTGCACACAAGACACGCTGTAACGCTGTGCACTTTATCTCGGACCATAAACACAAAGTCTTTATCTCTTTTATTTAGCTTCATAAAAGTTGGAGAGTAATTGTGTTGCATTTTCTGTATCATCTTCATCTATATTCACTGACTTGTTCAGAATACCATTATGCTGGGAGGAAGTGCGACTTCAACAGCAGCAGCCACCACCCACCCGCCTGCTGCAGCGGTAACTCAGAGGGTGCAGCCCCTCGTGGCCACAGGGGTTCCAACAGCAGTCACAGCTGTAAGAGAAGTGCAAAATCCAAAAAGTAATTGCAAAAAGTTATTTTTCCCTGTAATCTGTCAATTTATTGATTTTAGGGTATTTCTGTGTTTTTAGGAAACACTGGAGAATGTGAAGAAGTGTAAAAACTTTTTAGCTACGCTTATCAAGCTAGCATCCAACGGAAAACAGTCATCAGAGACCACGGCGAATGTCAAGGAGCTGGTCAAGAAACTTCTGGCACGTCTCTTTCACATCTCGATCAATCTGTTTTTCTCTCAGTCCCTTCTGTTTATTTAATAAACTCATTGTTTCCAACTTCTTTCTTTCTTATAATAGGAAGCAAAGATAGAACCGGAGGATTTCACCAGCAGGTTGTATCAGGAGCTCAAGTCTTCACCTCAGCCGTATCTTGTACCTTTTCTTAAGGTAAGATCACAAACACACCAGAAGATAGAAGTGTGTAAATGAACAGTGTTGTGCACACAAACTTGCTAAAGTGTGACATGAATATTTTCTGAGAATTTTGAACTTAATTTGTCTGTTTTTACTTTATGAACTTGAGCTTCATTCAAAATGGTGATGGATGCCATCATGTTGGAGAGTGAACGACTGCTGCCAACTGACACATTTAGAGGAAACTTTGCTACTTCAGTCAATAAATAAGCAAGTTATATTTCCCAAAAAGAGAACAGCATAAAGTGCACACCACAATGAATGGGCTGTCAGCTACTGACATGAAAACTTCTATGTTGTGAGGACCTGTTGATAAGCTGTTTCTCTTTTGAATGAAACTTCACTAGAAAACCTGTATTTTGGTTCAAATTGTATAAAACTTTGTTTTTATTTATAAGATAAAAAATGAAAACAATGAATTTATGTTCTGTGCGATGAACAAGAGCAACATTTGAACAAAGATGTAACAAAAACCTAAACCAGTGGCACCATTTGACCTCTGAACTCTCTAAAAGGGCCTCTTGAATTTTATCCACAAAATATAAAAATATAAATATAGCATGGTGTTAAAGGAAAAATACTCTCACATCCAAACTCCACAAACAGGCAAAATCTGTTTATTTATTCTATATCAAAATAAACATTGAGTCTAGAACGTTTTTGTTCTTTACTTTGATTGTATTATTCTAGGCTTTGCTGCGTTGTTGCTCTACATGGGTCAAGCAGCGACGAGCGGGTCAGCCTAACGAGGGGAGAAGCAGCATTCTTACTCAATTATTAATACCATATAAAGACAAAGTGCTCATTAAACCCAGTTTGCTACATTTATAAACATATGGTAAAGCTTACAGGTCATTTATGGTCACCATCAACAAGCAGCATTACTGAAAATGAAATTAGCCTGAGACGGTGAGCTGATGAGTGTGTGAACACTGAGATGGAAACAGAACTGTACAGTTTGATATCTGAGAAGAAAAATACATGACCTTGTGTTTTTATTTCTATTTATCTACCTTTGGTGTTCTTAGCTTGTTTTTAAGATGTATGATTAATAAATAATTTCTGGGATCACATGTCCTGGTTATATCTGGAAGTTGGTGCTCATGTGGTAAGTCATATAGTATCACTTCCTGTTTGTCTTGTTTGCTTCTTCGGGTTCCCTGAACATTGTTCTACTTGTTTTCAACATTTCACTTATTGGTCCATAAACGCTTCTATTACAGATGTTCTCTTTTCTCTCAAAAGAATTATTGGTCTTTCAACATCTCTAGATGTCTTCTGGATGTCTCACCGGAGCATCCTGGGCTTCAGGCCAGTTGAGTGACTGTTAGAAGGAAGCGTAGTACTGAGGCTGAGCCCCTTGTTCACCACTAATTTGTCCATGCTTACGTGTTTCCCCATTCAGCAACACACTCGTCATTACAACAAGTTTTTTCCTTATAAAATCATGTTACCAGGACGACCTTTTTCCACCCGTGTAATGTTGCTAAAATTAGGAGCTTTCTGACCCAAAGTGATGCAGAAAAATGAGTCTGTGCATTTTTTGCTTCTAGGCTTGACTATTGCAATTTTCTGTTATCAGGATGTTCTAACAGTTCTGTAAAAGGCCTCCAGCTGATCCAAAATGCTGCTGCCAGAGTTCTAATGAGAGTTAGAAGGAGAGATCATATTTCTCCAGTTGGCTCCCTGTAAAATCCTGAGTGCAATTTAACATTTTACTTCCCACATGAAGATCTAAACAACCAGGCTCCATCTGGGGGGGGGGCATGACTACAAAGTGTTCCCAGGACTCATGTTGTTCCTGTTCATGTTCAGCTGCTCTGCTGGAGAGGCTCATTTAAGCATCAAGTCTTTTCAAGCTCGTTCATTAAGTTGAGGGTTGGAACTTAGATTGACGGCTTTACCTTTCGACTCAGACCAACTTGCCTTTCGATCTCCACACTCATGAACAAGACCCCAAAAAAACTCTTCTGCTGGAACCAGTTGTTTCATGTTTGATGTTTAGCTGTGGGGAGTGTTGCCTCGTTGCCATTATTACGAGTGTGTTTTGCAAGTCGTCATGGTTCTTTTCTTTCACTGCCTGTAGAGAAGTCTCCCAGCACTGCGCCAGATGACTCCAGATTCTGAGGCCTTCATTCAGCAAAGCATGCTGCCTCAGCCAAGCACTCAGCCTGCTACAACGTCCTCCTCAGCCCTCAGCGCTGTGGTACTTCGACCTCCTCTCTCCTCCGTTGTCACCACAGCTGCAGGCACAACCAAAACCACAGTCATCAACCTCACTCAGACACCCAACAGTAAACCTGGAATGGTAAGTTTATGCTGCTGGGAATCTGGTGTCATGTAACTGGCATGTACAAACTGTTTATTATGAGTTCTTAATTAATTTGTATTTGTTGGATTTGTAATCCTTCCTCTCTGAATGTGTGCAGATTGTTTCCCAGCATCAAGGAACTGTGATGAGGCCACAGGTGACACTGGCTCCATCTCCCATGGTAACGGTCAGAGGACAGACCCCTAATCGCATCATAGTGGGTCAAGTGGTCAAACAGCTGCCAGGAGGTGTGGACTCAACAGATGTTTACTCTTCTCTAAAATGTGTTAAACACACATTAGCTTGAACCCTTTAACCACCAGAGTGTTTTCAGTAAATTAACCATCATTTACTCAGCTTTTTATTTCCTTTCTTACTCTGATGTTTTACGTGTGACTGAACATCAATGTGTTAAAATCTAAGATGTTCACTACTGTCAACTCGTGGTGGCAAGTAAAAATACCAGCGATACGTTTAAAAGCCTGTTTATTATACAGTGAAACCTCGTTAGAGCGGACAGTGACGGGACCAAACATTTTGTCTGTTATGGTGGGGTGTCCGCCCCAGAGGGGACGGGTGTCTGAGTGTCCTGTCATCTGGGAATGTCTGTAAACCATTGTCCTGGACATTTCCTTATCAGCTTATTTTATGAAGCTCATGGTCAAATCCCCTTCTGAATATGTCTCACCTTTGAATAAAATTTAATGGATACTTGTCCGTTTTCTTTTTTTTTTTTTTTTCATTCACTGTCCGTTAGCGGGGTGAATGTACACTCATTTAATTTTTTGAGTGGACAAAAAGTGTTCGTTGTCCCGAACAGCGGGGTGTCCGCTCCAGAGGGGTTATATAAGTAGTAAAAACGCTTGATCGGCCCAAAACCTGTCCGCTGGACAGGGTTGTCCTCTCCCGAGGGGTGTCCGCAGGGCGGGGTTTCACTGTGTTTTTATTTGGAGGATGGAGCTGGTGCAATTCTGCTACTTCAGTGGTTCAGTCACATGATGGTAATATCAGTACAGTTTAACAGAGTTTAGTTGGAGCTTCATGGAGATTCTCATGTTAAACAAAAATTAAAGAATAAGCCACTACTGTAAAATCAAGTTTCATTTTTTTATATTTTTGAACAATTTAATATTTATATACGTGAGTGCTGCCACCTTGTGGTTGCCACATATAACTGTAGTTTTTCAGTTTTTTAAAATCTCTTCACACATTTAAATGGTCTTGATATTGCATGTACACAGATCATTTTTATAGCTGCTATATGCAGTTTTTATTTAGATAAACTGCAAAATTAACATTTTTGCTCCCATTTCTGACTTTTAGTTTCCGTGGCAAAGCAGATGACGGCTGCCGGGGTCAGAGGAGTTCAAGTGTTCAGCCACGCTTCTGTTTCTGATGCTCAGAGGAACAATCTGAAAGAAGCAGGAGGCGGAACATTCAAGTTTGTTCTTTATGTTTTTATTGATGTCTCTTGAATAGTGATCTCTATGCTATCCACGTTCCATGAAAATAAAAAGTCGCTCACGTGCGAGCCCAGTTCAAATTCTCACTAAATTACCATAAATTTTACTAATTGTACATTCCTTTTTTCTGACTCTTCAAAGTTCTTATTACACATGCAAAAGTTTATTTATACAAAAATGCTTGTGAGCAGTACACAGTTTAAACACAAGCACTCACACTTGCACGGCCATTGGGATGAAACACTTGTAGTGTTACAGAGTTCAAATCACTTTACACTAGCTGTGATTTTACTAAAATAAATGGACAGATTGAAACTTTTGAACAGTAATAAGAAGTTGTACTGACAAATAGACTCGACTTGTTTGAGTTATTTGGTATAGAGATTTGAAAAAGTACCAGACTTTGTGAATATCAGCTGCACCCACCAAATTTAAAGAGAAAAATAGATTTGTACACATAGAGTCTGCACTTGTCTATAAGCAGCAGGTGTCCATCAGATTTTTTTAAACTTTTAATATAATACACACCATTAACAAACATAAATATGTACCATAACCGTGCCTGTAACACAGATGGTTAAAATACAAAGCTTACATCTTACAAGGAAAAATCATTGATCTTCCTCCTGAGCACTAAGCTCACGTGCAGCGGCTCTTTTTCCTTCTTCAACAGCCAGATTGATCGTCTTTAACTTGAAAGCTGCATCATGTGTATTTTTTCATGTGTTTTCCATGATGAAACCGTTTGCATGAAGCACAGAATGACCTGAATAATTTAGTCTGTGTGTTTGATTTTAATTCAAACCATTTCATTGGTCCGCTGTGACGTGTTCGGTAATCTCACTGGTCTGATGTGACGAGGCGAAATGTTTTGGTGGCATGAAGCTCGTCAGCCTGTAAACATCCATAAATTAGCTGCATCATTAGGGTTAGGGTTAACCCTCAGTGTTTAAAGCTTGTGAAAAGTAGCAGGTTATAGTTCAAAAACTGTATATTTTGCACCAGTGTTTGTTAAGTGAATTAGTTCCATTCAAGATGAGATGAAAACATGCAACACTCACACACAGTATCATAGTTTTTTGATATTAAGAAAAATTTATAATGGTTACAGTCCTTTTTTAACACAACTTAAAAAAAAAAAACTTTGGCCATGTTACTTTCTTTGTGTCGTGCTAAATGGTTTGTCCATCTCACAGTTAAGTTTCATTTCCCTCCCGTGAAAAACATAAATAAACAATATAAAACCGTATGTTAACTTGGTGGTTTCTATTTTATTTCAACAGGGATGACGACGATATCAATGACGTGACTTCCATGGCGGGAGTCAACGTGTCGGAGGAGAGCGCTCGTATCTTGGCATCCAACTCCGAGTTGGTGGGTATGGTGACTCGGTCCTGTAAGGACGAGACCTTTCTCTCTGCTCCAACACTCACCCGCGTAGCGCTGGAAATTGGTGAGGGACTGAAACACGACACGTTTCTCCTGCTATAAGTTGGTTCTCATCTGTTGCTCACGTCTGTTTTAGGGAAGCGGTTTGGTGTCAGTGAGTTGGGTTCAGATGTGATCAGTTACATCTCTCATGCCACACAGCAGCGACTGCAGAACCTCTTAGAAAAGGCGTCACATGTGGCCCAGCAGAAGAATATTGGGTTTAAGGTGACGAGGGAACCCAGTTACTTCTGAGCTTCACCATTTGTTTACTCTGCTTCTAATTGATCTAAAATGATCTAAATTTCCCCTCAACCTTTAGGAGGACGAGCGGTACGAGCAGATCAGCGACGTGCGAGCACAACTCAAATTCTTTGAGCAGTTGGATCAGATGGAGAAACAAAGGAAGGAGGAGCAGGAGAGAGAGATTCTCTTAAAGGCTGCCAAGGTAGAAAGACTTTGTGTTCATTTAGATTCTATTTAACAAAGTTTCCTTCCAACTCAGTAGAAGATTTTATTCTATTTTTCTCCAGTGAAAGGTGAAGATTATACATGAGGGATAATAATCAGTTGTTAATAAACAGAGATGATTCTTTAGAAACTGTTACACCACTCGGATGCATGAATGGAACTGCTTAAAAATAGTAAATGCTATTAGCTATTAGCTGTCATGCTAATTCATATTTTGAGTAACATTTAATTAGTTTATTTTTATCTGCTGGATTATCAGATTATAAGATTTAACTGTTAACGACAAAAACCTGAAAAAGTTTGATCTCACATCACGTTGTAAAAAACACAGATGTTACCAGTGTTTGAAAAATAAACATAAATTTGAGACAGTACCTTTGCAAATTGTTTTCTTTTTTTAAATAAAAGTAACTTTTTGAGTATAAAAATATCTACCAGACACCTGGTACAGGTGAGTTGGTATTACCTGACTATATTTTAACAGGTAGACAGTAAAAGTTGACTGAAAGAATCCTGCTGTTATAATTACAGAGAGGTGATAAACGGAACATGTTCATCTTTGTGTTATTGCAGTCTAGGTCACGACAAGAAGACCCAGAACAACTCAGGCTTAAGCAGAAGGCCAAAGAAGTGAGTATGTGCTAAAATACAATGTGACTACGAGGATTTCTTCTTATCTCAGGCATTATCACGAGTGTGAAACATCTGTGTGTTGTGTTTTCCAGATGCAGCAGCTGGAGCTGGCTCAGATCAGACAGAGAGAAGCCAACCTAACAGCGCTGGCAGCCATCGGCCCAAGAAAAAAATGGAAAGCGGACTCTCCCGTCAGGGGCGCAACAGCTGAGGTGATCCTGTTTGCATAGATCAGTTTTGAGCGATAATAGAAGTCAGTAAAAGGCTAAATGACTTTCTGGTGTTTGCTTTGTTCTACCTTCCAGGGCACAGGGTCGGGCCCCTCCCAACCCGGAGGCATGATCGGACCGGGCTCCAGACAGTTTATGCGACAGCGTATCACAAGAGTAAACCTCCGGGACCTTCTCTTCTGCTTGGAGAATGAAAGAGAGACCAGTCACTCACAGCTGCTCTATAAAGGCTTCCTCAAATAGCACCTGGTTTAAAGTAACTGGTCTCGATCGGTGGCATTAAGGTTGACTGTGAGCTCATAGCCTTCCTGATGGAGCTTTCTTCTCTAAAATAATGAGCCGTAACTGCAGGAAGACATTAAGATGCACCAGACTGTTGTCTGTCTTTTCAGTGAGGATGAGGAGCAAACGTTGGCCTTGATTTCAGCATGTTTCTCACCTGGGTTAGCTCCACAGACCCATCTGCACATGCTGAGGATTGTTACACTGACTAATCCTGTTTGTCTCTCCGTTGAATTGCCTTCTTTACAAGAAAAGCCATATTCATTTGAATGTGTTGTTTTATCAATCCATTAGGATTCTCCAGAGTTCTACGGCAGGTGCTTTCAATGTTTGATTCTTTTTTTTTTTTCACTCTTTTATTTTAATTTATGTAAAATGTTGATGCGGTCGTAGAAATGTCACCATCATAGGACAAATGATGGTTCTGGTTGATTTTCTTTAAAAAAAAAAATCTGACTGCCACATTCACTCAACTTTAAATACTTCATTCCTTTTCTTCTCTTTGACATACTGTTTATATGTATATGTTTTATAATGAGAAGGTATTATATTGTATATAAGTGATTTCTGAATAAAATACCTTTGGGAATGATATGTATGTAAGATAGATCTCCCGCTCCAGCTGAATTATTATTTTCTTTTTATATCATTTAAAAAAATGATCTAAACTATAAGATTGAATCATTTTAAACTCCAGTCTTTGATCAGTGTACTAAAACATGTCACTGGAGTTTGGATAAAACACCCCAGTTATGTCACTGATAGTGATCATTTATATTTGTTGACATTTTTATATTTCCGAATAACGGAGGTTGTGTTAAGTTTACGACTCGACTTTGCCAATTATTTTTCCAACACAAATCACTCAGATTAACATGCCATTTTACATGTTTTTGGACTTTGAATGCACATAAAAATTTGGGCCTTTGCACCTTTTTTGGGGGGGACAAATTGTATTCATCTGAATACTCGACTCTGCTATCTGTAGATTTATCATTTAGAACTTCAAATTAAAAAAATGCCATATTTACATTTATTTAAATGTGTGACAAAAAAGTGATGCTTCCTGCCGATGTCTTGTAAATTTTGCACAGCCCTTTGTTTATATGTAAATATCTAAATTTAAAGGAACATTTTAATGACTATTTTATAAATGATGGAGAGAGATCTTTAATAAAACAAAAACAAGATAGAGCCTCGTCTCAATTGTCTTTATTTAGCAGATGTTTTGTACAGTTTGAGGCTAAAATCATTAGCACCCCAGGAATTATGGAACATTTTTCTAAACTTTTTTCAAATGTTTGCAGTTTTATTTAGTAGCTTTTGGTACATTTTGTCATACACAATATGTTTTTAGGCTTGATTTAGATCAAATATTGTAGAAAATGGAATGGTTAAAAATATTAACCCCATGTGAACGTTTGCTTACAAAACACAGTAATTAACCAATCAGCTTTGAAACCACATCTGTGCAGTCAATTAATTTCCTAACAACATTCTGTCAGAATTAAAAGCTTCCAAGAAAGACGTGAACACGTGAGAGGGTCGACCGGTACTCACCAAGATGAAGACAGATGAAATAAGTCTGGAGCTCAGAAAGAAGAAGGTAGAGGCGCATGATGAGGAAGAAGACTTCACTACTATTTGCAAACAATTTAATTCAATTGGAAGTCTGTGCTTTAGTCTGATGAGACTAAACTGGAACTGTTTGGGTAAATGGATGTTGCTTATGTTTGGTGAAGAAAGAGAGAGACCTTCAACCTCAGGAACACAGTTCCCACAGTTAAACATGGTGGTGGGAGCATCATGCTGTGGGACTGAAAAAATACAATTATATTTATATTGTGAGGGAGAATATGTAGAAATCTGCTCGTAGTCAAGGCTTAGGACATCGCTGGGTCTTCCAACAAGACAATGACCCAAAGTAGACATTGAAATTTTGTAACAATGTAAAAATGTAAAAACAATGTAAAAATATTCAGCAATTTAAGCAGATATATAAACAGCAGGTCCTGTCACAGTATATACAGTGGGGCAAAAAAGTATTTAGTCAGCCACCAATTGTGTAAGTTCTCCCACTTAAAAAGATCAGAGAGGCCTGTAATTTTCATCATAGGTATACCTCAACTATGAGAGACAAAATGAGGAAAAAAAATCCAGAAAATCACATTGTCTGATTTTTAAAGAATTTATTTGCAAATTATGGTGGAAAATAAGTATTTGGTCACCTACAAACAAGTAAGATTTCTGGCTTTCACAGACCTGTAACTTCTTTAAGAGGCTCCTCGGTCCTCCACTCGTTACCTGTATTAATGGCACCTGTGTGAACTCGTTATCAGTATAAAAGACACCTGTCCACAACCTCAAACAGTCACGCTCCAAACTCCACTATGGCCAAGACCAAAGAGCTGTCAAAGGACACCAGAAACAAAATTGTAGACCTTCACCAGGCTGGGAAGACTGAATCTGCAATAGGTAAGCAGCTTGGTGTGAAGAAATCAACTGTGGGAGCAATTATTAGAAAATGGAAGACATACAAGACCACTGATAATCTCCCTCGATCTGGGGCTCCACGCAAGATCTTACCCCGTGGGGTCAAAATGATCACAAGAACGGTGAGCAAAAATCCCAGAACCACACGGAGGGACCTAGTGAATGACCTGCAGAGAGCTGGGACCAAAGTAACAAAGGCTACCATCAGTAACACACTACGCCGCCAGGGACTCAAATCCTGCAGTGCCAGACGTGTCCCCCTGCTGAAGCCAGGACATGTCCAGGCCCGTCTGCGGTTTGCTAGAGAGCATTTGGATGATCCAGAAGAGGATTGGGAGAACATCATATGGTCAGATGAAACCAAAATAGAACTTTTTGGTAGAAACTCAACTTGTCGTGTTTGGAGGGGAAAGAATGCTGAGTTGGATCCAAAGAACACCATACCTACTGTAAAGCATGGGGGTGGAAACATCATGCTTTGGGGCTGTTTTTCTGCAAGGGGACCAGGACGACTGATCCGTGTAAAGGAAAGAATGAATGGGGCCATGTATCGTAAGATTTTGAGTGAAAACCTCCTTCCATCAGCAAGGGCATTGAAAATGAGACGTGGCTGGGTCTTTCAGCATGACAATGATCCCAAACACACCGCCCGGGCAACGAAGGAGTGGCTTCGTAAGAAGCATTTCAAGGTCCTGGAGTGGCCTAGCCAGTCTCCAGATCTCAACCCCATGGAAAATCTCTGGAGGGAGTTGAGAAGTCCGTGTTGCCCAGCGTCAGCCCCAAAACATCACTGCTCTAGAGGAGATCTGCATGGAGGAATGGGACAAAATACCAGCAACAGTGTGTGAAAACCTTGTGAAGACTTACAGAAAACGTTTGACCTCTGTCATTGCCAACAAAGGCTATATAACAAAGTATTGAGATTAACTTTTGTTATTGACCAAATACTTATTTTCCACCATAATTTGCAAATAAATTCTTTAAAAATCAGACAATGTGATTTTCTGGATTTTTTTTCCTCATTTTGTCTCTCATAGTTGAGGTATACCTATGATGAAAATTACAGGCCTCTCTGATCTTTTTAAGTGGGAGAACTTACACAATTGGTGGCTGACTAAATACTTTTTTGCCCCACTGTAAGTATTGGGACATAATTTCCTCTTAGTTTAATGAAGTAACTATTAGTATTAATAATTTATTTTATAATAATACTACTATATTTAAGAAGTGTTACTTGAATATAAACTGTTATCTCATTATCATTGTTTGACATTTTGTTATGACCATTACTTCTTTGAGTTGTTGTTACCATTGTTGGTATTGGCATATTTGTTCATATTTAAGGTACATACAGTGTGACAATTACTGTTATACTATATATATATTACATTACGTTATGTTATATTGAATTGTATTGTATTGTTTTACATTATATTATTTTATATTATGTTATATTATATTACAGCTGTTAATAAACAAACAAACAAACAAATAAATAAAAAGCAAAAAATTTGAATAAAATTAAACAGTGAAGCAGAGGAAAAAATTCATAAGTAGATAAGGGGTAGGATTTAATACGTTTTCTTCTTCTTACTACCTTTCAGGTATCGGTAATTGTAAATTTCATATGTTTGTATCTTGTGTATATACGTTTGACATGTCATCGACATTGTATATTATTGCATATCATTGTGTGGCTATTTATATTGCCTGAAAAAAATAAACTTAAAACTTCAAAAATTAGTCAAACAGATCCTCAAAAACCAAGAACCTAGAGTGGCCCCACAGAGCCCAGACCTATTGAGAATCTGTGGCAGGTGCTCAAAGTGAATGTTCATGCTCAGAAACCTGCAATTTGAAGCAGCTAGATTTACAATGGAAGAATGAGCCAGACCATTAATGGCCAGGTAAAAAAATGCTCCCAGGTAAAAATAGTGGGTCTAAAAAGCTAATAATTATGTTAATAAACTAACCCTTATGTTTTTTTAACATCTTCCAATTTCTTCCAAACGCTTAAGATGCAACTGAATATAAAACATGATCAACTTCCAAATGATTTTCTTAATTTCCCAAAACATTCAATCTCAAAAGGTTGTAGTGAAAATAAAAAGCAGCTGCATGGAAGAAAAAAGCTGAACAATTCCACATATGGGAATTTGATAAACTACAAATAAAAAAAAAACTTAACTTATAATTCTCAACCTCTCAGTGTTTAGTGGTCTGAGTAGCTCAATCATTTCTGTTTGATGCCATCATCATCCTCAAACTGAATTAACTGCATAGACAAAATCTGATAAGTATGTTTAATTTAACTGTCACATAAAACATGATGACTATGAACCCTAAAACTGCTTCATTAGTAGTGATTTTGTTATGAATTCACAGCAGCAATTGTGTTTCAATATATTTATGTATCACAGCATGAACTGCTGGTTCAAACACAGGTTACACATATTTAATCCCTGCAAAGTGATTTTATCTTTAGGACTTTGCACTGTAACTTCATAATAAATCAAGTCTGGATATTATAATATTTACTCATAAAAAAATCCTTATCCAAGGTGATAAAGTGCACGACTGATGAAAAAGATTCTGACTATATTTCATTGTCATTATTCACTTGCTTCAGTGACATTTTCTGCATGTGGGAGACTTTAAAGAGATAAGCTGGATATGAGCTCACCCTCAGGCAGAAACACACCACAGTGTCTTAAAATTATTTTGTGAAACAGCAAACTCACTCAGTTTTCCCATAATTATCTTTTCCTGGTAGGTGTTTGACTTAAAGTTACTGAAAAGATGTATGTTGACCCTGAAGTGTGGAGCAACGAGACCTCACTAGGTGGCAGTGATGCTCCACAGCAGAGAGTCAGTATCTCCATCGTTTGTGTAATTCTTTACTGTATTATAGAGTTTTAAAAAGTCCATATGATTCATCATTATTTAATACGATTGAAATATATTGGAGATGTGATTTTTAAGGTGGAAATTTTAAATTGCATACGATTAAACTGAGCTTGTTTTGGCAATCAGAAGTTATACAGTGATATTTTTCTGCGTGCGCCTGACTGCGTGAAAGACTTGAGCAACTCTACACACAACACGCACCCACACAGATGGACATCTCAGCGAGGATCATGCCGAGCCACTTCCTTCATATTCCTACAGATTTGGTAGAGCCGAGGCTTAGACAGTTGTTTGTTCAGCTCTCTCTGCAGACAAGGTATCTTATGCCTGTAGCTGCCCCAAACCGTTGTCTCCGCTGTCCCAATATCCTGGCAAAGGCAGCTTTTTTTTTTTTTTTAAGTCTTCTTCAATATGAGTTGTCAGGCTATATTTGCTTGTGTTACTCTGGGACACCAAACTCAATTCCTTGCCTTGTTTGATTTTGCATAATAAGAAGCTGCTGGCTGCTCACAGGATAATGTTTCTGACTGACAGCTCAGAAGATGAGTGAATATATTTCATATGTATTTATTTATTAAAGAAAAGCAGTGTCATCTTTTATTGCATTTTTTTTTTTAGCTAGAAGACAACTTCTGTAGTCCTGAATGTGTGGGCTATCATTTGAAGTGAACTACACAAGGTCGAGTTAGATGTCAAACAAAGCGCACAAAGCTTTGTGTATTACGTAATTAGATCTGAACAGCAGAAGTTTATTAGCAAGTATTTGGGTCACTTTGGCCTGCTGGACTGGCAAAAATGAGAAAAATTGAAGATGTTTGTTTGGTACATATTGAGTACATAAGCTTCTGGTTTAAAGAGGGCAATCAGTTAAAAGCCTTGTTAGAAATCTCATTCTATTAAATTTGTTGAAACATTTTTCATTAAAAAAAGAAAATCATGTTTAAATAAATCAGCACAATCATAAGAAAAATATTCAATATTCAGGGAACTATATGAAAGCTATTTTTATAGTAAGTGAAACAATAACTGATGAGAGATTTCAGTTTGAGCAAAAGCAGCACGGACAGACTGAGAACCTGAACGATGCTCAGATATTATCGTCCTCTCAGGCAGCTGAAACTGTCCGTGTTCTTCACATCATGGAGAAAGAAGATGAGAAATCAGGACAGAGTTTAAAGGGTTTTTCTGTGAATGAAGAGGACCCAGTTAAAATACTGGTGATGTAAGTGGCAACGATAGAAATGCTTCTACACGCCTCAGCAGCACACACATCACCTGATGCAACCAGTCTCAGCATCTTCCTGAGTTCGCACGTCTCTGAAACTGTTTTTTTTCTCGGACTGATCTGATGCTGTTCTTGTAAAAGGATTTTTGCTCGTATTTCTGACATTTAAAAGCAAAAAAAAATCTTCTGTTATGACGCATGCAAGAGAAAACATTTACATGTGCCCAATTAATGCCTGACTTAACCCCCCCCCAAATCTAAACCCACTGACATCACACATGTACAACCTGAGCAAACCAGTTCTGACTCTAATAACATTTCATAGCTGTCAGATTTGAGTTTTGAAAACTGTTTGGCATGTTTTTTTTTTTGTCAGGTAGTAACTGCTGCCTCGGTGTGTTTCTGGGAAGGCTTGTCAGAGAACGCGGTGTGCTTGTTGAAAGCATTTCTTTATTTTACTCCTCTGATGTCTCAAAGTAAGTAAGAGCATTATTAATTTGTGTATCTTTAACTTTCAGTAACATGTTTTTACATATTGTTTACTTAAAAAAAAAACTTCTATGAGTTGTTGTAACTCTTGATGTTGAGAATTTCTTTTCCATGTAAGTATGTTATTCTATCATTAAACGACAGGCTGAGGAGATTTTTACGGTCTTGCAGGACTTAGATGTCCAATTTTCTGAAAAGGTCACATGACGAGCTTCTCGTGTTGCAATCAAAGCGTTTTGCATTCACACGAATCGTTGTGTTTCTGTTGTTGTATATGGATTTTCATTTCTGAGCACGCTCTGGATGCAAAGAGAGAGGAGATCCCCCGGGACCGAGAATCAACCTCCACTTACATCCTCTGCACATAATTGAACAAATTAGCTATGAACAGCTGTTACCTGTTAAAATGACCTGCTTTCATTTTATCACCACGGACAAGAGGTCCGATAGCATCTGCATGCTACAGCTGTCAGCCATTCTGATTAGGTTGCCGATTTCTGCTTTCAATATATCATGACAAACATAATTACCTCGACATCTTTTTTTATGGATTCTACAAATCGCCAAGCGTGCAGAGCGTGCCAAGTGTCCATCAATTACAGCCGCAGTCAGCTGGTAGGCCGTCCATTAGGCTGCTTTAACTTTCCTTTAAGAGAAAAAGGTCCTCAGTATAAATGTAAGTATAAAAGGGGTTTAACTTCTTTAAAATAAGATTAAAGAGAATAATTATTGCAGACGAATCTCATGGTGTGACCTCCCAGCTTCCATACAGTGAACTCAACCCATTATTTCACCTCTTCCAACCAACACATTGATATTATACTTGTATCGATTAAGACCAAGAGTAAAACCAAGAGACTCGGTTAGTATTAATTATTATTTTTTGTTACTTATGGTAACAATTAAGTGGCTTATGCTTAGATTCATACTGTAGGTGTAAAAGTTAACTATATTTAGGTAAAAGAAAATAAACAGACAGGATAAATGAGGGAAAAAATCTATTTATTCCTCTGAGAAGCGTATTTGAAGAAATTTAAGTAAATGTTTTAGGTTATCAGGTTACTTATATTTTAGAGTTTTTGAGTCACTTTCAAAAACAACAAATAAAAAAAATAGAACCCCGTTACAGTATTTGTTGTATGTTATTAATTAGTGACTGAGAGACTTCCTGTAGTCTAAAAGGGTTAATTGGATCCATGACACTGTTTTTCTGACATAATGAGATTTTAACATATTCAACGGACAGTAAATGAGCAACAAGTTTCTCATTCCTGTTAGCAACTGGTGGGGATTTTTTTTTTGATTTTTGAAAATGCATCTGCTCTACACTAAATCTTCAAGTTTCACTTTAATCCTTTAATGTTCACAGCAAGAAAAAACTCCCATGGGGTCCATTCCTTTACATCTGGGCGATGACCCGATGGAAGTTATGACGAGTGGGAAAGGAGGAGTTTCTTACCTAAATAGGCCATCCCATTAAAAACGGTTTTTCTGAGGTTTCTGTTGAATATTTTAGCTCCACAGGTGTTCTTACCTTCATAGTGGGTGTGAAAACAGGTCAACAACTTCTCTTTCAGTTTCTATCTCTCAAACTACGCAGGTGGTGATAACGCCCGTGTTCTCCAGAGTCCAAACGGCCTGTATCTGTTTCATCACAACTCTTTTGTTTGTTTGTATACATCAGCTCCCGCAGTTGAAACCACGCCTAGCATGCTGCTGGCTAAAAGCTGTTAGCATAAGCCATAACAAACCGGAAGAGACTACGTGTTCTGTTGCCATGTGCAGCAGGGCAGGAAGCAGTATACCTTTCTCTCAAAGGCTAGTTTGTTAGCCAATCAGAGTCCAGCAAATTCGAATAATGAATATGAACGAGCTGCTGCCGAAGCAACATGACGGAAGGAGCTGGAACCAGCCGAATCTTAATGCAGACAGATTGAAAGGTCTGTTAATCAGTGTTTCCTGACGTTTTTTAGATATAAAATGTTTCATATTACTGGTTAATACTTAAGAAATAACCACAAAGTCCTGAAACGTGTATGAAATGGCCTCTTTAAATAGAGAGGAGACCATTTATTAATGAGAAGAGGTCTCACCTTAAGCTGCAATCTTGAGTTTTACAATTTTCAGGAGTTATGTATAATTTCATAAAATTTCATAAAAGTGATAGTCTGATCCGGTTCTGCAATATAACGTAGCAAAAACATCACCCCCCACCCCCTTATGTTTTCATTACATTTGGGCCTTCGTGTGAAAATAACCTTCCTATTTTTACCTCAGACTTGTGGTCGAAGTGGACCATAGCTGCTCAAGTCGCTGGTTCCTTGGAGCTTATAGCATCTAACAGATCAGTGATACTTGAAGGCATCACCAGAGTTCAATAAGCATCATTTGAAAAAGTTGGTCTGAGATCGATGTTGGTTAAAGCTGGAGTGCATAACTTTTACATGTCCGTGAATGTCCGTTTCAGCCAAGCCACTATCAGAGATGACACAATGCAGATTAAGCCGATCGGCGCCTCAAACATCTCACGGTATTTTTCAATATATCTCATTTTTACTTTGCATGTCAACCGGCGACATTCCCGCGCTGTCGCACATGAAATTACGTCTTTTATGTCACAACAAGAAAAATAATAAGAAATAGAACGCAGTGTCTCGTAGCAGCCGGCAGAACGTGAAGGTCGACATGGCGGAGAATCCAAATAAACAGCCGAGAGACACTTATCGGGAAGTGGATCCTACCACGAAAAAAAAAAAAAATTCCTGGACGTTCGGCAGAGGGACTATTGGCTAAGAAGGAAAGTGACCGAAGGAGAAGGCAAACGCGAATTTGTATCGGCGTCGCTTTTCCTCGGTGGAGAGAAGAGATCTGGCTGATGTTCAGGGGTGCACATAAGTGGTCCGCAGGTCCGCACACACTGTCAAAATATAAAATGCGCACCAGATGAAACCCAGAGCGCCGAAGTTCCAGCTGATCAGCTGATTCTGTCTCTATCTGTGTCAGTTTGTGTCTGTCAGTTTGTGTCTGTCAGTTTGCCAGTGTAACGGTTTTTCAGTCAGTCAGATCAGTGTAGCTGACTGCAGGATTCTGCATCGTGTCAAAACTGAAAAAATTCACTGAATAAGACAAATAGATCATTGTGGCCCCAACAGCTGACTAATAAATTTCAACACCAAACTGTTAAATGTAGATTAAAGGGAACAATCAAACCTGTAAACAATCCAACCTGAACTCTGAAGGTTTTTTTTTTTTTATTTTTTTTTAACCAGTATTTTTATATTTTACTGGTTTCTCTTGATTTTTTCAACAATGAAATGATATTTATTGAAACAAATATAGAGCCAGGTAAAGTAAACAGACTGAATTTGAAGCTTGATTAAGACAGATACTGGTTGGAATAACAACGGCAGAGATAAAGCGGTGGCAGCTGGGCTTACGTCATATGGAAGCGCCAGCTTTATTATTGTAATGACGCAAAAATTCCGCTAGGGGGCGACAGAAGTTACAGAAGTTACGCACTCCAGCTTTAAAAGGTGAATGAAGGTGAATGTCCTTTGATTATGCGTCTTGTTCAAATCTAATAATCAGACTGATTAGGTCTATGTCTCTCTTTTTCTTTCCTATTTAAAGTTAAGCGCCTTGGAGAGTTGTTAATCCGTAACTTTTTAGAGAATTAGCAAAAAAAAAGCCTAAAAAAGGCCAGTTACTTGTCTGTTTTATCTGATTGAACAGTGAGAGTCCAACTCCTGTCAGTAGAAGTTCATTAGTACTGACATGGTACAAAAAACACAATATTATGTTAAAAAATCTATATTTAATTACTAAACTATTATGAGTCGGACATAAAAAACTGGATTCTACTGGATTCAAAGACCAAGAAGGAAGCACCAGTTCTGTTTGTTCTACAACAATCTAACTCTGTGACCGTACTGTCAGTAGAGACCTGTCAGGTTTCACACATTTTGATTAAGTATGTGATATATGTACATGTATGAGGTCCATAAGGAAAGAAAAACTGTTTTATTCCAGTCCTCAGGAGCCACTATCCTGCATGTTTTAGATGTGACACCTGATTGGAATCAAGGGATCAATAAAGAGTTTCTGAAAAACTTGAGGAGAGACTGAACAGCTATGTCATTAAAGAGGCCATTTCATACAAATTTCAGGACTTTGTGGTTATTTCTTAAGTATTAACCGGTAATAGGAAAAATTTTATATCTAAAAAACGTCAGGAAACACTGATTAACAGACCTTTCAATCTGTCTGCGTTAAAATTTAACTGGTTCCAGCTCGTTTCGTCAGGCTGCTTTGACTGCTTCGTCAGCAGCTCGTTCATATTTATTAGTCGAATTTGCTCAAACTAGCCTATGAGAGCAAAGAATACTGTTTCCTGCCCCGCTGCGCGTGGCAACGTCAGACGTCGTGTCTTCTGGTTTGATACGTTATGCTACAGCTTTTAGGCAGCATGCTAGGTGTGGTTTCAACTGCAAGAGATGCCAAATACTAACAAACAAAGGAGTTGTGATGAAACAGATACAGGCCGTTCGGACTCGGGAGAACTCGGGTGTTATCACCACCTGCGTAGTTTGAGAGATTAAAACTGAAAGAGAAGTTGTTGACCTGTTTTCACACCTACTATGAAGGTAAGAACACCTGTGGAGCTAAAATATTCAACAAAAACCTCAGAAAAACCGTTTTTAATGGAAGGGCCTCTTTAAATCAGTGGTCTTCAAAGACCAGAACTGAGTATAGAGAATATTTACATTAACATGTACACCCAAGTGAAAATGATAAGAAACAGGTGTCATTTCTTTCAACTTTTGTTGTAGTTTTTAAAACAGCCACCTATTAATTTTCTAAAATAACAGTTTTGCTGTTGTTTCTTCCTGTTGCAGAACATCCACAAATCAGAACTTTAAAAAATTTAAAACTTTATTTAACCCACAAAATGATTCATGTGAATACTTCAAATTCAAATTTCCCTTGAGCTGGTGTGATTTTGAGATAAATGAGGACACATAGGAAGATATCCTGAAAACAAATCTCGCCACAGCCAGTTTCTCCCTTTGAAACACTGTGTATTTTTTCCTCTGTGAGCCAAATGATGCCTCATCTCTGAGAATCTTCAATCATCCCTCTCGCCTTGATTATGTGGTCACACAGTACACCAATCAGCAGCTGACCTTTTGTGCCGCAGGAGCAGTCACAAACGCAGCGGGAGGGAGGTGGGTGTGTGGATCCCAGGGCTCAGCAGCCAGGGAGGGTGAAGTAGAGGGGATGGTCTCGTTCAATAGATAGTTGGATCTGATACAGCATGTTCCCGAGCTCCAAACTTGGAAACGACTAGTAGACGCTGCAGTGATTACACAAACCACCGAGAAATGCAGATAGAAGAGCTCAGTGGAAAACATAAAACATGCCAAAGGAAGCAGGAGACTCAATTAGTTTAGTCCCCCATTAGCTTGATTGTAAACTCCTGGGGCTCTGTTTTATGTGGGAAATAAAGAAAGTGGAAGAATTTGCAGCCAGCAAGCTTGTGCTGAGGGGATTTAAATGTAAGACATTTTACATCAAACCAAACAGCTGAAGCAGTTTTTTTTTTCCTTTCTGTCAAGGGTTTTCTCAGCTTTCAGAATCTTACTTTTCAAATCCCAAACTCTGCAACTTCAAATTTATATTTCAGATTTTACTCAAGAGCAAAGCCTTCATTCTTGCACCGCAAAAACTCATGAATCACACACGTCAGTTCACTTTCGGGTGAATATTTAATGGGAACTCGATTGTGTGAACACGGACACTTTGTTTTGACACAGATGTGCATTAGGAAAATCACACCAAAAAAACCAAAAAAACAGATGTTGTAAAGCTGCTCGTGTCCGCGCTTGCTGCGAATGTGATTTAGATCTGCCGTGTCTGTAGTCTACAACATAAAACCTCGCAGACAAGAAATGATTTCAAAGCAATGGATTCTTCAGCAGCTCCATCAGGGCCGTATCTCCCCAGCTTTGTGTAGTAAGTACTGACAGATGGTTGGATCATGTTGACAGTGTGTATCTGGGTGATAGATAGCTACTCTGTGAATAACTGTAGAGCATAATGTGATTTGAATGTAAGAATGGGATCTAAATCTGATTTCGGGGCCCGCTATGGGCCCTCGGAGTCTCTCTCCTTTATCTCTGTCCCTTGCTGGCTGTAATATGGTCGACTGCAGCTGTTCTCTCTGGGGTGTGGTCTCGCTGACCCAGTGGGGACCCATAACTGCTCCTAATTTCAGCTTTTAGATGTCTTCCCATCACCTTAAAAGCAGTCTCATTATATACGAAAGCACCCCACCTGCCACTGCTACCAAACTGTGCTTCTTTAGAAATTATGAAGTGAGAATACTCAGTGTGGGCTGTTGGAAAGGCCACGGGCAAGTGATTGTTTCCCACTGTTGTTTTGAGAATCTCTTGAATGTTTGAACCCACTTTCATTTCTCCAGAGTTCCTGCTCCTCCCCTGCAGCACAGTTATTTCATGAAAGAATTAGATAAGGAGTTCACCGTGGGGAGCATCAGGCAATCTGCATACAATAGCCCACCATGGTTGCTGCTAACAAATCAGCATTTGAGACAAGATTTGAGACAATAAAACCAATGCAGAACGGTTATTTGTTGATTTTTTTTTATTACACATAAGAGAGCACTTTGGAATCATCAGAGCAAAACAATGCTCGAAAAGCGTTTAGGTCATGAGCGAGCATTTCTTTTCTTTCTCCTTGTGCATCGTCCGTGTCCAGAGGTGATCCACACAGACCACTCAAGTAGCCATTAGAGTGATATCTAATCATACCTGAGCTCGATACCATCTGCCTGCATCCTCCTGTGACCATCACATCCTCAGGCCATCACAGAGGAAATGAAAGTCATTGATGAAAAATATAAAGAAACTGTATGGACAGATTGATGACTTTACCCACAGAGCTCCCTAAGGGAAGAGCTATACACTGTATATGAACTCCAATCAGTTGAATGTAACTCATGGAAACAAGTCAAAACTTTGTATATCACTCTCACGCACCGGCTTTTCACTACTGTCATTTATACTTAAAGAATTAGAAATGTAACATTTTTTACAGTCTTATATTTTGAGCAAGACCAGAACAAAGTCTGTCAATGAAGGAAGATATGTTTTCTTCAAGATTAACTTTGAACAACATGAAGAAAAAAATCTTGATCTATGAATCTGTTCTTTGGTGCAACTGCGGATTGTGACGTTGTGAAAAAGTAAACAGACCTCATTTCATTTCTGGGTCTTATGTATTAGTACAAGTAGAAAAACACTGAACACTATTCTGGAACGGTGTTCTTTTGATCGACAAGAAAAAAAGTTGAGCTATTGGTCCATAATGTGCAGCCCAATGTTGAGAGAAAACAGAACTCAGCATTTTGTCTCAAACAGCTGACACCAGCTGTCAACATGGCTGTGGAGGGCTGATGGTTTGGGCTTAATTTACAACCATGGGACTCAAGAAACTTGCAGTCATTGAGTCAACCACAAACTCTATGACCCAGTCAAAGTCCAGACCCTAACTAGGCTGAAATACTGTGGAGCGACTTCATGAGAGCTTTGCTTGTAAACCACGATGAAACAGGAAATATTATAAAGAAAAAATGGACTGAATTTCACTTACCCCTCCTTTCCACCGAACGCACGACAGATGTGCAATGTTAATGAGACCGTATCCACTGGGTGCGAAGACACATCTGAGAAGCGTAGTGTCGCGGGCATTATGTTGGAGTTCTATTTTTGACGTGGTACACTTCTAAAACGCGTTAAGCTCAGCAGTTTAGTTTAAACCAGACAGGAGATCAGGTGTTCGTACCTGAAAGTTTTAAAAGAAAAGGAAACGTGTTGATTTCCGTTTGCAACACGACAAAAAAATACAGTAACTGTGACAGGTTTGAAGTCTGTAGGTGGTGTGAAAATAAGACACATACCTTCTGGATACAAGTTGTTGTCTTTCTCCCTGCTTGTTGTTGTGTGTACTGATGAAATCACATCTCCTGGGACCAGCTGGATTTAAGCGAGTGATATGCATGTGAAGCACTCTCGTTGGGGACGCGTGGCTGATTGCGCGAGGAAAATTGCTACGTGCTGCTGACTCGTTCAGTGGAAAGGAAGGGTCGGTTCCACACTTTGGCCTTGTTTTTCTTATGTGTTTTTATTTACTTAAAGGTGGTAAAGAGGATTTTGCCGCAAAAGAAGCTCAATGGATGTTTGTTGTTTTTCGAGTAGTGTGCATGCGTTGTAGTCCCCCTCCCTTCCTCTTCCTCCTCTTCCCTCAACGGCAGAAACACCTTGAACATGTCGGGATCATTAATGGTAAAGGGCTGTTTATTGTTACTCTTAGCAAGCTAGTAGCCAATAGATAATGAAACAGGTTCGTTATCTATTGGCTACTTTATTTCAAGCCCCACCAGGTCTATGATTTATTAATATTATAACTTTTTCTTTTGGAAACCATAAATACAAGACCGCTACAAGTTGATAAAATGATTTTAAAGTAAGTTTGACATCTACGTAAGTTTGCTACAAAATCCTCTTTACCACCTTTAAGATGACTATTAGAATTTTATAACAGTAAAAACCAAATATTTTAATCACATCCGAATCTGTTTGAACTGAAATAACTTTCCTTTTTCCATGACTGTAAGGAACACAGACTTCTGAGTCTCTCAAAGACACAAAAACAATTTATATAGACAGAGATAAAGATTCTCACTGGCCTTAAATGACATTTCTTTTGTTTCATAACCCAAACAGTTCTGTATTTGTCTTTGATCTTCTTTAGTTGTGATTCCTTTTTAGCCACACAGACATGAAAGCCTCGATCACATCGTCTCCCTTCGTTGATGTTGAGGTGTGCCTTCTGCTTGAACTCTGGAAGTATTGATGTGGAGTTTAATCAAAGGTGTTGCTAATTCGATCGATATATCTCATTCAGCAGGGGTAAATCATTGTCTTCCTTCTCTGGGCTGCACCTAATGAGAGCCAGATAAATCACAACATTTTACAGCTTGGTCACTGCTCTTGAAGAAACTTTGCTAAAGTTCTTGGAAATTTTCAGACTGAGTGACCTTCATGTTTCAAAAACATGTTTCTTTTCACTCGATTGGGCTTTTTTTCTTGTGCAGATCATGTGGTAAACCTTCTGAGAGTTGATTTTGAGTTACTTTATCTGCTTCAGTTAATTTCAAAGCTTAAAGACCATCTTAAAGCTCGCTGTTATTTAGTAGAAAGTTTGAGTTGCAAAGAGCTCCGTTAATAAAGACTTCACATGTTGGCGTCTTTGTGCATTTAAAAACCAAATAAACATGTTATCCAGCATTCTGCAAAGCCATTAAAACAAAACAATGCAGCTTACATATAAATCCATTAGTAAACTCTTAGCTACACATCATCTCCTTGCCCTGTCGTGATCTGTGGCGGATCATAATGGGAGGATGTGACGGCAGCGCTGAAGTAGTAGCTTAAGAATAATTAGCATACATGCAAATGGGCTAAGCTTATTGAATTGTGTTATCTTTGGCTTTTTTTTTAGAAGTAAATAATAATAAAAAAGAACATTTCATAATGTTTTTGTGTTGTTTGAAAACTGACTCAGGATTGCAGACAACACAACAGTGTTTGGAGACAGGCAGTAAAGTCCAGTGAGTTTTAATAAAAATAAATAAGCTCATAACAATTTAAGAAAACAGAATCTCCTTCGCAGAACAGAGACAAGAATCAAGGAGCAGAGCTGAGGATTTTATAAGGGAATGAAAAGCTGGGCTAATTGGAGCTTGATTACTGAATGGGTGCATGTGATTGATTAAGAATGCTGAACAGGTGTGTGAAATGGGACATACACACAATTTAGAGTCACCAATTAACCTAACAAGCATGTTTTTGGTCCGTGGGAAGAAACTGGAGTTCCTGGAGAAAACCCACACGAGTGGGGAAAACATGCGAACTCCACGTAGAACGGCTCCAGCCAAGTTTCAAACCCAGGCATAAAAAACAAATGTAGAAAACACAAGAAACCAGAATCCAAGAAATAAAACCCAAAATATTGAATACTTAAAGAAACTAAGAACATAAATTGATTGCAAAACCTGAAATATACTGGTAGTAACAAACTGAGAAAACCATACAAATAAAAAAAAACACCAACGGTTTCACCCACAGCACGGAGGTGAATTGCTAACGAGTTACTATGCAGAAACTACTTCCTGGTTTTGTGATTTTGGGTAAAAATGCCATAATTGTAATTTAATGACCACTGAGAACATTTTGAAATAGCTCAAAAGATGATCAGAGTGGATCTTTAAATGAAGAAATCTGCTGTATAAAAAATGAAAAATCAGCCGGAGTATAAAGACAATCTTTGTCAGACTTTTAGAAAAGCTTAGAAACATAATGTGTAACATCTGTGTGAATCTGAACCCAAACAGAGGAGGAGGTGAGATGCAATATGAACAAAGTTTCTTGAAAATGAAGGGAAATTAATCCGAGCTATGTATTCCAGAGTTCCATTAAACTAAAGTTCACTCACTGACTGAAGTGAGGGAGCGGGTACGGGCAGTGTGAAAAGTTCATGAATGTGTTGGAAGCCAGGTGATCCAGTTCTTCAGGCAAACAGTCCAAACAGGAGTGAGATATTGGCAAAGTCCTGGAACAGTCCAAAGTTAAAACCACCAGAAACAAACAAAGAGTAGAACAGACTGACAGCAGCATGCTGGCTAGTGATGCAGGAACTAACGCACATCGATGACACAAGGAGGCTTAAATGGGGCACAAAACAGGTGCAGGGAGTGAATTAGGAGAGTGCAGGTGCAGGGCATGAGATATGATTTCAACAGTGAGAGTTAGCTGGAAAGAATGATGCAGACACAAAACATACTAATCAGACTTAACTCCCAACTACTCAAACAGAAATCACAGGAACAATGAAAGTATGATGCAAGGGGTGTGAGCAACAAACAAACAAAAGCATGAACAGTGACATGAACAGAGATAATACATGACATAATGATGTCGATCACAATAACATGCTTTATTTTTAGAGACAAAATATAAAAAAACAATATGGTCTGAATGCAGATCTTAAATGTTAGTTAACACAAGTGTCTATTTTTCATGCTGTTTAGCTGGATTTACTTAGAATTAAAGATTCATTGATCACTCCACTGTGCTTGTTGGGTAAATACACTCATAAAATCCCCAACATACATCCTGAAACCGCAGCAGCAGAGCTTTGTAAAATACACAGTAAACATCATAAAAAAAGAAATTTCAGTGTTGTGTTATCAATTACCCAGAAATAATTTGGATTTTGATTGAGATTGATTGTGTCTTTACTGACTCACAATAGGGAGTTGTGGAGTTCATCTTCTTCAAGTAAATGCAATTAACCAAAGTAGCAAATATCTGACTGGAACCAGAAGTTGAAGCTGCAACAAAAACAAACCACTCCCTAGTGATTGGCTTCAGTTTTTAGGCTTTAAAGATACAGTATGTAAGAATTTTACAGTGAAATACTCACACAACTGTCTAATGTCCCACTGATGTTGAAAATAAAGTCACATTGTAACAGATCTCGATCTCAGCCGACTGGGTGGTCGCTAGTTTCTGTCATTTTAAAAATGCTGGTCCAGACCGAAAACATTATTTACACATCCAGACTTCCTGGTTTCATAGCGAATCACATGTGAGTCTGCAAGGCTGCCATGTCACAAGCAGCTGTAATTTAACAACGTGCAGCAGCAAAAAGTAAGAAACCACCGCATCCTTCTAACTGAGCAGCTGATCTGCACGTGATGGGGCGTTCAAATGCACTTAGTAAAACTCAATGCTGAACAAATAGACCTTCAGACATTCGTAAAAATTGAACAAATACAAGAGAAACTAAACAAGGATCAACATCAGATCTGGCAACCCAACAGAAAAATGAGGGAGGGGAGGGGGTGAGTGGCTGAGAGCGGGCATTTTTTTTCTACATGAACTGCGGGACTCAGATTTGACAACAAGGTCTAATTCTTACATACTGTACCTTTAATTATTTATGACTGATGTTGGTTTACATTATCCTTACCTTGTTTTTCTAAATGCTCAGATATTCATTGTTCTAATTCATTTAGCTGCAGTTACCTGTATAATAATGAACACCAACATTGTGTGCAGGCAGCACCTGCAAATAAGATGATTCGGCTTCACATGCAACAGGAGCAGATAGAAACATGTGAAGTTCAATAAAGACAGATTTCTTTTTTTGTCAGAGATGCAGCTATTATAATCTATAACGTTAGAAAAACTATTGGTGATTCCAAATCAGGTTTGACACTATCTGACATGCAACTTTTCTTTTAGATAGAATAGACTAAACAGTGGGGAAACAAACAACAACACATTGAGTAAAGATGTCAAAAAAAGTTGCAACCCAAATCAAAAAAGGTGAAAAACAACCTGTGTGTTTGGTTCCATACAAGGTCAAAAGTCAGCATGATGCTCTTCTGATAATTATGTGACTGTTAGGAACTAATCCATTCTGACTTCCCATCACAAAGTTGGCTCAGTAAGTCCAGTGGGAGGGCAGGTACAGGTTTGTTTGCCTCTATTTCCTTTCTATTTTTGTTTGTTTTTTTTTGCAGTTCAGAGATGGGCATTTGTGAGTTGTTGTGCGAGCAGTGTGTAACAGTGGAGAGTTTTGTCTGTGTGTGCATTGACGTGATCTGACAGGTCAATCAATGTGGAGAAGATGCAACGTGCTGTAGGTTCATTGACCTGCTGTGCTAAAAGAGAACAAGTTAGGGTCATTTCATCCCTTTCATTGAGCCGCCACAACTACCTGAACAGAATGATAAGGGCAGATTTTATTCCTTATTTATCTCTGTTGTTACGGTGGCCACAGCAGGAAAAAAAAAATCAACAGACGAACAAGCAGAAAACCTGTTTTACTGAGAAGTAACATAATGTTGAAGAAAACTATTGATGGTACTTGGCCATAAAAATGTTGCCCTTTTGTATAAACTGCTTGTTTGAATGAATCAGATTTGTTTTCAGAGAATTGACTGCATTGACCTGCCGAATAACCCGAGTGCTCTTGAGCGTAAGGTCAGAACTGATGGTCAGACATTCTCCTTCAGGATTTTCTGGTAAAAGACAAAATTCTCAGTTTCATTATTCAAGTCAAGTTTTTCAGGTCCTGAAGCAAGAAAAGCAGCTCAGATCATCAAACGTAATGTATGATGTTCTGTGTCAAATGCAGCATTAGTTTTACACCAGATGTAATGAGACACACACACTACAAAAAGTTCCACGTTTGTCCATCTACAAATATTTTCTCTCAGAGGATGGTTGATAATGTTGTTTCAGCTAAATTAAACAGCCTAACTTCAACATACAATAACACCAACGTTTCATTATGCTAAATTTAACTTAATAATGATTTCAAATTTAAAAAACATATTAGGACCATAACTTAATATTATCACTTCCTCTTTCTTTGTCAGTCTTCTTCCTACTACAGACTACTTCCTACAGAAGACGAAGCAAGAAGACGAAGCAAGAAGACGAAGCAACAGCAAACATATCTTTTATTTTAACACATTTGACAACATCCACCGACACCTTTTCTTTTTGTTGCAGCTTTTCTTTGCCACCCTTTCTCTTTTGGCTCTCCATTTTGTGTTCATCTTCCACCTGTACTGATGTGAGCAGTAAACTGTGACTAACTCAGGAGACAGGATGTGGAATGGAGCAGAGTATGGGGTGGGGTGGGGGGAGGAGGGTGAGTTAAAGCCGACTGTGAGAAAATGATCAAATGGGCCACTGCTTAATATTCATGGTCCAGTTAGTATTTGAAAAAATGAACAAAGGAAAGGAAGAAAAAATAAGTTACATTGTCCACTGAGCAAATGCTCAGTATAAATGATTTAAAAAGAGAGGGTGGTTTGAACAGTGTTTTTCCACAGTAAGTGTAAGTATCATCAGATAACTCGAAACCAACATGCTAATCGTGGGACAGATGGAGTTCAACAGAACACATGACCTTAGACGACCTTACACAAACTCAAAACTCCTTGACAGACACCTCATCACATACCTAATAACACTAAGACACATACTGTAAGTGTGTGGATGAAAAGCAGGAACAGTTGAGGGAGGGGTAGAAAGAACATGGTATGTAACTGTACGTTTTAACAAAATATCTATGTTGGTTCTGGTTCTGGTGGGGTTAATCTGGAGTCTCTTGAGATGATTGTCCAAAGGACGATGGTTCTTCTGCTGTTTATAACACATCTGTGTCTACAACACAATTTTAGACTCAAACTCTCTGGAAGACATCCCATCCACATTTGTTAGTGACTAGATCCAATTGTTGGTTAATGTTGAAGTTCAATGAGCTCAAAAACATTTAATTTCTCTATGGGGGGAGGGGGTCAAAAATAAACAACAAAAATCTGTAAAGGCTAAACTTTCAAAAAGTTCAATTTTCATTTTATAATCATCTGAATTGCAAGTTTAAAACATCTATTTGTGTTTCTCCTTGTCAACAAATTTGCAGTAGATGGGGGAATAAATGAAACACATTTTTATGTTGTCTGTTTCTTCTTTTCATCTGCCTGAGCTGGAAAAGAGTCTCATTATTCTTGCTGAAAAGAATGAACAGCCTTTAATCGTGCTGTTCATTTTAACTGCTGCTGCTTGTGGCTGACTCTAAAACTAATTCTGAATATGAAACAGAACAAATCATAAACATATTAAACTGCTGCATTTGAGAAGCACGTCAGAATTTTAAGGTCTTTTAATTTTCATTCTAACATTATGGGACAGCTTCATGTTACACATTTTCTGTTGAGAACCATTGAAGAAATTTAATTGAAAAAGGAGGATCGCACTTTTTTTTAATTAAAGGCACCACCAAGTAGGCAAATGTAAGTCAGAAAAGGCATTTGTGTTAATAAGATCTTTGCTGGAACTGAAATATACAAACCCAGCAGTCTGAGTGGATTTAGCTTCATTTTACAAATGAGATAACTAAATAGTGTTTCTTCAAAGTCCTGTGCTTAATTGAAGAAAATATGTAATGAAGCACTCAGCGGTATATCAATTTCTGTCACATTGACTGAGTTGTTGCCATTTTTGTGTTTGCAAGTGTTGATTAGCTATGGCAGCCATCTTGAATAGGGTTGACTTCAAACGGAGACGGTCTTGAGCATAGGCCACTAAGGCCTCTTTTCCACTAGCATCTACTCAGTCCGCCTAATTCCCCCCAACTCAGCCTAATACCACATGGCCTGTATTGTCTTGTATATCCATTGTGTTCACTGAAGTGAGGGTGAAAGTGTGGACAAGGGTTGGGTTTCGATTTGCAATTGGAGCGAAAAGTCCGTGATGCAGAGGTACAAAAAAACGCGACTCAGCCCCGAAAACGATGCCAGTGGAACTGGGCCATAGGGCAATTGCGTAGGGCGCTATCTGCTGGAGGGGGTGCTATATCCCAGTTATCATTAGTATTATTGACAAAAAGTAAAGGCATTGTGGGTCTGATTTATCAAAATTCCAAGTAAAGAGTGCAAAATTGCGTGCGCCGCAAATGTTTTGCGCCAAGGGCGTGTTCCTGATTTGCTGGTGATCTACTAAGATTGATTGCGCAATTGTTAACCGGCACAAAAAGCAATATTCAAATGACGGCGCTATTCTCTTGCGGGTGCAAGAAAGGCGCAAACGTAAAATGAATTTCGAGCCATTGGAGCTTCAAATATGAATGGAAGAGGCAACAAATATATTGTTGAGCTGCAGCAAAGAGGCACCGCTCTGTGATGTTGTTGAATGTTGTGCAACACACAGCAAACAACAACGATCAGAGCGACCTGGTGCGTAAAGTTCCCCTCCAGTGCGGTCCAAACACAGACACCTGCTTTTCAGGATGCGGTGCTCTCCAAAATGTTTCTAGTGCGTATGTGGGCAAGATTATATTGATGTTACTCCCCAGCAGTCGGGTTGAGTGCAGGGGGGTAAAGGGGGTCTTTGCCATCACCTTAGGAATAGATCACGAGCTGCTATCCATAAACTTGTGGAATGATATTTACAGCACGAATAATGTCACACACGCACACAAGAGCCGCAGTCTCCATATTCACCATCTCAACCTCGTAAATATAACAATGTTCCTCAGAATGAAAGAATCGTGAGCCTGGATAATTTGCAACAACCTTTGCATCACAAGTGTTTGGAAATTGTTGAATCTGCCTGCGTAACACCGCATTCAAAACCTGTGACACACAGTAGACAATCTACCCTAGAAGACGCAGCCCTGTCACAGTGTTCTGGACGGATCCATGCGTCTGTCTATGTCTTCGCCTCGCAACAATCATTTTTGCGCAGAGTTAAGACATGCTTTTCAAAGGCGGTAAAAATACGTGCAAAATTAGAAGCCGCAAACAGTTTCAGGTTTGATAAATCACAGTGCGGCTGGAACGCCCACTTATTTACATGTTCTCCTCCCAATATTTTGCATCTTCTCACAGAAACGCCCACATTGCATATTAATCAAGGGGAAAAATGTTGAAATGACTTTGCACGTCTTGCTGCAGGTTTAACAGGCGCAGTTTTACCATTAATAAATCACCTGCTGCTTTTTTTTGCAGCCGCTGAGCGGTTTGCGCCTGTTTTAACAACCGCCAACCTGATAAATCAGGCCCTATATCTGTTGTTACTTTTTGTAATTGCTTACTGTTAATATTGTTTTGAGTGTTTTTTTTTTTACATTGCACTGTCCCATTTATAGTCTGTACTATTCATTTCAGTATAGATAAATATTTATTGCAACATGATCCAGTTGAGTTATGCTGTTTCTTTTCTGGATGGTAGGGGGCGCTAAAATCCTTTTTCGCGTAGCGCACAATGCAACTCAGGACCGGCTCTGATTTTAAAGGTTAATCAGTTGTAGATTTAAATGTAGTGATTACTTTAGAGGTTTCTTTCGAATCTGTCCAGTTTGCAAGATATTTTTGCTGAAAAAACTGTTGTGTTTACACACACTCAGCCAAACACACACAGACAAAATAAATCACATTGTTGCCCATCTTTCACCTCTTGGCAGGAGAAGGAAAGTGACAAAGGAAAGACAAGATTCAGTATTCTTACAAGAAGGGGAAACTTTTATTTATAACACATGATGCTGACAGGGAATCTCCAGCACAGCGCCTATATTACAAGGTTGATCTGCAAGGCTGTGCATGTACTGTACGGTATTTCGGAAACCAAGATTGCAGTGGCACTATAAACACACGCTTGAAACAACAGACTCTTTCTCAGATTTTTTTTCCCTTCATTTTTTAAAAAAATCGTACAAACAACAATATAAAATATTTGTGCTGTTGGCAATTTACAAAAAAAAAAAAAAAGTCCCTTGACTTTGAAACTGTGCAATTATTTTCTCTGCTTTTTTTTTTTTTTTTTTTTTTTTTTTTTTTAATTTCTCCTTCATTTGAATCAATATGAGTGCAACCAGAATCCCATCTGGACTCCGGCTTCCATCATGCAGGCTGTACACTTTTTGACATGTGGTGTGGTTACTGTTATAGATCTCACCTGCCGATTACAAAAAGACACATGCAAAAAGCTCCAATTGTACAGTTACAGTTTGCCTAATGTGGTCTGTTTAGCTTCAAGCACATTTTACATTATGTACACTTGGACTTGATTAGTAGGAGGACTCGTATGAAAGTCTGCTGCTTATATTTATGGCCATCTTGAGACAAAAGTTTGACTTTTTTTTGGAATATCCTGTCATATGTGTCTATAATAGCCAACAATGAGTAACACCAGCACCAGACAGAACTCAGGGTAGGCAGTGCAGTTTCCCCTCAAATTAAAAAGTGAACTTCAGACAAGATTCCAAAAGTTTAACCTCTCTCTCTTTGTTTCTGCTCAAAAACTGAAGTCAGTCAGATCTCCTGACTGGATTGTTGACTTGCTGCCAAGTGTGACTGAGTCTGATAACATTCAGTATCCTAATGGCACTGTGTCACGTATGCATGTATGACACAGTTCTAAAGGTCAGTTGCCTAAAAGTGTGTGAAACTAAATGTCTGATCAAAGAACATACATGAAGCATTTCTTCTGCAGACACGGGGCAGCTATCAGTGACGTTCAGTCAAAATACGATTTAATGGGCTCATATCATGTACAACACTCACATATATACAGTAAGGCCTAGAGGAGTGAGTGTCAAGACTGTACAAGTTGGTTTAGAGTGAAAACCTCTCGCCAAGATGAAGCAGTAAAAGTATGGCTGTTAGCCCAAAAAAGAATTTTACAAATTCTAGTAAATGCGCATGGCTTCTTGTGAAATATAATTTGCCAGGTTTTTCATCTGAAACAAAACTATCGTGGAAAAAAAAAAAAAAAAAGACTACACAGAAACCCCCAAACAAAACAACCCAGATGCCAACTCATGTATAAAAATCTTTAGTATATACAACATTTATGTGTCTGAAATAATGACAAATAACAGAAAGTAACAGCTGTGTTTATTTCGTGAGGATATTCTGCAGGATGAGAAGAAGTCAGATCAGAACTTATGTTGCAGCGAGCGTTCAGAACCTTTTCTGTCCACGTGGCTGAACTGAAATCAGTGTTGATGATCTACACTTTTGCTTTCTGTAATGCAGGAAGTGATTTATACTCATCAGTCTAACCAAAGAAACCCTGTTGACCTTTTTTATTTACACTGCATTGTTTCCCACATCGTTTATGGTTGAATCACTTTTTTTTGTTTTTTTTTTTCTGTCAACTTCCATTTCTAAGTTAATCTTTCCATTTTATGCATCAATCATCAGTTCCATTTTATTCATTCTGGACTTAAAAACATCTTCTGTTTTAGCAATTTAAATGAGCAGTGAGTAAGTGAAAAACAAGAGAAATATCTTCTCTTCACACCATCTGATTAATATATTTATCAATGCTCATATTGATAAGTAAAAAACAAACAAACAATTCCCCAAATAAACCAAAAATACCTTTAAGAACTTTTAAATGGGAATTCAGATGATAAAGAAATTGATTAAACCATCCTTTTATACACGATCTGATACCTGATCCGATTTGTAGAATATTTTGCATATTGAAAAAATGTATTTAAAACAGGCTAATGTAACCCCATTCACAGCAGATCTCTATACATTACAAATCATGTTAATGTAAATACAAGCTCATGATTAGAACTGCTTTGTGTTACAACCCAACTGTAATTCAACGTCTGTCTTGTGAAAGAGTTTAGAAATGTTTCTGCTGTTAAGAAAACACTAACTTTCCTTCCTTCAAACTTCTCTAAAATAAACTTAATGCAAGAATGTTTGGGAGAAGATTTCAAATGCAGAGACAGATTGCAAAAGTGCTAAAGGGTAGTATCTCACTGTGACTGAAAAGAGAGCATTTTGAAAATGTTTTAAGACACTGGAGAGGTTTCTTAATGTTTCTGTGAGTTGCAGGGTCTCACACTAGTGTCACTGGAATTTAAACATGCAAAATTTGAGTACATTTCTCTCAAAATAGTCATAAGTTCATCACAGAAGTCTGTAGCCCATCTGGAACTCAAGTTGTGTTTCAGTAATTTAGACTCAGAATAGAGCCGGACACAAATTAAAACTAGCTTTCTATAACATACCAAAAAAGTCACTGGTGCTGTGTGAATTATCAATGTTCTGCCAACGTCAGATGATCTTAAGGACAAAGAACCCCTATAATAACCACATATGGTCAGTAAAACATTATGGAGATAACCTATTTGCCTCGTCATCCTTCAGATTTGTATACAAGCCTCATCATGTGCAAACGCAAAGGGCTCTAAACAAACACAGCTGATATAGCCACAAGAAACAAGGACACACACAATGCATGTCTTCAAGGAGCACAGCTCTGACTGACTAATGATTTGTCCATAACTTAGAGACACACTGTAGGCCTATGTACAGCATGTCCACATAAAAACACCCTCATAAGCTGGGAAACCAGTGCTAACATCTCCCGCAGCTATCGCAGCCTTGCCAGATGAAAGGAACAACAAGGGGAGGGGTCTGAATTAAAGGGTCAGGAAGGGGTGGGGTAACAAGGGGTCATAACGTAAGCCCAGAGAATGGCAACCAATCCTGAGTTAGCAGGAGTCTGCTAAAATACGCACCACTGAAGGCACTTTTTTTTTCTTTAAACAACAGTGCTTCTGTTCTATGTAATTCAAGTTCAGGAAAGACGAAACCAAAGCCCTCCATGTAGGACGGACTTTCATATCTGTTATTTTTTTTGTTGTTGTTTTTTTTTTGCACTTTTGTTTGCCTCAGACAAAGCGAGTAGCTCAACCTAAAGCTTCTTCAGAGAGGCAGGCGGGGTGGGAGGGCTAGCAGCGAGGGAAAAGTGAAAACCCTCAAGAATAAAGAATATTTTGAATCAAACAGGAGCGAGGACAGAAAAACAAGACAAACCGAGATAGAAACAAAACTTGAAAAAAGTAACTGAAGACTACATTCATCCTAAAAAAAAAAACCTGAAGTGAAACCAAAGCACATGAGTTTGAGAATACAAAAAGCCTGCAAACCAGAAATTCCATTGCAGTCTCAGACAGGCTTAGAGCAGGAGCCGGTTGAAACCGGTTCCCAGCACTGGTCCTCTGTGGTGGGTCATCGGATTGGTCGGTTGGTCACTGTGTGAACTGTTAACGAGTGTTCAAGGAGGTTGTAATAACCCCATGTGTTTCGGGGACAGAGTGTGGCAGGCCAGCTGGCGGGATGAAGGTGTGTGTGTGTGTTTGATGGGCCGGATCTTAATCGTCATCCCCGCCCCCGTACATGTCAGCCAGCTTCTTGAAGCGGGGGCCCCAGTCATTGAGGTAGTCATAGTCCTGGTCTCCTGTGCTGGAGGAGTTCAGCGAGCTGACAGAGCCGGCGGTAGAGCCGCTACCCTCATAGTCAAACACCAGCAGGGAGTCATACGGAGGAGCTGTGGGGTCGTTGTCTGCGGCTCGCAGACCCTAAACAGGACAGGGAAGAGGAGAAAGAGGCAGCAGTAAGTCTCTGAATCACCTCAAATAGATAATAAGATACATGGAAACAGGGTAAGAACTTTTCATTTCCTCTTTCAATTTCCACTTTTTCCTGTTCAGGGTTGCTGAGCGTGAAAAGTGTCTTAGGTGTCATAAGATTTGATGTGGCACAAGCTGGAAGACCTGCTTTTATTTCTAATGAAAGGGAGTGAGAAGTGAACCCTGAACACTCAGGAGAGATCAGGCTGCAGAGCTGTTTATGTGCCCGGTTCTTTTTGCGTTTGCATTTCTCTGCGTTTCCATTTCAGGCTGTAAAAATCTGGAGATGGAACTCATCAGATGAACCAAGTGAATCATTCAAGACCTGCAGTGGCCAATGTGTTGGCGACTGTGCCCATCGCTTCCTGCCACCAGCCTGCTTTCATTCAGAATGAGCTTGATGTGGATTTAAATCGTTCTGCGAGGAAGAAAAACTGCTAAAAACTGAGATCACTTTCAAGAAGGGGGAGAATTTTTCCACTTGTATTAATTAATTTGAAATGCTGGCAGATGAGGTTATTAGAAGATGGTGACTGCCAAGGCATATTAAAAAGATGAACCAGCGACCCGGCAACTAAAAGGATTCATGCAGAACCAGACTTCCTGTAACCCTTTTTTCAGTTTTTTTTTTGTATGTGTGTTCAAAATGACATGTTGGGAGACTTTAAATGAAAATGTGCAAATGTAAAAAGTAATCTGAGTAACAAATAAGTGATTAAATTCCTATTACAGAAAAGGATTTTCCTGGTACAGCTGTTGTGACTGCTTTGTCTCAGTGTTTTGTTGCAGCACGTTACTTTATCTCTTTGAAAATAAATAACTCTTTTTTTTTAAAACTGATGAATTGAGGTCATTGGCCAGAGGGCTGGGCAGCTGAAGAGAACAAACCTTGTTGATTTCAGAAAAATAATGAAAAATGCTACGGACAAAAAAAAACCCTGAAAATCCGTGGCCCCCGTGGACACAGTGCGTGGTGAAAACACCATGTGTTTGCTGTGCTTGTGTTTAACCAGGCTGCTGGAGCGAGATCAGGTGAGTGTGTGTGTGTGTATAAGTGTGTGTGTGTGTGTGTGTGTGTGTGTGTGTGAAAGAGAGAGAGTTAAGGCTGGATGGATCAAAGCTGAACAGCTGCCAACACCTCTCGAGTGTAAACGTGCTGTCACGAGTCTGTCAATCAGCATTTTCTCGCATCAGCGTGCCAACATCAGAGTTGCTGTGTGTGTGACAGTGTGTGTGTCTGTGTGTGTGTGAGACAGTGTGTGTGTGTGTGTGTGGGTGTGTGATAATGTGCTGTAAAGTAAAACAAAACTATTTGTTGTTTAAATACTTAAAAAAACACACAAATGTGTTAAATGTGAGGAATAGGACAAACAATCCACAGTATTCACCTCATGTATGAAGTCCCCAATGTCTCCAGGGCGGGGCACCACAGGTCTGATAGGATACTGGGACTCTGGTATGATGGGACGTTCATCCACTCTACGTATTCCAGGTGGTTTGCTCATGATGTGCTCTAAAGAGTCGGGCTGCTGTAGCTGACTCAAGTCATAGTCCTGCACAACCAGAGGGGCACATAATCCATAAGAAGGGCAAGTGTGAGCACACGTATGTGTCATGTGTCTCTAGAGTCTCACCTGATCCTCCTCTCCTCCTCCCTCTTCATCGTATTTAAGGATGTTGTCTCTGACGTCGTCCTCGGGGTCGATGAGCAGCTGCTTCGTCTGCCTCTCCTTCTCTCTGCGCTTGATCCACACCACGAACAGCAGCACCATGCCTGCAATCACACACACCTGAGTGTTAAAAGCTTTAGGGTCTGCTGCCTCTACCAGCTGCGAGTAGACACTCACCAGCCACTTTATTAGGTACACCTATTCCATTGCTTGCTAACATTTAATAGCATAGTCAGCCAATCACATGGACTTAATGCAATTTAAATCATTTGGGTGTGTAAAAGTGGTGAAGACGACTTGCTGAAGTTCATACGGAACATCAGAACGGAGAAGAAATAGAATTTAAGAGACTTTGAACGCAACATGTTTGCTGGTGTCAGATGATTTCTGACTATGAACTGCTGTGATTTTCACAAACAACCATCTCTCAGGTTCACAGAGGCTTTGAAAATTACCAGAGAGTGGAAGGTGTGTTTCAGGATGCTACTCATGGTGTGAAGGATATTTTTTTGTCACAATTTGGACCCCTTAGTACCAACAAAGCATCATTTAAACACCACAACCTTCCTGAGCATCAGTGTTGAACATTCATCCCTTTATGACCTCAGTGTTGTATCTTCTGTTGCTGCTTCCAGCAGGATCAAGCACCTGGTCACAAAGATCGGATCACCTCACACAGGTTTCCCTGAACTCCAACAGTCACTAGATTTCAGTCCAACAGAACAACTTGTGTTCATTGTTCAGCAGGAAATTTGCATCGTGAATGTTCAGCCTTCAAATCTTCAGCAATGTGTGATGCTGTCGTGTCGATAGGGACCAAATGTTTCTAATAACATGTTGAATCTTTAGTGAGTCACAACGAATTGAGACAAAAGGACGTCCAACCTGATACTAGAAAGGTGTGCATAATAAAAGTGGCCAGAATTTAAACTTGTAAAGAGAATTTTAAAAATTACAACAATGTGTAGACCTTTCCTGCCTAGTCCCTTAAAAACCCCATGATGGCAACTTTAACACACAATCTGCAAAAGGCCTTCTTCTCCTTTAAACTCTCCATCTCATCAACAATCTTCCCACATCCTGTTCAGTTCTCAGACTGTAGCTGACATTACAAATGGCATATCATTAACCTGTGTAATTCCTGGTATCGATTTGGGGACAAAGACGTGGCTGGATAGCTCGTTAGTCTTTTTGTTAAACATACTGTCCAGTTCTTGACGTAGGTAATGTGTTTAGCCAAGAATCTTGCAACTTCAGCTTTGTTCATCTCAGCTGATCTATCGAGTCGTGTGAGTTGAATAAAGTCCCTTCTGTTCTCTGAGGTAGTGAAACTGTTTCCATTATATTAATCAAGGTGTCTTTAGTAAAGAATTAGGTAAATTTAGGTTAAGGCTTATTTAAAAAAATGACGTAGCATGATAACTTTAAAGGTCTCCTTAATCAGTAATGATGATGCATTTTGCACAGTTCTGAACTTTGTGTCATTAATCTGTTGCTTAAAATGAAACCTCAGTCTAACAGAAAACTGCTTTAAAGCTATAGTGCGTAACTTTTACATGTCCGCGAATGTCCGTTTCAGCCAAGCCACTATTAGAGGAGATGACACAATGCAGATTAAGCCGATCGGCTCCTCAAACATCTCACGGTATTTTTCAATATATATAATTTTTACTTTGCGTGTCGACCGGCGACATTCCCGCGCTGGCGCGCAGGAAATTACGTCTTTTACGTCACAACATGAAGGGAGTGGGAGGACGAGTGGAGAGTCTCGTAGCAGGAGGCAGAGTGCAGGCAGAACGTGAAAGCGACATGGCAGAGAAGCCAAAGAAACGGCCGAGACACACTTATCTGGAAGTTCTTCCAAAGAGTCCATCTTTTTTCAACAGCTGTCTTTATTCAAACAGAATAAAAATGTTGTGGAATTGCGAATCACAGCGGCAGAGGGATAGCGGTTGGGGGAAGGGGGGTGGGGGGGGGGGCACGTGGGCGTACGTCATATGGAAGTGCCAGCTTCATTGTTGTAATAACGCAAAATTCCGCTAGGGGGCGACAGAAGTAACGCACTATAGCTTTAAGTCTCCACAAACCAGCAAACCTGCAGATCAAAAGCAGTAAAAAACTGTTTTAAACCAGTTTTTATTTTCTTTTATAGTTGAACACGTGCAGTGTTAACTTCATTAACTAAAATATTTCGTCATAATTTTAGTCACGAATATATTTTTGCGCGCGAAAACGAAACGAAAACTAAAATAGACGGCCCTATTTGAGACGATTATTATTACTAAAATTATGTTGATTTTCGTTGACAAATAAAAGACGACACGAAAATAGACAGCGACGAAATCCAATCATATGAAAAGAAAGATGCAGAGAGGAATCAGTCAAAAAGCTAACAGCTGGGGCTGCTGTGAAAAGAACCAATCAGAGTTCGGCTTATTGAGCGGTGAGCAGAGGCTTCCGTAGTTGTTTGAGATGCTCCCGGGAAAACTCCAGATGAAGTGTGGAATGGTAAGAAAATGTCCATACTATATTACAGTTGTTAAATTAATACTTCAGAAAATATACTTATTTTAGTCGACTAAAATTAGACTACAATTAAAATTAGTTTAGTGACTAAAATTGAAAAGATTTTTAGTCAAAAGACTATGACTAAAACTAAATTAAAATTTCTTGCCAAAATTAACACTGGTACTATGAGGTAATTACACCAATAAGAGAACTTAGGAAAAAGTTGGCTGGACGTGTCAGTTAATTAAAGAGCAACTCATCCCCAAAACAGCTTTTCTGCTTATAAACTGTATTAGTGCGATCTTTCAGTTTCTGGCCATTTTTGTGTAAACGTTTTGGTCTAAGAACATCTTAATGCTGCTCTCTTAGGGTTTATCATCACAGTGTTTTAGGAACATGGGTGGAGCATGAGGGAGCATAAGGGCAGTGTGTCCATCAGCCATGATCATGAAGGATTTAAACACCCTCCACATGCTTATGCTACGTCACCATCATACGATGGCATTGAGTTATCTTCCAGCATGTAGCTCCATCCTGACTCGATCTAAGACTCATACCCCAAAGGGGCCTGAATTTAAAGGAAGAAGATGGTAAATATAATCCAGAGCTTAACCTCCCTCTAACTGATCACCCAAAGGCAGCAACCTGTTAGAAAACAGCAATATGAATCTCTTCGTGTTTTCTCGTTGACTTTGAAAGTTCGTTTTTTGATAATCTTGTTGCCTTTTATAAAAAAAATGTAAACTATTTTATTTGAAATGCTTTACACGTTTTTCTGTAAGTATTTCTGAGTATTATTTTGGTGCAGTCACGTAAAATACATTTCAAAACATTTTGTACTGTGGAAAAGCAAAATAAATAAATAAATAAAAAGCATTACAGTTGTTCAAGTGGGTCATTTCACAAACTGAACAGACTCTCACAGCAGTTTTTCAACAGTGGACCATTAATAAACAATATCATATTTAAGTGTTTTTTAGGGGGAAAAGATCACACAGCGACAGATGAGTTTAACTGTGGGGGTTGTTTCTATATACAGTTTGAACCACTGCAGCAAAGTTAAGCTGTGACATAAATCATTGGTAAGGCAGACACCAGGAGTTATTTACCCCTCTAGGAAAAAGACAACAAAAACCTCTTTGTTCAGAGACTCTGAGTAGGATTGCAGGAGCTGAGCTGTTCATATATTATATAGTTTTGTCCACTTTATTGCATTACAACTTTTGAATCTGTATGATTCCATTCAGCAGTCGGCTTCTTTGGAAGAGAGGAAAATCTGAGCCAAACACAAAGATATATTGAACATTGCAAAGATTTAAATATCTGGATGTTGGTGGACAAATAAAAATAAAAATACTTGAAACTCACAGAGCAGAATGATGATGCAGATAAGGATGGAAATGATGGCTCCGGTCCCCAAACCAGTAGCTGTGTAGGTACCAAGTGTGGTGCAGTCTCTGTTTTCATCGCATGGACACACCTTCACTTTGATGACTGACCTGTTGGACAGCGGGGGGTTACCCGAGTCTGAAACTATTATAGGGACCTCATACATCCCTGGTTCTAAATATTCCTGCTGCTGAAGAGCCAGACGGGCGTAATCACCTGCATAGAAGGAAAACAAAAAGAAAAAAGAGGAGACAATGTTAATATTTATATTTATTGTCTTAAAAATATTGTTCTAAAATATATCCCAAAACACATGTTAGGTTAATTGGTAACTCTAAATTGTCCCTAGGTGTGAGTGTGTGTGAATGGTTGTGTGTTTGTACGTGACCCTGTGATGGACCGGTGACCTGTCCAGGTGTGATCCCGCCTCTCAGCCAGTAACTTCTGGAGATAAATACTAGCCCCCCGAACAAGTGGTTAAAAACAATGATGACACAAAAATGGTGGAAAATCCTAAAAAGTACATTTCTACATTCATTCAGACATAATTAATGAAAAAAAACAAAAACAAGTAAAATGATAATTTCATAGTTTATTGGGTAATTATGGTATAACCCTTTCATATAGGATACATGTATTTTATTATATTAATATTTTATTTTTATACCATTTATATAAAATTTGAACTTGGCACCTGGAGTATTTAAAAAGAGTTCAGAAAACAAACATAATTTAATTGGATAATTTTTGATGAAAGTACTAATTCTGTTAGAATTAAAACTTAAACTGTGAGAAATCTTTACTGTGTTCAAAGAAAAAAACATGTAAAAAAGATTTAAAAACCTTTAAAAGTTAAATCATTTTCAATACTAATTTTTTTGACTAATTTTAAAATGGCTTTAAATGTTTTAATTTATTCTTTTTTTCTAAAAGTCTTCACATCAGTCCAGCTCTGGGACAATAAGAATAAACCATAATACTGCCTCTCTGTAGGCATTCAGATATACTGTCATAAAACTCACACTTTTTCAGTGGTTCTTCCTCAGTGTTCTGCTAAATTCAGTGGACATAATTTCGAGATTCACACACAATTCTACACAATTCTACACAGACATGCAGCTGTTGATGTATGTCAGAAAACCAAGTCATAAAAAACAGCTGTCCACAGACATGAGAGACAGGAAAACATTTTGTGCTTGAACCTCTTAAAGCATGTTTAGAAAGATCAGAACATGGCAGTGTACCAACGTTTCTCATCCAGACTGAATTAGAATGTTTTTGCCAAGAATGGAGAGAATTCCAGAGGGAATGTGATCAAGTTTTTATGGCATTATTCTCAAGAGGACCCAAAAAAAACTGTTATTGTAGATAAAAAATGATAACTGAATTCAAAGCAAGTCTAAAACTTAACTAAAAGTTAAAAAGTTGGGATGGATGTCAAAACAATTAGCAAACACGTAAATTAAATTAGACACTTTAATATTAAACATGTTAAAGAAAATCTGCTTTAGTCTTCCACTTAAAGTCACTTAAAGTTTAGCTTCAAATTTAATGTGTTTATCTTTGTAACATTTAGAAGACGATCTAGTCAAGTGGAAATACACAGAATCTCTATCGTTTATAGCGTATCCTCTTTCCATTTAATTTTTGTTTCTGTGACACTTCCTCACCGCTGATCCGTAAAATCGTCCAGTTGCGTCTGATGCTGCTGGGGAAGTTGGGCAGCTCGAAGACAAAAGGTCCAGCGTTGGGATCTGTGTCAGCATCAGTAGCGGTGATGTTGACACCGTTGACGTTCTTGTTCATCCTTTCGCAGATCTGAGACTCCCTGGGTACGAGCGCCGGGGGGTTGTCATTAATATCTATCAAATAAATCTGCAGCGTGCCTGTGCCGCTGGCTGCAGGAGAGCCTGCGAGGAGGAACAGACAGAGAAAAAAAATAATAATATCATGACAGGAGGAAAAGATGATGAACCAAGATGGGTGAAGTGGAGCACTGAGAGGAAAAAGAGAGAAGTTGACAGCAGACAAAGGAAAGGTACAAAAATAATCAGAAGATTAAAAACGGGACAGAGAAGAGGTGAAAAGTACAATCTTTATTCACAATGATGATGTTAGAGACAGGAAAACTGTAAAACAAGGGGACAATTACAACTTTTGACAGTAATACTTCTGACAGTTCTGCTTCCTAGTACGTCTTTTGGCCTTACAGCCAAATCGAACCCATCATAACGGATCCAGATGAAGGCATAGCACATCTAATTGCCTGGAGAGGGCTTAGGTACAATAATGATGACTGTAATACAATAAAACGGGTCCTTGTCTGTGTGTATTCGCACAATATTGTGAGTCATCTATGACTTTGGACATGAAAAAGCTTCTTTTTGCAATATAAACAGTGAAAACAGCATTTTCACTGAATGTTGTTCAATGTCGTATATACAGTATAGTACTGATTAAACACACATACATATGTCAACATATATGTGCAATTAAACCCAGACTACATGCATAGAGATATGAGTTAGACTCAACCAGATAAGTTCATGTTTTTGTTATGTTTAAGTTAGGGGAGGAAAACATTTCCTAAAGATTTGATCGTCTGCTTATTGTAATACAGATGTGGTGATTAGCATGTGTTGTAGCTGTGGGCTTAATGGTTTTGGCTTTCACAAAAATGTTCCAGCTGATCCCAAATTTTAGGTCTTTGAGGCAACTGGTGAAATTTGCTGTGATGCTTCTTTAGGCAGGCCATTCCAGACGCCATTTCAGCAACAATTCTGTCAGCCTTGGACTGCAATAACATGCACTGCTGCACATAGAAACGCTCTCACCTCATATAAAGATACAACGGTTGAAGCCGTTGCATTGATTGAACATTCCAAAAGCACCAACATTTACAGAAAATTGGGAATAAAGAATAGACACTGAAAAAATCCGTAAGTGAGATGGCTGAGGAGAAAAAAAGCAAATACATGAACGTGTACGTAAAAATAAAAAAAACAAAAAAAAAGGGGGACCCAGTGTTGTAATGCTCAGAGCTGTTTATTGAGTGTGTGTCAGGGGGTGACGACCCTTAGCTGCCTCTAATTATGAGTCATTTCCGTGTCATGCCCCTACAGCAGAACCACTGCATGGACTCCAGTGACCCTAAGGCCAGTCTCTGGGATCAGATAATGACAATGTAATTTACAAAGATTTATGCAAAGCTCACAGATCTGGTAATTAAGTGCCTCAACAGAGCAAGAAATTTGCTACAAGATGAGAAATACACAATTGAAGATGAGCCAGCAGCGAGTTTGTTGTCATTTTGATCTCCACCAGGTCAAAACCGATTCTTTTATTATTCTAATAATGTTATTTGGTCAGTTTTTAATAATAAATCTATACAAACAATTATAAGATGAACAGAATCATAGACCTAAGAATTTGTATAGTAGAAGAGCTAGTTAATTCATAAACTGTAATCTGAAATTATGTTTAAAAGAATTATTAGTTATTTTTTAAACATCAGCTAACTGATTACAACTAAATGAATTAGAAATAGTTTAACTTTAAGCAGCACTGTAAGAAGTATAGTATCCCGTTTTTTGGGGGGGAGGGGTCATCAAGAAAAGTCACATTTGTTTACCTGGAGATGGCAGGAATCAATTTTTGTTTTTATCAGGGTTTGTTTGTTTCTTCGTCTGTCTGTTAACAAGATAACTCAAAAACTTCTGGATGGATTTCGATGAAATTTTCAGGATAGGTCGGAAACGGTACAAGAACTAATCGATTAAATTTTAGTGGTGATCCGGATCACCGTCTGGGATTTCGATGGATTCTGGATTTGGAGGTCTTGAAATATCAAGTCCTAATGGCAGAACTTCTTGCTGAAAAAAAAAAAAGTTGTTCCATAGTTGTGTTTGCTTTGACTTGTTGCATGTACTTGTTGACATTTGGGCAGCTTAGTATCAAATAAAAATGTACGTTCATATACACGCCAAACAAAAAACATGTGGTTGACAAATGGATCAGTTTAAACATTTGGATTTACAGAAACACACACACACACACACACGCAGAGGAACAAACTTGCACACACAGAGTTTCTCTCGTTCTGTGGGTTTGTTAATCCCGGCCCTGTATGGGAGACATGTGGAAGCAGCTTGCTTCAGCTGATAGGAGAATTATGTGGGTTTTAACCAGCTAAATAAATAATTATGTTTGTGTAAATTCCTCAAAAGGATTTTGTATTAACTCCCTTTTTTGATGATGTTGGATGAGAGATGCCGAGCATCTCCACGCAGCAGACCATATACTGTTTGATGAATACACACACATAAACAATACCAAAGGTGTTTTAAAAGTGGAAATAAATGAGCCAAAAAAAGGGGTCTGAGTTTAGCTATACAGGAGATGGGGGTGGGTAACATAAACGTGTGCTTTTCACCATGCTGTCACCACGTCTTCATGTCCCACCCTAACATTTATACTGACTTATAGGACTTCTTATGTTAATCCCCCCCCCTCTCATGTTATGGCATCTGGCATTTCAGAAACACCTACAAAGACTGATTCACACAGTCATATTTTAATACACGCTCACACACAACTTCAGCTGCTGCTGCTCAGCATTTGTGAGTAGGAATGTGGCTTTATAAACCATTTATTTATTTTTTATAAAAGGTTTGATTTTGTGATTATAAAGATGGCCAAGAAATGACATCAGCCTCTAAACATGATGCCTCTTTCCCTTCCATCCAGGCAGATGGTTACACTGTAAAAAAACTGCAAACAAACAAACAGACATAAAAGTGTTGGACATGTGAGCATTCACAGATGATAACAATTAGAAATATGACAAAGTGTTTTTAAGGCTGGCTCAAGTTTAAATAAACACACCAGAGCTCTGAGTTCTGTGTGTCACTGATAAGGCAATTTGGAAGGGAAAAAAAGTGTTTCTTACTTGAGAAAAAAAAAGAAAACATTCTGCTCCAGTTGAAAAAAGGGAAACTTATTTGTTTGTTGTGATTGAGTTTGTGCTTGGTTAAGCTGAAGTTACAACTCTGAAGCAGAACAAATAACACATGCAACAGAAATTTTGAGAAACGGAAGAAGAACTCAGGCTTGGACGCAAGATAAAAAAAGAAGAGGCAAAGAGGATCAGCAGTGTGACCAGTTGTGTGAATCCAAGATTTTCTTGAGTCAAGCTCAGCTATACAGTTTATAGATACTGCATGTCCTTAAGTTAAAGCTAAACTGTTGCTATTTAGAATTAACTTGTTTAGTCACACTTTCAGTTATAGATACTACTAAAGATGGTTCAAAGTTAGTAGCATTTAATGCATAATAATTATTTGATAACATTATAATGTAATTTCATAAGATTTAACTAGAAAAGTTCCTGGTGAAACTTTGAGAGGGACCGCCTCTTAGCCAATCAGAAAGCGGCATTCATCAGACACAGAGCATTGTTTGGAAGCTGATAGATGCAGAAAATATTACTATCCATCCATCCATCCATCCATCCATCCATCCATCCATCCATCCATCCATCCATCCATCCACCATACCAATAACTTTTTTATGATTTACTGATTTTAATGTGTTTGTATGTAAATATGCTTCCAAAAACAATTTAAAACTTTTAAAATTCATATAAAACGAAATTGTATTATTCCCCCATCCCTCATTATTTTACAGCTACAGTCTTATGCAAATATGTTGTCAAAAAAATCAAAAGGAAACTTTGGCACCTGGAGGTTTAAATAATCCACAGTAGAGAAAGTAGCATAGATGTTCCTAATCCATAATCTTTCAGGGCCCAATTCAGATGATGCCATATGCTGAAGTGCTTATATAAATATTTAAGTTATAACGACAGTAACATTATTGACAATATAATTAAAAATTTCTTTAATGTTGCAGAATTGCTAAATTATAATCTAAAAATAAACTGTGACAAAAAGTGAGTCCTTACCGTTGTCTGTAGCCAGAAATGTTGCTTCATATATATTATTTTTGACATGGTTTGACTCCCGGTCCAACATGGCTGTTGTTACAATCTGACCATTAGTTCTGTTGATGGACAACCAATCCGCAGGGTCGTTAAGCTTCGAATACCTGAAGGCACACACGGTGGAGGAGTCAGTGTTTCAATATTTACAAGCAATTATACATGTTCTTATGTGCCTGTAAATACATTGATTGCCTTAACATGCACATACACAGCCCACGCCCCCCTCCCCCCACTCCACACTCATAAAATCACAATAACCTGACCTTCACACAGTTTAATTCTTCATTGACTTCTTCTGCAGAGCCTGAAGCCTACAGTCGATTTCACCACATTTTTCACTCTTGTGTACCGGCAAATGAAGTCAATTACCTCCATGCTTAAGCACTGCTGCAACTGCCTTTGTGTGCTTTGCACTTAACATGTTTTTCTAGGAAGTGTTTGGTCAAAGCTGTTAAAGGCCAAAACTGTCTCAGTGGTTAGTATACTTGCACATGTAGTGCTCACATGTTTGCAAATGTGCCTGCGTTTGCATGGAGCCCAGATAAAAGACTCTTGGTTGCGATCAATGAACAGGAAAGTCGATGTGGTAGCAGGTGGTGGCAGTCCTCTGGGATAAAGAGCAGAAAACGGATGAGGATCATCATGAGGGATCATCTCCAGGATTGAATCCCAATCTTCACGCTGATCTAACTGTTCTGGTTTCTCCGGCTTCTGTCGCTCTCAGTTTAATTCCGCACTCTCGGTTCCATCTGATCTCTCTCAACTTGTGTCGACTCACCTCATCTCGCTGTGCTTGGTATTCATACATTTTCTTATCCCTGTGTGTATCCTTTCACCCTTGCCTCATTCACTCTGTGGTACAGAGTTCACCAGCCACCACCTTTACTGGCTGCAATCTCACTTTCGCATATGAAACATCATCTGTGGACATGTGACACCTTGGCCTCACACAACAAGATTTCTATATCGATTTGATTTCATTTACTAAGAGTCAGTACAGGCTTTTTTTTTCCCACTGTAGGTGAAATATACCTCCAGGTTTTTAACTCCATCCTTATTGAAATGGATTCGACCTTATATTTGCTTGGATGTTTTCTGAGATATACGTCAGCATAAAGTCTACTTGCCTTTTCTGTGTTCAAACAAATGTATACAAATCTGCTAACAGGGAAAATAATAAAATACACTAAATTGGGGTTGAAGAGCAGAGAATAAAATATTTATTTCCTGCAGTGAAGAAGGAGGGATTTTCCCAGCAGGGAGTGGACATGATCCCAGACACGGGGAGAATCGTGACAATGACATTCTTCTATGCAAGGCAGTTATACACAAGTTACACAGATGCTGGCTGGTGGGCTGTGAAATCACAACCAGGACCACAGAGAATCACTGAGTCATTAACAGTGGGAGGTTGAGATAAAAGGGTGAGGGAAATGATTAAGAATGGTAAAAAAAGAAAAAGTGGCACAGGAGGAGATCTTTTAGAACTTCTAGCATCTCTGTATGATCACATCTTGAAATTTCACTTAGAACTCACTTGATACCAACTGCTGGTTTGAAACAGCATTTCTATTAGCTTAACCACGGAGAGCAAATTGTTGTGCTTTTTATCGGAACAGAAAGGAAATTATAAAACACGTTTGCAAACAAAATGCACAAATGTTGGGATTTACTAAAAATAGTTTCAAATGGTAGGATTTCTCTCACATTGCTCTGTTTCGTGTGTGTGATGGTTCCGTATTTAGGATGATGATGATGAAGAAATGAGAATAAATGAAGTGAGTCCTTTTACATGTTATCATCATCAAAACTTCACAAGTTTATGTTTATTTTCTGTCTTTATTTACCAAAAAATGTCAAATATATTTCCATCACATTTCCTTCACAAATGTGAAAAGTTTGTAGTGGTGCCTGATAACTATAAGTCCCTTCTTTATTTCTTTTAGGTTTCAATGAACCGCATTGCTGCTTTACTTTAAGCACTGTCCATGGTCCTGAAAATCTCAGACTGTAAAAAAAATCAACTTGGCATTAATTATGAAACATTTAAACATTTTTTAGCATATTTGGAAACAGAACAGGGTACAAAGAACAGAAAACAAACAAACAAAAAAACAAAATATGGATGAATAGATACATATCTGGAAACTTGTGAGTTTATTAGATGAACTTTTCAATATTTGCAAACATTTGGTCTACTCTAACTCACCAGTGTCTGTGTCACTAATAAATTCCCCACACCTTATTTTCAGTGGAACTGTTTGTGCTGGTCTTGTGAGATTACTTTGGTCATTATTAAAATGAGCCGACTGTGTCTGTATTCATGGATCAGTTCAAGATTAATAGACCACCTGCAGAGGCTAATCCAATCTCTTTTTGAATTGTGTCCTCACACTAATTCATTTATCTTTTTAAATGTCATCCAGGAGGTTTCAGGTCTCTCAAATATATCAGACATAGTACAAACAAACAAAAATAAAAAAGCCTTTTAGACATAAATCTTGGACTGGCGATTTTAAAACTAAACCAAAAGAGAATAAATTAAAGTCTTTCTGTTAGGTTCTGGGGTTTTGTGTTGTTCTTTCTATTTATGGTTTTGTTATTTCTTTTTCTCCTGGTTTGTGATGAGGGTTGGTTTATATTTTGTCGAGTCTCTCTCCTGTACCTGGGTCCACCCTTAAAACCTGCAAAACGTAACACTTTCAGTCAAAACTTAAAGAGGCCCTTCCATTAAAAACAGTTTTTCTGAGGTTTCTGTTGAATATTTTAGCTCCACAGGTGTTCTTACCTTCATAGTGGGTGTGAAAACAGGTCAATAACTTCTCTTTCAGTTTTTATCTCTCAAACTACGCAGGTGGTGATAAAACCCGATTTATCCCGAGTCTGAACGGCCTGTATCTGTTTCATCACAACTCATTTGTTCGTTAGTATTCGGCAGCTCCCACAGTTGAAACCACGCCTAGCATGCTGCTGGCTAAAAGCTGTAACATAAGACGTAGCAAACAGGAAGACACGGCGTCTGACGTTGCCATGCACAGCGGGGCAGGAAACAGTATACCTTGCTCTCATAGGCTAGTTTATTAGCCAATCAGAGTCCAGCAAATTTGAACAATGAATCTGAACGAGCTGCTGCTCGAGGCCTGACGAAAGGAGCTGGAACCACCCGAATTTTAATGCAGACAGATTGAAATTCTGTTAATCAGTGTTTCCTGACGTTTTTTAGATATAAAATGTTTCATATTACTGGTTAATACTTAAGAAAGAACCACAAAGTCCTAAAATGTGTATGGCCTCTTTAATATGTTGAGTAAAATGTAGCTGACTCCATGTTTTATTATTTTCAAACAAACACTAGTATGATGTTCTGCAGTTGTTTATATTGTTTTTATGCAAATTAAGAAACTAAATTTTAAAGATGTTTAATAATAATGTTTTAAAATAAATCCTGTAGGTGGTGGATAGAAAGAAAAGCAGCACTGATTCATTAACATTTTACTTGATTTTACATAAGACCAACAGTAAAACATCTCTTATTTGTTTCTGTGTCAGAGGAGCAGCTGGAATCTCCGAAGTCAGTGCTGGAATTTTAATGAACAGATCAGCTTACAATACATATAAAATAATAACACAAGCAGGTGTTTTTGACTCACTTATTTTCTAAATGGCCAACAAAGTGCCAGAGGCACCAATTCCTTTCTTGGGCATGCACCATTATACCACAGGTGGGTGTGTGCTTTTGTATTATAAAAGCCAAAACACAGAGATTTGTTGACAAAGCATTAAAGCTCCGGATGGTTACACTTTAACTAAGTCTCTTAAACAGCCAAATGAAAATGTCATACATTTTTTCAGCCAAATGACATCCTCTATTTTTAAGATGAGCTAATTTGAATTCAAATCATAGACAGTTCACTGCATTACAAGTTAAAATAAGATTTAAAGAACTCTGTGTAAAAGGCTGAATGCTGAAACAAATAGATGTTAAAAAAAAGGTCCTGGTGAGGACGTAGGAAGTGAATTTAAAAAGGTTGACGAGTTGAAGACTATCACTCGTTTTTAAAGATTGTCTTTTTCTTGTCTAACATACAGATGTACTTTACTCTTCCTAACAGATGTCACAAGTTGAGCAGTGAGCTCACAGATCTTGTTAAACAACTCTGCTCTGGAACCATCTGTCTCCTCTGTCTGTAATGTGAACTGTATATTACTACTGTCTTCACAGTAGTATTCCTTAGATGGATTGTTGAGTCTTGACCCTAGAGGCTGTCTGTCCTGTGTAGAGCCTTATGGAGTGGTTGTCCTGTCTCCCTTGTGCTGAAGTCTGTGGACAAAGATTCTGCTTTGTTGTTTCTCAATATGATATATTTTTTTACCAGTGTTGCTGGCTCTGGTCTACATCAATCGTTGGAAGGGGCAGTGAGTCACACGTGACTGCTTCTAATATAAAACCACTAAAGTCATTTACAGTTTGAGAATTTAGATTAAAAAAAAAAGAGAATTAAAATTAAGACCCAAAGTTTCTTTCCAATCAAGCTTTAGGATTTTCATTTGGTTTTAGGTAAACAGAAGCATTTGGGGCAACAGATTTCTGCCAAAGCACACAGCCAGTGTTATTATTTCCAAATACCAAAAACAACAAAATTCCTGTGAACACCCTGTATTTTTTGTCCTTTTGAAAAAGTAAACAGTTCTTGTTATCTTTTGTGCAATTTTAAAACAGAAACTTTGGCAATGAGTTAAACTTATTGTGAAAGTCTTCTTTCCTGAGCTTTCCAATGTCTCCTCCACCAGAAGGCTTCTCTCATTTGGGAGTTGGTAGGTGTGCGAGTACAGCTGGATGTATGATTAGGCCTGGCAGGTTAGTGATCTTAGCAAGCAGTAGGGAGAGGTATGACATTTATTTTTCAAACCCCCGACCCTGAGGATGAAAAATGCATGTCTCAAGCTTAGCAAAGGCGGTTTGGGTAATCATTTATGCCAGTGTCTCCAGTCCCATGTCTCGACCTTACTGGTCGGGAGTCTGACAGGTGATGCATGATACCTCACGCTCCCTACTTCTTTCTTTCTTTCCGTACATGCTAGCACAATCACAACAGTGCAGTTCAAGCCAGTCCTGTCTTTGATAAGCACCTGTCAGGTTCAAACCTTGACCTGAAGTCAGCTCACAATCCTCAATTCATTTCTGTCACCTCCCCCTTGCCTTTCCTCCTCAGTCCCTCAGGCCTTTTTTCACCTTACTTTTGACTTTTAGGACTTCTTGTAATTTTTTTTTTTTCCACTCGTCTGGCATCTTTTTTTTAAAATCTGCCTCCAACATCCACTCATGAAGATGGATGGCTGGTTAGTACATGTAAAAACAAATGGCTTCAATAACAATTACACTAAAATATTAACATACAAAACCACACAATAATGTGATGTATTCCTGTGTGATGCTCAGTGAAAAACTATCCTGGTAATTTGAAAGTATTTTCACTCAAATTGGTTCTGAATGACCAAGTAAAAAAATCAAGAAAAAATGCAAATATGATGCTCATTTTTAGTGGCTTAACCAAAATGATAGCCCCAGATTTAACTTGCTATTTAGGGTGATTGGATTCTTTAAATAACAGCATAAAGAGGACAGACATCATGCAAAGCAGTGGGATTGATAGAAATCCTTTACAGATGGACCCAAATGTCTGAGGTGACAGATTTAGTCCTCGTCCCTACATGTTGGAATGAGACAAAATTGAGATTTAGTTTTAATATCCGTTTAGGTGATTTTACTGGACAACTGCATGCTAAAAGGCTAAACTGGTTTCAAAATATACAGAATTGGGGTCTCAGTCAGATCATAAAAAGGAGGAAACAAAACATTGAGCAGACTAAATACTTCAAAGTAAATTCAATAAAGACCAAAACAAGGGAGGTGTAAGAGAGACAGCTAAAAGAGGGAGAAAACCCAGCTGGTGGCTTTAGAGTCTTCCTAAATTATAATGTACACCCAATTTACTCTCATTTGCTGTGAAATTAGCTGGGAAATTTGTTTAGATCTGTTCCCCCTGAGAAAATTGGAAGGCAAAAGCTGTGTAGTGTGAGATGGTTGGGGGGAGAAGTGGCATTAATCCCACTCTAAACATCCATGCAATCATCTCTATTGAGTATCTCTTCTACTGTTGTAGTCTGTGCCAATACAGATATTATTATCTATAAACAAATGCGTGTGGAAACACACGCAATCTACATGAGATCATATGCTTTTTCTTTTTTAGATTGTTTTGTTTTGAAACTGTTACCACTAACAACAATCTGAGAGTTGGACTGAGAAAAAAAGGCTGACCGGACATTTAAAGGTTGGTTTTTATTTAAAATCTGGAAAAGTTAGCATGGATAAAGAACACTGCAGGTGGGCAATAATGCAGTGTCAGGTGTTTGGGCCTGAGCCAGCTGTTCCCTTTACCTCCTCATCTTCGCTCCATCTGCTCCTCTCGCTCTCTCTTTCTTTCTTTCTCGTGTGTGTTCCTGTGTGTGTACTCACAGAATGCACACACTTCTGCTTACAACAGAAGCTATTCTGCCCTATTAACTTCTTTACCATCCTTACTCATAATTCTCCACTGGATCAGAAACTTCACCCAATAGGACTTTGACAAATGGGCAAAACCTACATGCAGGCTCCTTATTTAACTGACCCCTGACCCCAAACTAGGAATCTGGAACTCATTCAGGTGTTATTTCAGTCCACTGCTGGTACACAGAGTGGTATACTTCTTTCAGCCTCATTTACACTGAACAAATATATAAACACAACACTTCTGTTTTTGCTCCAGTTTTTTATGAGATGAACTCAAAGGTCTAAAACACTTTCCACATACACAAAATAACCATCTATCTCAAATATTGATCAAAAATCTGTCTGAAACTGTGACAGTGACTACGTTTATATGCAGCCAATATTCGGGTCATGATCGGGTTAAGGTCAGTATTCGGGTTTCTGAAATGTTCAGAATAACCCTTTTACATGCATAAGTAGAGAGAGTTACTCCTGTATACATGAAACTGTAATAACCTGATTTAAACGCGGATGTTGGGGTAGCGTGATGACGTACGGACTACTTCAAGACGCAATACGCATCATTTCCGATTCTTCTTCCTGTGTGACCAAGATTCCTTGAGAATAGAGCATGCACAGAACACATGTTTTGATGGGGTTATGCCGATACGCATTTACACGACTAAATATTCGGGTTAGAAAAGTGTTACACCAGGGGTAAAAGCCGGGTTTTTAAAAACCCGGTTATGAGCATATTCGGGTTTTTGCCGGTGTTTACATGGCCGAGCGGAACCGGGTTATTGTGAATATTCGGGTTTTCAAAGGTTTATTGGCTGCATGTAAACGCAGTCAGTGAGCACTTCTCTTTTGAGGAGATAATCCATCCCACCTCACAGGTGTGTCATATCAAGATGCTGATTAGACAGCATGATTATTGCACAGGTGTGCCTTAGAATGGTCATAATAAAAGGCCACTCTGAAATGTTCAGTTTTCTTTTATTGGGGGGGGTCTGGGGACTCAGAGAACCAGTCAGTATCTGGTGTGACCACCATTTGCCTCACGAAGACCCCCCAAATAAAACCAAACTGAACATTTCAGAGTGGTCTTTTATTATGGCCAGTCTAAGACACACCTGTGCAATAATCATGCTGTCTAATCAGCATCTTGATATGACACCTGTGAGGAGGGATGGATTATCTTAGCAAAGGAGAAGTGCTCCTTATTACAGATTTAGACAGATTTGTAACAATATTTGTGGTGGGTGGTTATTTTGTGTATGTGGAAAGTGTTGTGTTTATATTTTTGTTCAATATATGTGTCTTGGAACTGTTTGCATCTTGAAGCTCACCAACAGAAAGTTATTTAATCTTTTAAACAAACCAACAACACTGAACAGACAGAATTCTACAACATGTTTATGTTTTCACTGTGCAGTCATCTCTCAGTACCTGATGATCTGTTGCATCTGAAAGCGGTCCGGGTCTGAAGCAGAGAATGTTGTTAGGCTGGTACCGGCAGGAACGCCCTCTTCAAATCTGATATGTTTGGGATTTGTGGGAAAGTAAGGAGGCTCGTTGACGTCTTGGACAGAAATGGTGACTCCAGCAGTGGACTGAAGAGAAGATTGGATGCCACTGGCTAGATGGGCCTGGTTGGACACCACCACTGTCAGCATGAAGGCACGGTTCATCTCAAAGTCTACCGGCTGGAAAAAGAAAATGATAATTTAAGACTGTTAGGAAAGAAAGAAAGTTAAACTGACTTTAAGCCCTTCAGGCATTCCCTGGATCCTCTCCCTCGAGTGCAATGTTTTTTCTCCTTTCAGTGTGAAAACACTCCTCTTGTGTGTTTGTGTGTTCTTGTTCACTTTGAGTATTTCTATGTTGGACAGAAGGATATGATACTGTTTATTTACTGACAGAGTGCCCTTAAATTATTTAGAATTTTAATCCTCTTAATCTATCCTGCAAATTTACTAAGATTTGTGGACAACTGATAAATACATTTATGTATCTGTGTCCTTAAAAATTGCCTTTTTTCTCTTTGAATTCTTCCCTTTTTTCAATAAAACTTTAATTTTGTGAGCAACAAGAAACATGAGGTGATTTTAATCAAATGTTTCTCTTCTATGGAGATTTGCATGAAGTACTGAGATCTAACACTGTGGGGCAAGTTCTTTAAACAACTAGTACTGCATGCAGGAGAGAATCATGTGATCAGTGTTTATTTCTCGTATTGTATCTTCTGTTTCCTTAGGAAGGTATTTGTGGCTAACAGAGTTACTGGAATAGAAAGTTTTCTAAACCTGCTTCTTCCTGTTCGGGGTCACAGGGAGATGGTGTCTGTCTCCAGCAGGCATGGGGTGAGAGGCGGGGGACACCCTGGACAGGTCTCCAGTCCATCACAGGGCCACATATTGACAAACAACCACTCACACCTAGCGAATTTTAGAGTCACCAATTAACCTATTGTATGTTTTTGGACTGTGGGAGTAAACAGTCCCTGGAGAAAACCCACACATACACAGGGAGAACATGCAAACTCCATGCAGAAAGGCCTCAGCCCAGATTTGAACCCAGGAGGCAACAGCTCTACCAACTGCACCACAATGCAGCCCTAGGCCCTACACTACACTACTAGTCAAAATTTTAGACTGACTTTCTCATTCAGTTGTGCATCTGCAGCTGAAGGAGCATAAAACATCAGCACAGATTTTGTTTCAGATGTGATAAACGCTGAACTCAGACTGAAGTATCAGGCAGTTTTATAGTTTACCGACACTAAGCAACTCAAGCCACTACTCACCTTACACAAGTACAGCAGCTTAAAGCCAGTACCGACAATCACCGCATGGGTGAACAGATTTATTATTGCAAATACTAAGTCTGTCACAAACACCAGCGTAGTAGGACCCGAGGTGCAGGCAAAAGCAGCAGCAGGTTGGTCAGGTACATCCAACTTCCCGAATAGAAATTCTGACTTTGGGGGAATTCCAGATTATTATTTTTTTTTTTTACTTGGAAATTAAATATTTAGATTTTTGGGTACAAATAGAATGAACCAATATTTGTAAACTGTAAAAGAAGTTTGAGTTCCACTAGAAAGATCATACTTACCCAGTAAAGCACTTCCAAAAAATACAGCTCTATTTGTATACAGAGTTGTTAACACTATTCCAGTTATTACTGTCAATATAAGCCCTTTTGAGCAAATCATATCAAGTAATCATGCATAGTGTTTACTATAAACATGTTGATTTTAGAATAGAAACCCTAATGAACATTTCTCTTTCTTGCCAGTGTCTGGTTGATTGATATGATAAATGAACAGAATGAACAGATGTCACGTCAAGTGGTCCCATTAAGAACCAATACACACATACACAACAGAGGGCTGAGACTATTCATAGGTTGTTGCTATGGTTCTGCCATCTGAGCATGTTTGTCTGCAGCAACTGAGCTTAAACCGGAGTGACAGTTTTGTTCTCTCCTAATGACAACTATACACCATCAGGTTCAAATGACAACAACAAGGAAAGCAATAAAAAGAGAACAAACATGGTGCTTGTAAGCAGTGCTGACACATTTCTAAACAGCCGGATGATGATTACTGCTGCAAAACTCATGTTTGATGATGAAGTTAAAGACTCTGAGCACATCTGCACATTGCATTGCTTCGCTGTTAACAGTTGGAAACTCTAAGAGCACATAAAAGTCATCATTTATCAGATAGATTTGTTGACCAGAGTTGAAATTGTTTGTGTGCATGTGATATGCAATAGTTTGCATGTCTTTGCACATCCATGTAGGCTTGAGTTACTGTAGGCATACAAGCGTAGATTTGTGTGTGACCCCAAGGCAAAAGGGGAACCCATTTACAGGCTAACCACGCTCGTGGCTCTTTGATCTAAAGCCTGTGGTATTCAGAGCATCAGGAGGTCTAGAGTATAGCTGAAGGCTAACTGAAACATACAGATTCACACAGCCTGAGGGAAGCCACAGGGGTGAGAGGTCAATAACATGGCTTCCATCTTTTGCCCATGAGCCAACCCATCTTACATCTCCTCTGTACCACTTTACCAATTTCTCTCTTTCCCTTTAACATAATTTGCTCTGCTGGACTCCAGCTTCCCACCCTCTCAGCATCTCACCTCTGCCCTACCCCGACTCTCTGTGATCTAAGCTCTCTGTGGGCAACATTTCTCAATCCTCAGAAATCGGCCTTCGCTTCACTTCTCTCCTCCCCTCTGCTTCCCCTGTCAACTTCTGTGTTTAACATAATCTGTAATTTACATATCTTAATGACTCATTCGAACCAAGCAGCTCTATTTGTGTGTTTTGAGGACTTCTTGTTTGTCTACTAGCTTCATTACTGATGTGGTAAAATAAGATTCTGGTGAACTCCCCAGAGAGCAGCATAAATGCATGACATGTTCTGGTTAAGACCTCATGCCTTGTTTACACAAAAGCTCAAGGTCCTTGTGGAAGACTGATGTCTACCTCAATGTCAATGTGATTCAATGTGGCTGTACTAGTGGCCGTAGACACCTCGGTAAAAATAACAACAACTAGGCAGAGGCTTCTCGTGGCTGCTTCACTTTATCTTTCACAAGTTGTCCAACATGAATGTTTGGGCTCACTTTTCCCAGAGCGAGCTGAAGCCTTTGTTTATTTGTTGAGACACTGTTTTGCTTATTTCCTCTCAGGGGGTGGCTTGTCTCTTATTTTATGATTTCCTGATAGCCTCCCATGGGTCTCAATGCAAGCTTAAGCAACCCAGCTGCCTACTGAATTTCACAGGGAGTGAGGGGAATGGATTATTAAAGTCAGTCATCTAGAGATAATGAAGAGTAGCAAAATACCAGTGCTCATTGCTCAGGCTGCAGAGGGATTTATAATGACATGTTATTGCTATTGTTTAACATTACAGTGATGCGTGTTTTGCAGATACATGATAAGAATATGCCTGGCTCCACAAGGACATTCTAATGAATTAGTAATTTTGGAAAAAAAAAAAAAATCATTCAACATGTTAAGAACATTTACACCAAGCTTGTCACAGATAAACCCATGAATGTAAATCTTGAAGGCCATTCGACATAATACTTAACTATCGTGCAAACTACACACAGCTAGAATGCTAATCTTTTATAACTTGTTTTATTTATCTATTTGTTTAAAAAAATGGTTTAAGCCAGTACGCTGACCTTTTATCCAAGTGGTCTAACCACTAAAATAGCAGGTTGTAACAAGACATGGCTTTGTTGTTGCTGTCATTTACCGCAGCACCTAGAACATTATGAGTGTATAAAACCGTTGCCATTGTAATTGAGAAATCAATATCTAATTTGCCACAGTGGTCTCACCAGCCATTGTATTTAAGTCTCTGTTTGAGTGCATGAGCTATTTCTGAAGGGGGCATTAGCCTCCAATCCTTCTTTTGGACATGGGGGGCAAATGAAAGGCAAAGATCCTAGCCTGTCCTCATTTAAGTCTACATCCTATTATTATAGTCTGTACCTAAATCCAGAGGGGATCTAATGTTCAAAATTGAAAATGAAATGAGACTTCTTTTTACAATAACTCTCTAAAAGACCAAAAGCTGATCATGCTATGAAAAGATGGTTTATTACCTTGACAACAGTGACCATGCCGTCATTGGTGACTGGATCAGTGCGGATTGTGAAGTGCCCTGTTGGGTCTCCACTGATGATCCTGTAGATGGCATTCCAGTTAGGTGAATGAGGTTGGTCGGCATCAATAACCGTCAGATTAGCCACTGCAATATCCACTTGGTTCTCTGGGACCTCAGCAGCAAACTGCAGAAAGAAGGGTATAATGCATATCCATGTGAAATATATTTATTTTTACTGTATCTGTGGTCTTTTAGGATCTATTAAGCCTTCAATGTAGGAACAGCCATACTTTATAGTTTTTCAGGTAAAATGATTGATCACACTCTTATCACAACTGAATTATAAGTAAACACAGCTTGCACATTAGGGCATTGAAGTATACAAGAGCACTGTTGTATTACATTTTTTCTGCATTTTTTGTACCCATTTTTTATGAACAGTAATAAGAAGTGTCTTTGAAATGTAGAATGACAAGGGAGGGGAAAAATCTCAGGGGAAAAAACAGCAATGGAGAGGCTTAAAACAGCTGTTTGAGTGTATCCAAGTAGTTTTGAGTCATGTCCATGCTCTATAAACATGTGCTTTATTCTGATAAGCCTGATGAAGAGTGAGGCGGTGTCCCTCATGTGTCTGTTACGGTGGGAATTGCTGGTTGTCTGCACAGACTCAGTGGATAATTGACATTGACTCTACTAGCAACCCTGTAAAACACAGGGGGACTGCAGCCCCACCTATGTAAACAACATGACAAGTCCAGTGACATGAGGTCATGACACGTCAACAGGAGGCAATGGGCATGCAGCACCACATAGTTACCATAACACTATGGATAACAGGCATGGATGAACCACTGAGCCTCTTATGTGGGTGTAGGATATCAAAGAGCAAAGCCACAGACCAAACACTTCAACAGACCATAATACCCTCTTTGGCAACCCTCACATCAACCAGCAAACAGCCGACAGCACCGGGCAGATTAGAGGGCTGCGTCAGGAGAGCTGTTCAGAGACTCAGTGACATTCTTAAGACAACAGACAAGTCCGGGTGGTCTTGATGCACAGTCTGCTTTGGATAAGTAGGCAGGCTGTTGTATGGTTTTGTTGTTAGAGTGAGTATTTCTATGTGTGTGCTTGTGTGGTTTATTACTGTGATTTGGTTCAGGGACTCCCCAATGCCAATTCAATCAAAAAAATTAAAAAAAAACTTCAGAGAAAGCTCTTAGGTTCCCTTAGGAACTCTTGAGTATCTTCATTCTTGGCAGCTAACAACTAAGGCCAAGTGTTAACCAGTTATGATGGAAGGCTTTGAAGGATCCATCACGGCTCTGATTATCAGTCTTGCTCCAAGAGATTTCTTGTTTCATTAAGTCTTCATTGAGAGAGGGACTTGTCAAAGTTTGAGTAAACCTTTTATTTTCCCTTAAGGACTCTAACATGGCAAAGCAGTTTACAAAAACATATACAAGATAAAGTTTTTCGCTAATACAATCAAGACCACAGGAGATCAACTTATAATACTACAACAATTATCTTCCAATCCTCTTTGTGATTTGTAACTCCAGATTACAGTTTTATTTAGAAGGTTTTAAGAGATCATTCAAGTATTATCTAAGGCCCCCTTCACACAGGTTGATGATCCCTACTATGATGTAAAAGGTTAAGAATAATATGGAGGGTCTTTACACAATCACGGGAAGGTCTTCAGTGGAGTTAGAAATACAATTGGATCTCCATCATGCATGACATAGAGAGACTGATTTGAGCATACACAAACCTTATGTTCTGAGGTGGGGGCAGTTTTTGATCATGGTGGCAGCGTATTAGGGTCCTGCCTATTGGAGCATGGTAAAATAGTGGTATTGTATCTATGATGTACACCTGCATGCACTGGCACAGTCTGGTAATGGATAATTACAAGCAAGACTGGCCATGTTGGCCTTGTGTCAAGGCTACAACTCCATTACACCATCAGCATACTGCTAGCTAGCATTGACTCACAGGTGGCCAACTCCAGTTCTCCAGAGTCACTATGCTGCATGTTTTAAGCGTTTCCCTGCTTCAAATGAATGGGTTGTTATCAGGCTTCTGAAAATTTTGTTGACATGTTAAGGATTTGAATCAGGTGTGCTGAAGCACGGAAACATCTAAAACATGCAGGATTGTGACCCTTTAGGGTTGGTGTTGCTCCCCCCTTGTGCATACAGCTGTATACTGACGTGGTTCAAGAGAGTATTTCCAGTGTGGTGTTTAGAGTGTTTACAAATTGTGATGTGATCCAACCACATTCTACTACAGTTTGTGGGTCACGGGAAGCATAGAGTAAATGTATATTCTATTTAACCACTGTGTTCAGTCTCATAGTAGCTCTTCTATCGAGACTTACATTGTCAGTAACCATTGCTGTCAATCAAACCTGAAGATCTCCTGATTTTAAGGACTCTACTTGAAAATTTAACAGCAACATAGACCTGCTAAAAAGTAAACTATTTTTGTATTTGTGGTTACAAAAACCAAAACTAATTAGAAAAACTAAACTTAATAGGTTTGCATGAATTGAAAAAGACCATATTTGGTTTATTAAATGAACACGGCCTCTTTCATGTTTTTATCAAAGTAATGCAGTCTGGGAAAGTTTTAAAATAGGATTATTGCAAAAACTGTCTTTAAGTGGGGAGACAAACCTTTAATCAGTCAGTTTTTCCTGTCTGTGATAATGGTTCTTGTCGCCAAATGCTGGACTACAGGGAAAAAGGGGGATCTCTTTGATTGTGATTGGCAATGAGTACAGTTGGCTGTCTCTCAGCACTTGACATAACAACTCTTGCCAGCACTCTCACTCTTTTGTCACCATGTTGGCAGTGGGGAAAAACTGCAGGAGGCTAAGGGAGGTAAAAAGGGAGCAGAAAAGTGACAGGGAACTTCATCTTCTGAACTTTATGAGGAAGATGTCGGCAGGAGGCCAAGAAACCTGTGCAGTGAATCCTTCACAGACAAACCCAAATGAGAGGCTTGCAAATCCACACACACAAAACTTTCACACCATATGGAAAACAATGCAGCAGTAGAGTATGCACAAACAAACAAAGATATAAATAACTTTTTTTTCCATTTTATCTCCTCCATCTGTATCGCAGACATAACGCAAGAAGCAATCAAGGCCTTCAACATCTGCACACACACAGGAACCTTTTGCCTCCTTGAAAAATAGGCCAGCTTCTGATAGACATGATGAAATATTAATCATCAACATTAAAGAGAAATTCCCCAAACTTTATATTTCTGGGAAACGTTGAAAGATCTATGGGGTTTATTGCTAAAACTAAATATTTGCATAATGGCCTGCAATCTCAACAAAATGGCTTTTATGTTATCTCCCTTCCAAAATGGATGATTCATGAAGAGAGTGGGTAAAAGTGCTCCGCTCATCGTGAATCCAAAACCTCCACTAAAGTTTGCCATTAATATTCGTGATAGTATTAACTTCCTCGTGTGACACTGATGGAAATGCACTTAAACTAGGTGGAATCCAGTTAGAGAATATCAATCTGTTATTGCCAGCGATCATCAATATCAGTTGGGGTTCTTAATGCAGTAAAGGAGGGGGGGTAAAGAGTCAGGGAGGAGTACTGATTTACAACAAGGCACGTCTACACTTTATCACTGTTACTGTAGGAAATTGCTCCAGAGTTTAAACGCTCCCTCATCCTTTCTTGTCTCCCTGTCATTCTCTCATTACTTTTTCCTTTTTTCATTTTTCTTTGTAGAGTCCAGATGGTGGTCCACTCATCAGCTCTTGCTTTGTTCTTATTCTCTCTGTATGTTTTTTTTTCTTCCTGCACACTTTTTTATGTAGATTCCCTTGCATGTCTGTGTGTGTGATGTAGGGGGTCTCTGATGAGCTCTATGGCTAACACATGCTTACCGTCAATGTTAACTATTCATCATAAGGGTCTTGAGAGCCCGCGGGCGAATGCTAATGCTCACTCCTCCGCTACCCGCTGAAAGGGTTGACTATATATTTATTGGTGATAATGCCTCAGATCCTGTTCCTGGAATTTCAGAGATGAGTTGTTGTTTTTTTTATCAGCCCTCTGATGCTCTCATCGTTACTGAGAGGAAAGCACACATCCTCACTGATCTCAATGTCTCAAGATTTTTCATCATGACTAACAGCAAAGGAAAATGGGTTCCACTTTGAACCGTCTTTGAACATCTCAACCTTTAGTACAACTGACAGACATACTTGAAGGAAAACTGAGACAAAAGGGAAAATCTCTTACATTTCTAACCAAACATTAAACGAAATGCGTCACATTCGACTTTTAATTTTGCTCTTACTAATGGTCCGCTGTAATGCAATCATCATTCTAAATATCCTTATGATGGGAGCAATCATTAACCATTTGCTGGACCTTGTATTCTTGCTGATGACAGTCAATAATATGGATTAGTAATCTTTGTGTGGTTTCCTGTGCGTGTCCTCTACAGTGAACTGAATAAGTGCTTGGTATATTTTAAATGTCTCTCCTTCTGTCCTTTTGTAAATCCCATCTCACACAATAACATTCAATCGGTTGGTTTTCTCTCTATGTAAAGTGCCCTAAGATTACTTTTATTGTGAAATGTTGGTATATCAGTGAAACACAAGAGAAAGTTCATTTCACCCTTTCTCATTTTACTGCTTTTTCATTTCTTCCTCTGCCCTCCTCTTCCTCTTTAGATATCTTTCATATATTTTTCCTTCAGCATTCCGGTCATTTTCACCCTTTTCTTTCTTTGAACTCTACCCTTTCTTTCTTTGAATTGTTACCTTTTTCCACTCTCCCATATTTGTAATAACTTACAGTCCTGGAGGTCAGCATGGGGGGATTGTCATTGATGTCCGTGACAGTGATGATGGCTGTGGCTGTGTTGGACAGGCCAAAGTTAAGGTTGCCCTCCATGTCCGTGGCTTGCACAATGATGGTATACTGGGACACTTTCTGGAAAAAAAAAGGCAGAAACAGAGAAAAAAAGAATAAAAAACAGTATGAGATTATTCGTCTGCAAAGAGCTTTTTTCTCTTCCATGAGCCGACAGCAGCAGCCACAGACTGTGACTCCCCGGGGAAACAAAGCTGAGCCTGTGTTCTGTTCTATAGTCCATGGTCTTATTTGAAACACAAAATCACAAGGGTGAAGTCTTTCATTTGACAGAGCCGAAACCCTCTCAGTGGAACCTGGCCAGACATCACACTATCCAAAGGCTGGGCTATGAAGCCTCCTCATGGGTACAACATTCCATCAAAGCCATCAAACACACTGATTATTCAGTACCAATGATGGACAGATGAGAAGACAATGACCCAAGTAACATAAATTAATAGACTATCTGTGAAGCAACAGTAAGAGGGAATAATAAATGCAATTTCTCCTTTCAAAATGGCCCAGCGCCACTTCAATGGAACCTGAAAAATGATTCTTTTATTTATATTTCCAGACTCAGAGGCATTTTTTTGTGCTCCTCAAGACATTCAGCTCTCTTTTTTCCTACTTCTTTTTGCTGTTTTTTCCATCTTCTCCTATGTCCCAGGGTGCAGTTAATGGGCTGCAGAAAGGATGGAGCCTGGGAGCTGACTGTCTGGATAATGTGTCTTGTCACTGAGATTCCCAATTACATTCCCACTGTCTCTCTCTCACCTGCTAATTACCGAGTAAATATCCCAATTAGGCCAGGACGCCACATCAGGAGGATTAGACAGCTTCTCGCAGTCCTTCTCATCTTGATGCTAAATGAGATGCTGAACTCCAACCTTGAACACACTCATTAACACTCACGTATACACACAAGCCTTCACAAACACACATGACCACACATTGACGACTCTCTTTCTACATATCCTGTACTTGTCTGACTGTCCCATCAGCCTGTGAACAGCATGTACACAATACTCTCACTAATTAGACAACGAAGTAATTACGCAGAGCTCCTCTGAAACTCTCAGCATTGTAACAGTACCACAGCATAGCCAGCTTCCTCTGGAGGACTGAGGTCTGCAACTGTCAACAAGCTCTTAGAAGTCCAGAGAAAACCAGAGGAAATCTTTAGAAGAGAATCAATGTGGGACTCACAAAGAAGAGGAAGTGAATATCTTAAAAGCAAAGAACAGATTGGAGGATAATAACCAGAGCAGGTTTGAGAGAGATGCAGAATTTTTCAAAAATACATTTCTTTTTAGCTTTTGTTGCATTTTGTGGCACATTACACCTTTACTAACTCACACCAAAAAGTGAGAAGTGACATGGAAACCTTCAAAATTTCAGAGGGCCTAAGTGTTTTCTGAAAATTTCCAATGAAAATGCTGCATTACATTCTTGGTAGCTCTGCTGAGAACACACACTTTCCCCTCTGCAAAGTTTCAGACCTTTAAATGGCTGTCTAGAAATACAGTTAAAAGATAAAAGTGGTCTGAAAGGAAGATACACAGATGTATTTCATGTGACTGAAAGAAACCACCTTCATTTATAAGATGGCATTGGGATGCTACTTAAAAGGTACCATGGAGAAAACATGGAGAAAAAATGATAACAAAGCTTGAAAAAAGAATGAAAGCCACACAAACAATTAAACAAATAATAAGATCCAAGAGAAACCACAACAAAACACACAAAACAACCTACATAACTTTAAAAGGAATGAGTCAAAGCTTTTTTAAAAAAAGATAATAAGTAAATCTAAAGCATAAAAAACAAGAATAAACAAAGTCAAACCTCAAAGAACAAAAGAAGAAAAAAAAATCAGAATGACACTAATCAGCTTACCGACTCTATATAAAGATAAATAGAAAAAACTAACATATGACACATGTGAAACATGTTTTGCATGTACCCTGTGTGAATGTGGAACATACATGTACTTCACATGTAAAACAAAGTACAAAACTCTAAAAGCACTAGTTATTGTTGCATGTTATGTGCATTTTAAATAACAGCCAAAAGTGCAGGCAGTTTGGTGGCAAGCAAGCAAGAAAGCAGGCAACAAACTCAGAGTTAAAATACTAATTAAAACACTGTGAATGGAGAAGGACAGGAACAATGTGAATCTGAGGGCCAGATATCCAGGGAGTAATGATTACAGAGTGAGGGCCCGATAAGTAGACACACAAGTACAATACAGGTGAGAAGCTGAGCGATGGGCAGGAAATACAAGGAAAAACAATCATTTCATATGTGCTAAACAGAAACAGAAGAGCAGAATGCAAAAATATAAAAAATAAATTGGAAATTGAAATTATTCACAGAAGAAAACCTTAGAAATCTAAACATGCATCTTCCGTGTGATTCCAGAACATATTTGACCAGACAGTGTGGACTTGTGACAGATTTCTGCAGTTGTCTTATGGTATGAGACTCCAAGACAAAGATCCTACTGACAGTTCCATTCCCATTATAGTAGGTCTTTTCAGCTGTCATCACCGGACTTTGGTAGAGTTGGACAGCCTGAAATGCAACAAGCTGCGGTGTACTGCCTATTCTGACACCTCTCAATCATAGCCAGCACTAAGGGGCTTTTAAAGACAACAGCATCGCTATGACCCAAAACCTTTTTTCTTGATCAATGCACCCTAGTCACGGCAGTTTGTTGCCTGCAAGTTTCACAGCTGTCAAAGTTCAGCAATGTTAGACTATTATGGTTTAATAATTTGTGCCACAGCAGCTTTTCTGGTATATTAAACCACACACATCCCAGCGTTGGTTCCCTGAGCACATCAGTGAGAGCTAAGCTCCCATGACCCTGCCTCAGATTGATTGGCTGTCCCTCCTTGGCCCACTTATAGTCAATAATAGCCACTACATTAGAGCAAAAACCTCTCAGGATCTGCCTTTCCGAAGACGCTCTGATGCAGCGCAGATTGTCAAAAGGTCAAAAGGTCATAGATGCAAGCTTTTAACCATGCTTTTCCCCTTCCCCTTCCACCAAGATCACTCTGCCTCATTTGCACTTGTATTAACATGAAGCCAAGTCATGTTATTCAGGTAATGACATCCATTCATAGTCCTTTGACAGGACTTCAAAAATCATTAACACCATCTTTATTTAACCTTTAGTGGGATCGAATGCAAATTATGTGAGGCAATCATGGACAACTTTATACCAAGATAAGTGTTGCTGCCCTATTGGCTCAACTCCCTATTGGCTCCTCCTCTTGCTGGGGTAATTGTAGCCTGTAACTTTTTCCTGAGCTTGTTTCAGATAGTTAGAAGGGAGGGCGATAGGGTGCTGTGTAAGAGCAAAGACATGTGATTGAAAAATCTCCTGAAGGAAAAAGGTAAAACTGATCACAGTCAGACTAACCTGAATAATCATCTGATCAAATGATACAGGCAGGAGTAAAAATTACATCAGTTTGAATCGTTTAAAGTATAAAAATAGATTTAGAATCTGCATTTTAGGGCGACTGCCTGGATTCGCAGAGCACAGATGAAACTGAGTAAAAATAAGCAGCAGAGGTTTGGGTGAGGAATTTATACCTACCCCTTCCCTCTGGCATGTTTATGTCTCATCCTCTCTGTTTCTATCACCCTATTTTCTTAGCCCAATTCACACTCCTTTCTTCCCTCATCATGGTAATTCCCATCTATTCAGCTCTGTTTTTGTTCTCTCGCTTCCCCTCAGTTTGCCTTTTTTCCCCCTCTGTTGCTTTAGTTTTATTGAGCACAGATGTGATTATTTGGGCTTTTGTGTTTGTCTGACAGGTGTCAAGGGAATTCTATCTCAAAAATTTCCGCTCCGTCTTTCCCACACACATACACACCTACACACACACTCACAGGTGAGCCCAACACAGCACCAACAACCCACTGCAGCGTGATGTGTTGTTAATAGGTCTGTCACTAGTGACAGTTTGGGAGGATGATCTGTTTCGCAGATTTCTCTTTGCAGAGTTGTCACTGGCACATCCATGTTGCGAGAATAAACACATTTGGATCTTGTCACAACTTTTAGAGCTCCATAAATAAGGTGACCGAAGACAATTTACTGTAAAAGAAATGGGAAGAAGGGTTGATGTTTGTGTGTGTGGGGGGGTAGATGTGTTGTGACAAATGGGTTTGGCACATTTAAAAGCAACATCTCACACTGTCATCAGAGTAAAACAATGCTGCACTCCATAAAGAAGAATGAAGTTGCATATTTTTTGTCCTATCTGACATTGAGCTCACCGAAGGGATTTACAGATTTTAAAGCACTTACTCACTCAATGTCACATTACTTTTTTTTTAATAAAACATGAAGGACCAACCTCTCTGTCAAGTCCAGGTGCTACTGTCATAATATCCCCCGTCTCACTGTTGATGGTGAACATGTTGGGGATGGGGCTGTGCGGCGTCTGGGACAGGATTCGATAGCGCACCATTCCGTTAGCTGTGGTGTTGTCATCGGCATCAAATGCTGACAGATGCATCACATAAGTCCCTGATAAAAAAAAATAAAAATAAATAAAGTTAACATTTTCTTTAAAGAGCAGAGGAGCGTGCTGTAAAGTCTCTGGACGTGACTTCTGAAGTCACTTCCAATTTCAATGACAAGCCATAAAATGAAGGTTTTGATGTTTGGTTTAAAGTTTAGTCAGGCGAGTGTTAGCTACTGTTAGCATCCACTGAGAATGCTAACAGTTTACAGACAAATTTCACATGGTGTAAAATCAAAAATATATATCTGAAAAAGAAAAACAAGTGACTCTAAACAATATTTGAACATAAATAAACTTCATCCTGTCCCAGCTACAAATATACAGCTACAGCACATAAACTAACAACTGTGCAATATTAAAGGCAACATTTTTCATGTACAAGTGCTATAGTTCAGGTCTCAGCATTGACATGTCTGATTACAATCTACGAGAGAAAACTTTCTTTAGTTAAACCGGTATTTTTTTTTTTGCAATTTTGAAGTTATTTATACTTTGTCTTGTGTCTTTTTTTTTTACATTATTCTGTAGTTTTATTTTTTACTTGATTCTTTTGTTGTCTATCTTTATCGATACTATTTTGTTGCAAAAATGTGAATCTACTTGCTGACGGTCAAAAGACATGTAATATATAACTGTGAAACTGAATAATATGTTTAGCAATACAGATAAAGGTTTTTGTCTGTTCTTTAATTATCAAATACATTTAAACATTATGCATTTAGCTTTAAAGAGCAGAAAATGCTAATAATATGGCGGTTCTTCCTATTTCCATTGAGGACCACAGTTTTACGGGATTATGCAAATTTGTCTGCTGATAAAGACAAATGTCTCCGCTAACTGCTTTAATGAGCAAGACTGAACCACAGTACAAAGACCCAAAGTGATGAAGTTATACTGGAAAAGAGGAAGAGGAAGTGATTGTCAGCCAGACCTTTACGTGTTCTGGGAATGTTTTACACACTGTGTATGTTATGTAGCATCTTTCCACATGATTGTGCTGATATATAATCATTTTGAGTTTTTTCATGTAATCACTGCAAAACATAAAATATAGAGGGATATCTTTGTGATTTTCTGTTTATTGATAACTTTGACATTCAACCATGAAGATTGTTTTTGTTCCTCGTACCTTGTTAAAGATCTATTGAAAAAGAGCTAAAGGAAAAGGGCTCCACTCAGAGAACAAGTTGACAAACTAAAGATTTAAATAACTCAAGGATGAATGATAATAATTTTATTAGCTGAAAGTATGGAAGTGTATATGTTTTTCACATTGTGCTCTTGCTGCTTAGACAAGTGAAGCTGTAACATAGAGGGAGACAACTAAGGCCTATAAACATGTACATGTCAACAGGAACAGTCATGGTAAAAGAAAAAGTCCAGCCTCTATCAAATCTAGTGTTGTATGTTTCAGGACATAATGCAATGGTTTGGATCTTTATCAGGTCCTAAAAGGTTCAAATCTCAAGTGTGCAAACACACAGCAAACATTATTTCACAAACTAAAGCAAAACATGAAAACAAGTGTGTGAAAAACTAAAGCCCACCTTTGCTGCCTCCATTCAATCTAAGAGGGAAAGTAATGTGAGATGTTCTCATCAAATGTATTGATTAAGTGATCAGCATCCATATGAGTACCTCCCTAAAAACAAGAATTTTGGCAGTTTGCTTGTTTGAAGCACACAGGTGTGTGTTAAGGAAATCAGTAAAGGCATTAGAGAAGCAATTGTTGTTTCCCATCAGTCTGGGAAGAGGTAAAGGTCATCTATAAACAATTTGGAATCCATTACCAGTGAGAAAACAGTATGTTAGCACAAACACCTCAAAGCAGTTGTTAGCATGGTGGTGGGTGGCTGATGATTTGGGCATGTTTTGAAGTTACAGGACTTGGGCACCTTGGAGTCATTGACTCAATCCTAACTTCCTCTGTATATCGACATATTCTGGAGTTAAATGTGTGGCAATCTGGAAGCCTTTACTGAAAGAAAGTAAATCATAAAAAGTGAGATTGTAATTCATAAAAACACCTGTTTACAAGTTTCTGACAGAATGTTGTTTGGACAAATGAGACAAAACCAGAACTTTTTAATAAGTCAGCTCTATGTACACTGATGCAAAAATCTAGCATACAGGAAACATAAAGTGGGGTCTGCATAGTTTGCTTAGTTTGTTTAGATTTGAGCACAATACATAAAATCTCAAGACTATTTGGTCTATGTGGGCGGTCACACGTCTTCCAACTGGATGACTCAAATGCCGCTTTTCCACCGACAGAACACGGTGCGGCTTGGTTCACTTTAGCCCCCTGCGGACCCTTTTCCACCGCCTTTCTCGGGTCTTAACCGCGTCATTCCGCGCCAACCCGGCCTCTTTTTTCAGACCACCTCCTCGGTGGTCCAAAGCGGCCCAAAGCGGGCCCACACGCCCACCTGTCTACTGATTGGTCCAGTAAACTGCTACCAGTGACACGACTACCTACGTAGTGGTAGCCCCTGATTGGCCCGGCTGTGTGTGGTGTTCACGTGGTGTGATATAGAAGCGCTCCCGCAAAAGGCTTTAAAAAAAACTCCCCGCAACCATACAAATATTTTATTTTAAAATACAATTGACTTCGGACAATGGCAACTTCCTCCACAAGAACCAAAAATCAAACCAACCAAAATGAACCACAGACAGAGTGCAAAGTACAAAAACACACATATATCCGCCATTGTTGTTGTTGTTTCACGCGCTGTGACGTTGCGGACAAAGACTTTTGCGCGCCACTTTTCATAGCCTGATAGGCACGCCCATATCCCCACTTACGTCCGCTTTATGTTTCCACCGCCTCAAGCGAGTTGATCCGCGCTATACTGTACCGCTCTCAAGCGTGCCGTGCCGATTTGTCGGTGGAAAAGGGGCAATAGTGACTTTCTACAAAGACTGATCTAATCTGTGAAAGGTGCTAAAACATACAACCTGAAGAAGGTACCTGAGACAGCTGGAGCAGTTTGCTTAAGAGTAGTGGGCTGCAGTACCAGTCAACAGGAGAAGTCTCATTGAGAGTTATAAAAATTGCTTGAATGCCTCAGGAGGTCATGCAACTCAGTATTAACTTAAGGGTACCATCATTTATGTATAGGCCAGTTTCAATAGTTTAAAGTTAGTTGAACAATTCAATATCAAAGTCTGATTTTCACAAGTTGATTTTTAGTATTTTAGTTTTTATTACTTTAGTTAGTTTTGATTTAGTGGGAGATTTCCTTTCTTTAACAAAACTGTACCAACTATTGTGTCCAAGTCTGAAATACCCTAGTACTTAACAAAGGGTATTTCTTTAACCCATGACTGTACTACTGTTTATACAACATCCTGTCAGTCTGGAAAGAAAGTAATTAATTTATAAATGCAGTAAAATCTTGCAGATTTAATTGCTACATGTCACTAATTTTTGTTGGAAATTGCTTTATTTGCTTAAGTGAACAAGAAGCCCCTGATGAAGGCCCACTTCAGTGCTGTGGAGAATAAGCCACTATCCTTGTATGAATGCTTCACTTGTTTGCATTCCAGCCTCCACACACTCATAAAACTCCGTGGGATCACTGCCTGTCACCCAATCTCTCCATCTCCTTCTCTTTCTCTCTGTCTCTCTCTCTCTCATCCTCATAGTTGATTCTAATTGCCAGAGATAGTGATATCATGCCAGTGACAGCCCCTGTCCGAGGATAATTGTAACCGCAGCTCCCATTTCAAACTTCATTACATTTCAAAGCAACATTCGTCAATGACTCGACCAGAGGGAGCACTCTAAAGCCCTGTTGGTGAAAAAAAAAAAACAGTTATGAACAGAGGCTGGCAAAGCAAAGGGAAGCAAGAGAGGATACACTATATGTTAGGTTTGATTCCAAGAGGAGTGACTTTAAGACCTCCACCCGATGCCTTTTTCTCTTGTGATGAAGGGATACAAAGACGAAGATGAAGAATCACAATGTGTCACACATCACTGGGGTAATTTCATTAAGCTCCACTCATAGGGGGGTTTTAATGTGGACCCTTTGTATGGGCGTCCTAAGCTGTGCCTGACAGGATTACGTCCCCATAATGACTCTTTAATTTGCAAACTAATTCAAGTCTGTAATTGGCCCTTCCTTTGAAATCACTGGAGCTCTAAACTCTAAAAGTCTTTCTTTTTTGATGAATATTGTTCAGCTTAATGTCATGCATGCTACAGAGACTTGTGTGGGGCAGAGCTGAAGGGCTGAGGGAACTCTAGCAGAAGAAGGATGAAAATATGTATCAGAAAAAAATAGAAAGGGAAGAAAGACAGCGTGAAATACAGGAGAGAAACGAGCACCTGTACCTCACCTGAGCACCTCTGGTGCTATAAACACTGGCTCATCAGGCTCACAAAAGCCTACACACTGAGCTCATCTCTAATTCTTCCGCTCTGAGGTTACATATAAAATGACCCAGTGGTGCTACACTGTGGTCCATTTAATCCTCAGTCTCCTCACCAGCATGAGAACCCTCTCTGGTTTATAGTCGTTATTGTACAGGGTGAAATGAAAAGCCTGTGGAAAAGACAGATTCTTTGTGTGTCTGCTAAGAAAAAATAAATCCTTTCCTCTAACAGTTTTAACTACACAATTTTTGTCTTTTATTCCACCATTATTCTTCTGTCCATCTGTTACTAAATGTGTCACACTGGTAAATATCCTTCATTGCTCTGGTTTCAATGTTCCTTTATTGTTTTGTCAATCTGTTCAATTACCTGGTTTGGAGCCTTCATCCACAGACCCGTTGTAGACCTGGTTTTTGAACTCTGGCCTGTTGTCGTTCATGTCAATGACAAAGATGTACAGATCGATGGGGTTCTCAACCTGGTTCCCATTCATGTCCACAGCATGAGCTCGCAGCTGCAAGAAACAAGCAGGGAAAACGAGTTTTCACGCAAGGTTAGGCTGAGCTGCAGCTGTGGCACACAGGCCGTTTAAAGGGAGAGAAATAACAGATGGGAAATGTTTTTATGACTCAAGTATAAAATACTTCATCATGATGTGTGACAATATATGACCTGCTCCAGCTTGTTAGTTAATAACATTTCTCAGTTGAACAGACTAGTGTCATGTTGATCTAGATTGAGCCGTGTTTTCTGTGGTTCACCTTCCATATAACCACTTCTTCTCTTTGATTTTTTTCTTTAAATCTTATTAATTACATACATGCCCATTCTGATTGGTTTCAGTGCAAAAATACAATTCAAATATACACATAAATATTGTTTTTGTACAACAAATTTCATATACAGTAAACAAAATCAATATTGCGTGTGTGTTTTAAGGACTTTGGAGAGAAGGAAAATGTGTCAGGTCTCACATGGTTTTCAGCTTTTGGTCTGAATACAATTTTTTTACTTGATGTAACTTAGAATTCTCAGTTAACGTTAAGTCTAAACCTAAAAGAGTCCTGGCTTCTTGTCATGTAATTGAGGTGTCTTATTTATATTTTAATATCATTCACCTTTGCACTGAATGTTTTCTTTGGTGCATTTACAGCATTTATTTCTCATCAGACTACAGAGTCCACAAATTCCACAAATGTGAAAAAAGGGAGAAACAACAAAAAACAAAACTCAAACAAACTTAAGGCAGATTTAATGTTTTTTTTTTAATCTCAGCATCCCAGAGGTGAACAAAAAAGAAAAAAACAAAAACCCAAACATCTTTAGACACAACCACATGAAATATTTACTATTAAATTTGACACTATAAGAACTTCAAAAAGATATTTTTATATCTCACCAATAACATTAGACATATTTGGGATTCTCTTCTTACAGAAAAAAACTGCTTATGCAATGCATTATTTCTCTTTTTGGTTTCTTATCCATCAACAAATAATCTCTGATTATTTTTATTTCTGCTAGAACCAAACTAGAAACATTTTATATTATAGAGGGTTTTACTGGGCTGCAAAGAGCTGTCAGTTTCAGAGGAGTATCTGTGTTGGATCCCTCGCTAACATTCTGTCTGGCTATCTTTGAAAGAGCCCTGAAAACGTCTCCACTTTCCTTTTGACGCCACGGACACAGTCAGTTCATCTCAAACTCAACTCAGCTGGGCTCAGATCAATAAAATCACCAGTTAAGATTTCTCACTAAGTTTTGGACATGGAGTTATTGCTGGTAGTCATGTGGTAAAATACAGCTTTCAAGCTTTTAAAGTCTAGAAGTAAAAAAAAAACAAAAAACTGAGGTTTGTTTTATTCTGTTGACAAATGAAGGTCAAACTAAAAAACTAGAGTCTCGTATTGAAAACCGCTCTTTGGCTCTTCTCTCTACTTCACTTCACTTTACCTGGAAAGACTTTTATCCTTTAACGTGACATATTCAGCGTCTGTCAGTTTGAAACACTGGGGATGTTTAGTTTGATGATAAAAAAAACAAAACAAAAACAAGTTCGATATATCTAGTAAATATTTATTTTGTAAAAACTAAAAAAAAGCAATAATGGCAATAAATTTCAGGCCTAAACAAGTGTTGTTTTAGGGTTGAATGGTGCCGTGGGCGAGCCTCTGGTTCTACCCTCACCATTTCTTTAACTTAGAATTTTAATCTATAAAATTACTTGGAAGAAATCAGAGGTATAATTGACTTAAGCCTACCACCGACATCAGAGTTTTGCTGATTAAATGGACGCCCCTCTTGCCCGCCTACAGTAGGGTGACCTATAGGGTGCATGTGGGGATAATTGGTATAACTGTGTCCTGATGGGAACATACCAGACTTGGCTGTTGCAGCAGCACAAGAGGCAGAAAACTGAATGAGCCTCCAGGTTTGCTGCAGCTTTAGACACAATAAGTAATAATTTTATATTATTTAATAATAATTCTCAGATCTCTTCTCCTTGTAGAAGGTCCTCTCCACGGCTTCTCTTCCTCTCCTCTTCATCATCTTTCTTTCCACACCTCCCATAAAATAGCGTCTTCAAGACATCCTGAGGTTATTATTTAACTTTATTTTTTTTTCTTGCTGCATTGTCTGATTTCTCCTGCACTCATTATCCATGCTATAGGAGCCAGACACCTCTTATCTTAACCCACCGTCACCACACCCCCCCCCCACCCAACCCATGAACCTCCACTTTAATTCAATAACAACCGGAGTCAGAGATTACCGCCTTGTTTAAAGAGGGCAAAACGTATTTCTGAGTCCACATTAAAGTTATTATCTTAAAAAGCAGAAGAAAAAAGACTGAACCAGGCAGCGTTCTGCAACTGGAGAGATTCAGCGCCGTAATGCAGATAACAGCAACTCGTAAGCTTCAAGGTTTTTTTTTTTTTTCTCTTTCCTCTTCAGAATGCATCTCATTGCTTGGCTGGTTATGAATTTCAGAGTGCTTGTTTTTTTGAAATAATAATAATAAAATAAATAAATAACTAGAGCGCAATTTTATTCAGTCCTTGGAGTAAATATTGAATAAAAAAAAAATTAATTAAAAACAAAGATCAGAAAGTCAAACTTGGTTTGTTGCTGTAGTTTGATGGAGAAAATGCAAAAAATTCAATCTTTCCAACATTGAAGTTTTCAAACAAGAAATCTTAAATGTTTAAGACATTTGCTTTGATTTGTCAGCGTCTGTTATTATAGGTGTGATCTTACTTCACTTCTACCACTACGTCAATCTTACGCCTATCCACAACAACAAACTTAGGCAGTAAATCTCTGTTTATCTATTTACCTTTCTAACAAATGATTGGCTGCATCTTTGTAAATCTGCTCACCTCTAACTTTAAAGGCTGGACTCGACAGTTTGACAAGACAATAACTCTAATAGAATTAAAAAAAAAGTAAGGACAATGGATCATAGTCCAGAGAGACTGATAAAACAAGAAATCATAAGATAAATTTAACTTTCTTGACTACATGCTAGATATAAAGCTAGCTTACCGCCTGCAGTCAGGAGATGGCTAACTCATCACCCTGGCCAAGGAAGTACGTTGCTGCTGCAGTCAGTTCCTGTCAACTTCTGGTGGTATTTTATTTATAAAAATGACCAATGATAACCCTGGGCCAAACTACAAACATCACTTTCACACAAGTTGCAAAGTTTTTAGAGAACACCTAAATCAGTAATTTGCTAACCAGTTTATTTATTTATTTTTTTTACTATCATATAAACAGTGATGTTTGAAAACTTCTAAAATATATAAAGATCATTTAAACTAACCAAGAATGTAATGATAGCAACATATATACCTTGCAATTTGTGGAAATACAAGTGATGACGCTATGGCGACAGTTTTCACCTTTGTGAGTGTGCGTCATTAACTTGATCTCATGTTTATGTTACAAATTGTTTCCCCAGAGTTCTGCACTGTAACAATCACCACAGTAAGTATGTTTGTGTGCATTTATGTTGCAATAATTGCTTTTATTTATTTCATGTTGTTTTGAGAGGATTTTCCTTTCTAAAGTTCATGTTGCTGCCATGAACCTGAACCTGAACAGAAGGTCTTATCCTGGTTCTGGTTCTGCTGGAGGTTTCTTCCTGTTAAAAGGAATTTGTTCTTCTTCACTTTTGCTAATCTGTGTTTGCTCAGGATGGACGATTGTGTTGAATTAATGAATCATCCCAATCAACTGATTCCTTAGAAAAAACATTTTTATTCACTGGCATTTCATAACTTACTGTATCTGATTATTATTTACAACGGATTGAAATGGTTTTAATATAACTAGCATTAAATTTGGAATGTTGATGTAAATTGGACTTGTTTCTGTATACTGCCTTGAAATTACTTTTGTTATGAATTGGTATATATAAAACTGAATTAAACAAAATTAAACAATAAATGTACAAAGTTATTTCAGCAGGACAAATGCCTGGATTTAGTCTGCACCTCTGACGACAGCACAGCTTCACAGAGACGTGAACTACTGACTGACCAGTCTCTATTTGTTTCTTGTGGCACATCTTAAAGGGGAAGAATGAGAAAAACTATTTGCATTAGTGATTTAGACTTTCTAGATAGAAACAACTAATCAGTCTTGTTTTTATTGTTGAAAATCTTTTAATCAAAGACTGAAACTTCATGTCAAATCAGTTTAGCATTAAGTGATAAAATGGACTTTTTTCTTATTTCAGAGCAGGTTTGAGCAACAAGAGCAGTAAACAAATAAAAAATAACATTACAGTCCATTCACAGGCTTATAAAATAATTATATTTATATAACATTTAGTCACTTTATTTATCAGCAGAATGCAGTTTAAGACGTGTTTTTATTTGTTGGCTTCAACTTATCAAACAGATTTGTGATGTAAGTGATAGTTGTTCACAAAGTTAGATATTTATCTAAGTCTAAACCTGATCTGAGAATCATGGCTGGGAATGAGGTGAAAATTAAACTCTTTTTTTTTTTCCTTTTCTGAGCATGAATATTTTTTGTTTTTTGGTAGGATGAGTTATACTGCTGCTGAAGGAGAAACTTTTTCCTCCTGCAGCAGATTACTGAACAAAACTTTGACAAATTGTGAAAATCCAAATAAAATTTTCATGTGAAGACCCAGGAGCTCCCAGCAGACTTACACCATGATGCCTCTAACAGCTGATTGGTACCTCTGCCTGGATGTTTGACTTTACATTTTCCCACTAAAATAAGTTTTTTCTTTTCTGCCTTTTAAGTGTCTCTATCATGTGCTATAGCTGTTACAGATTAATTACAACAATTTCAGCCTCCCTACTTGACTTTAGCCAGATGTTCTTCATCTTGTTCTGACTCACCTGTGAGTGCAGAGTGTAAATATTTACAGACACACTAAAATTCCAACCACCAAACTCACATGATAAGAAGATCGATGCTCACGATCCAGAGGTTTGGTAACAAACATTTTGCCAACCACAGGGTCGATGCTGAACACCTCGTTAGGCGGTTGATCTGCTCCCACCCCGGTGATGCTGTATCGGATTGATATATCCTGGTCCTGGTCTGATCGGATCTGCATCACAAACAAAAAGGGACACATAATCAAATAAAATCATACAACACTGTTTCTGCAATTATGATTTTCCCCCCAGTTTTGTCAGAGACTTTACCTGCAATTTTAACATGTGAGTTGCTCAAAATTCCAGTTCCAGTTCTGACAATATGGATTCATAAAACTCCAGAATTATTCTGGAGTTTTATGAATCCATATTGTCATAAAATAAATGCAAAACAACTCAAATAAATCATGCAGAAACATTTATGTTTACCTCATTTTAATAGAGATTAGAAATGCAGTTAAATAAGATCATTTGAACACATATTTCCTTTTTTCTCCAATTTCTGCCATCTTAATACTCCTTTTATTTAAGAAAAAATAATAAATCATTTATGCAAATGCTGTTTTATAAACCTTTACACCGCTGCCAGTTTTATTTTATAAAGTTATTCAAGCTGAAATAATATAAAGGGTTACATGCTGACCTGTAAGTGCCACAGCTAGCTAGCCCCGCTGCTACGATGTCATGTTAAAGTGACATCTGTATAAAGGTTTCCACATTAGCATTTATATAAATAGTTATGACATTTTTATGATTTTAATTATTTTGAGACCAAAGCATTTCACTTTGAAACTTGCCCAGCTGTTAACTCATCAATCCAGTCAGAACTCACTGTTACCCAAACAGCTAAGATATTATTTTTTCACATCATTTACATGAAAACTCAAATATCTTAAATAAAACCCCAAATTGCCTATATTAATCTATAAAACCAAAATCTTTGGATCAACTTTATATAAAAAAAAACTACTTTCCTCAAAGTATTAATGTGTAAACACTTCCATCTCCACAACGTGTAATTCAAACACATGCGTTTATCACAGTTTGGTGCTTCTTTTAGCCTCAGGATATTCGATGAGTCTTTTAGTACTCTGATTAGGAGTGCTACACAGTCTGTTTGAAACAACGGAACTTCTTTAAATAAAAAAATCTGATCTTAGTAGTTGGATGAGTGTGTTTTTGGGAGGTGAAATCAACACAGTATTCATTTTTCACTCTGACAGTCAGGTACAGAGGAGCATAAACCTTGAGGGAGTCACATGAGGACTACAGACAAACAAAGATGACAAAGTAGAAAAATGACCATCTGAGATTGTAGCTTGTGTAATTAGAGAACAGGCTGCATAACACGAGTAAAACAACATGCAAGCCGCAAGGTGCATGCAGGAAGAAAATAATTTAATAACTCCTGAACATGAGGAAACAGAATGTTCCTTTTTAAAAAATAGGCCTGTAATTTGGGTCAGCGTTCTTTGCCAGATAGGCCGCTAATAGGTGCATTAAGTGCACGGTGATGCCCCGTGATTTGAACTGAAGTGCTGTGTAATTGGGACTCATTTGGAGGAGTTATTCAATTTAGTGCCCAAATAGAGTCCAAACCTCTGAGCATCCCATTTCTGTCCATTAACTACATGACAACTCATGAAATCAGTTGGTGTATCAAAATGACTCAATCATACACTTAACTCTGGTATGCAGGCACATACTGTTCAAACACACAGACACATGGGAATGGCCAAGTTTTTTTTTTTTTTTCTAATCAATGAGCTGAGTGCACCAGCGGAGTAAGACTGTCCAAAGCTGTCTCCATCTTTCACCACTCGAGGAACCAATTTAGCCATACTTTTGACACACCGGGAATTCTGCCATGCTGAGAAAATAGCTGAGGCAACTAACAAGGACGAGAGAAGGACATACACTATCAGGCAGGTGTCATGCGGACTCTTGGAAACTGCAGGAGTAAAAGGCTGTCACCATTATGAAAGTGCTGGTAGAACTATTTCCCATCCCATCCTCCTCTTCAACGTTAAAATTACCATTAGCTCTCAGTTCCAGCTGCAGAACTGAAATGTGTCACTGCAATCAGACAAATGTGATAAAGCTATAAACACCTCACTTCCGTGACTTGAAGAGAAGCTGTCACAGCATTCACTAATTCCATTTGGGCATGTATGCATCTGCGTGTTTTCTTTTGGGAATCTGGAGGGGGAGAATGTCACAAGGCGCTGCACACATTGCAACCAACTGCGACTGACAGCTCTGATAATTAATGAGCTGCAAGCATCAACTGCTATTACTTCAAAGTGACTCAATCCCGTTAAACAGCAACAAACGAGCTAATTTCCAGCTAGCAGTTTTGTCGAACCCTCGACACGCTGCAGCACTTCTTTACTTCTACTGGTGCATCGGAAAGCAATAAGTTTTAAAACCTCTCAGTCCCCCCCCCATCTTCTCCTCCCTTCTCCTTTAACAAATCTCCACTCCTCCCCCTTTCAACTCGTCTCTCCCCTCTGCCGTCCTCTCTGATCACTCCCTCTGTGTGCTTCAGGTCTCTGCGGGGACCAAAATCATGCATACAAAAATGAAATTACTTCAGTCAGTTGGCCTTGGCAGTGGTGTGTAAATCCTCACCAGTTAGAAAATGATAGCGCTTCATAATTCCATTTGGGTTTTTCCCATCGCCCCTCCCTGATTTCCACTTCCAAGTGGTCCTGCTTTGGGTGGAGAGAGTGTGTGGGGGATCCAGCTACATGTTTCCACAGTCATCTTAGCCAATTAGCTCTACCTCCCACAATGTTCACTTGAATGCTTTTAGGACTGTTGAGGAAAGGCGCCAGAGTCCTTGTCCTCAATTTGTTCTGTAAGAGCATGGATGCATGATTACACAAAAACACTACAGTATTTTCTTTATTCTTAAAAGGATTTGCTGCTAAAAGATTTTTTGGACAGTCAAGAGACCACAGCAAGCAAAAGAGGTGACAAAGAACCTCCGCAGTGATGTCTGGTTCATGACGATTCACAGTGAATGTAATGAGTCTCATGCACATGTGCTTTAAGGCATCCAGTAATGGGTGCTGTGCAAATGAATCAGCTAGCTCACGCTGCATGCAAATCCAGCACTTTAATCATGACAGGCAGGGTGTTACTTCAACAACAGGAAGTTCTCATGATCATTCGGCCATTTTTACTTCAAACAGACAAACAGAAAAAGAATGAAAATGGTGAAAGAAGTCCAGCATGAAATAAACAACAAAAGCTTCTTTTTTTCTTTTATGTAAAAAATCAAAACTTTCACTTTTTTTTCTATTTGACAATATGTTGATTTTAGAAAATAAATGACAGATTACTTCATTTTCAAACATGTCAATTTTAATAATCAGAATATGATTGATGGTTCTATTAGTTTATCCTTTGTTCCCTCTGATTTTCGTTGTATTGCCTTGTCAGTTCACACACACACACACACACACACACACAAACACACACACCCATACACACACACACACACACACACGCACACGTGAGTCTGTATGTGAGAGAAACTGAACAAGAAGCATTTAGCTAAAAGAGATTGATAATGAGATGGAGAGACAGACAGAACCATCCAGAATCAGAAAGCAGACACTGTCTTAATGACCCATTTGTCAACGGATCAAAGCAATTCCCATCATTACTGACAACTTTTCTGGTTCTTAAGGAGATTTCATCAGTGAGCTTAGCTCTGTTCTGTCAGGCAAAACTGAATCAAATATGAAATTATCATGCCACCCGGTCTTCGGGGGAAACAGACTTGAGGAGACGTAGAGGAGGAACTGAATAATACAGAAGTGCAACGATTCCAGCCGCCGCCATGAAGTTCATCCTCAAATGAATTTAATATTGGCTTTCAAATGTGTCCGACTACTTCCCACATGAGACAGAACAGATATTTTGTAAAACAATGGCAACATTCTGTTTTAAATTTAACACATATACATAAAATCCAATTATAGATTAAATTATTTAGAATTTGCTGACATTGATGTAAAATATATTAAAATATACATTCATATTGTTCTAAAGTCAGAGAGTAAACAATTGTTTTTTACAGTTTTTACTGCTCAGAATGTGCAGAAATCTGGAAGAACAATACATTTACAGCAAGGTGAGAGACATCATTGTTACACTGAACTTCCTTTTAGGTTTTGTTTGGCTTTTTAAACGCTTTGGGAACTGAGGATACTAATTGTTACAGTTTTGTAAGATGAATCTGCTATTCCTTGATGAATTCAAGATTTCAGCTACTCAGCAGTTCATAGTGTGAATTCTGACTGAAACTGACCACAGGTTTGCTAGTTAAGCAGATGCATACTATGAATCTGGTTTTGCAAGCTGTGCAAAATGAATTTGTCTGAAAAAAGGCAGATCTTAATTCTGATAGCAGCAGATACCAACCAGCTTATCGTCACATTTTGTTGAAAAAGCCCAATTGTCAAACTTTGATTTACCAACATTATTTAAGGAAATATATAAATGATTACAAGCTCAAATGAACCTCTAAGTCAAAATTCTGAACACACTTTTACTTGAAAACCAACTTTTATTTTGAAAGTGACCACTGTTGGTTTTCTATATAGGCTCTGCACTTGCACAGGTAAACAGAGTTGCTTAGAAGCAAGTTACCCCAATAAATGTCAGCAGTATATGTGCCATTAGTATTTTTAGAAAGTTTGCATTCATTTTGTTTCTTAGCATATCGATAGAAAAGTCATTCATGCCTTTAATTGAAATCCTTAATAATTTTGGACAGCTATGATTGATTGTAGTCAGTTTACATTATCTCACATCTGGAGACAAGTCAGTGATGATTTAGTCTGAACTATTACTCATATAGTCGTATCCAGAGAAATTACTGATTTAGTAAGTGGAGGTTACACATCAGTGCATATGGAGGTTTAAATCATCGTCCATCATGAATTCTTGTCAGACCAGCTGCTGTTTGAAGATGTTAGGTTGTTCTAACAGATCTTAAAGGAGTATTATGAAGCCTGTTTTGGCAGAAATATTAAACATTTCCTGCCAGACTTTAGAATGAACCAGAATTGCTACATTTTAAATGAAAGAAATTATAGATTCTAAACAGAAACATAAATTGGCCAAAATGTCTCTTCAAAACTGGACTAACATGGCAACCACATACAATTCAGATCCTATAGATTTTCACCCTTTACAGGTATTTTTTTCTCTCTCATTCTTTGTGCATTTGTTTCCACTTGGTTTTCTGTGTGAACAGTTTTCAAGCTTTGCTTGTTGTTGAGAGTTTGAGACTCCTTCCAGGTCTGGATACAAGGTCATCCAGATCAGGCTCCATCTGTTATGTTTGTTCTGTGTCTGCTTTCAAGTATGGACAAGTACCAGATTTTTTCAGTTCTGTATCTAATGAATCCCATATTGAATTGTTTGTTCATGTTTTCTGCTAGTCTAGAGTCCCTGTAGCTTTTCTCTGTGACATATGGCACATGTATTCTGAACTGTGACATCTCAGTAAAGCTGTTGACTACAAATGTCAACATAATGATGAAGGTGAAGGTTCAAAAGCCAACAAAACAAACACAAAATACAAAATTCATGACATGGAAGGGGTGACAAGTCTATTCTTGAAAAATTTACTGTGTCTACTGTCTTGCATTTTAAAACAGGATGTTATGGGACGAGTACAAGTTCATGATAACTTGGTGTTTTGAAATTCTGATGTTTATTTCTTTGGCCTCAGCACCGTGTCCAGCTGTACGTCTGACTGAATGACCTGTAGCAGTACAAGGTTATAATTTTGTTCCCTTTTATGCATAGTGCACAGAATACAGTAGCATTTTTTACACTTATGTCCACTTAATGATTTGAATTAAATTAGAACAAAGTTTTCAATAGTGGTGTCTGTACTTCAAATCCTCAGCAAAATCCCAGAAAACACAACAAACCATAACTGTCAAAATCACATGCTTGAAAACCAACAAACTAAAAGAAAGAAATCAACAATTTTCTTACAAAACAAAAGAAGTGAATTCAAGTGGAGTATTATGCAGAGTAAAGTTATACTGAATCAAGAGCCCAAAGTTTTCATGAAACAGATTTTTCAAATAACAGCTATGACGCAAATAGAAGTCAAAATTACCACAAATGAAAAAAGGAACAAGCTCCACAAATTAAAACGGCAAATATGCAAATCCCCAAAAAACAAAGCAAGAGTAAAACAATGAGAATGACAAACATGATCAATTATCAATCACATTCATAAGTTACTGAGCAATGCAGCTTGTAGTTACATGTGAACAACTCTTGAACATGGCCATTCATGTCTAATGCACAATTTAAAAAGTTCCATTAATATATTGTTTGTTGTAAATAAATAGCATCAGTTGTGAGAAATAGAGATTATTTTGAATCAGACTGATGAGCTGATAAATCGGCTGAATGGGGCCGAAAGTGGATTTCTGTCTCTTTCGATCAATTCTATTTTAAAAAGTGTCATGTCGATACTATCTTATAAAACTTTACATTGTCAGTAATTTTGTAATACATATGTATCGTTAAGGAATTTTGCCTCTATGTCTCAAAAAGTGGAAACAACACAAGCTAGCTGTTGCTGTTCCAGCAGGAACTTGGTGTAAAACTGACAGTAATATTAAAGGTTTCTAAATTGGCCTGTGAATTAACTGATGTGTACGTTTTAAGACTGGAGCTGCTTTCAAATGACAACAGTCTGCTTGGTTTGGCTTCAGTTGACCATTAACTCAATATAGTCTGAACTAATCTTTGTTTCTCCAAACTGAAGCGCTATCTCCTCTCTAACAGTAAAACATTGAATGCTCCTAACATTTTTACAGAAACCCACTTTAAATTTAAAAAGTCTAATGAATTATTAGGATTCACATCATCATTATTAACATATATACTGTATGGATACAGCAGTTGTAATTATTTATGCATTTCTAGAAACAAAACAGAGAAATTAAATGAGCAAAGTGTTTTTTTTTATCAGGAACATTAACATAAAATGAACACAGTGTGGCCTACCTAATAAAAAAAACACAGAAAACATACAATGTTATTGTCTGTGTGTTTGTGTGACTGAGTTATTCTGTAGTGTGGCTGTGTTCTAACGAATGTCACTGGTTCAGGCAGCAGCACGGCAGAGGAAACAGTCTGTCACTCGCAGACAGCAAAGTCACGGCAAACCCCAACAGAGTTGAAAGGCAAGTCCAACAAACAGGGATAGTAACTCCAAACACAAAATGCCAATAGGAACGAAAAAAAAAAAAAAAGAGAAGGATAACTTTAACAGGACAGTAAAACATCACAGATGCATAAAAAAACCCAGGCAGTGGTCAACAGGTCACACTTTGTCTGGTTACATGTGAAGGGAAAGAGCCTCGACAGGAGAAGGGTTTCAGGTGATGACTGCATTCCACACACACACACGGACACACTCTCCATCTGCCAAGTACTTACTCACCTTGTTTTTCTGTGTGTGTGTGTGCTGTAAGCCAGAAGAGTGTCTGCATTAAAAGCTTTGCTGTGTTAAAAACACAGGCTTTTGCTCAGACTTTGATGTTACGAGTTGTAGCTCTTTAAAAGGCAGGACAGGAGTGAGGTTTCAGGGAAAAACTGACGAAAAAGAAAACATTTTATATTCCTAAACAAAAGACAGAGATAGTTTATCAGCCTCTTTTCATTACATTGGCAAGCAGTGAATGAAGTCTGCAGGAACAGATGTACCTGCGACAGTCTGGCAAAGTGTTTGACTCATCTGAGCATGTTAAATCTGAGAGCGCTCGTCAAGTCAGAGACAAAAACGCTTTGACACCAGCAATATTTGCTAAATTGTTCGCGAGTTTCTTTTTAATCTTCTCAATACTTTAGTTCACAAAGAAAAACCTCAACAAAGTTTACAGGCACAAAGACGTGTTTAAAACACATACTTACTTAACTGAAAAACACCTTTCTTCTGGTGCAAGCAGCAGCGAGGAGCTTTGATTTATTGTGAAAAAGACCCTATTTAAATATGTAACAAATTGATTTAGTTGAACTGTTGAATTATTCTTGGAAATCACAGCTGGTTAAATAACTATTGTTTCATAAGGCCTCTTTTACACTGGATGATGATCAACCATAACACAAATATATATATATATACACACATATATATATATATATATATGTATTATGCAAATAAAACTTGGCAACAAAACTGATTCTTCTTTAACACACAGTCTGTCAGCATCAGGGATTGAACCCCGGGCCTCTGAACGAAAGGCAAGCAGCCTCCCACTAAACTACGATGACCAGCTTATAGCCCAAGCCACCCAGCCTTAAAGAGGCCATTTCACACAAATTTCTTGACTTTGTGCTTATTTCTTCAGTATTAACCTGTAATATGAAACTATCTAAAAAAATGTAAGGAAATACTGATTAAAAGACCTTTTAATCTATCTGCATCAAGTTTTGGCTGGCTGTAACTCATTAAAATTCATTATTCAAATTTGCTGGACTCAGATTGGCTAACAAATTAGCCTATGAGAGCAAGGCATGCTGTTTCCTGCCTCGCTGCGCATGGCAACAGCGCACCAACTATCTTCCGGTTTGTTACCTCTTATGCCACAGCTTTTAGCCAGCAGCATACTAGGCGTGGTTTCAACTGCCGGAACCAATGAATACTAATGAGCAAAGGAGTTCAAACTCGGGAGAATTCGGGTTTTATCACCACCTTAGTAGTTTGAGAGATAAAAACTGAAAGAGAAGTTGTTGACCTGTTTTCACACCCACTATGAATGTAAGAACACCTGTGGAGCTAAAATATTCAACAGAAACCTCAGAAAAACATTTTTAATGGAAGGGCCTCTTTAATCTAACCATGTGTTTGTGTGTGTATACACATTTCACAGTTTGTTTTATCGATTTAGTAATGCACTGCATTTTACGTTCACTAACAATAACGGTGTTGTAACATTTGAAATTGTAATTAATTCGATCATTCCGTTACTGAAAATCCAACCACATTGCGTAATGCCGTTACACTGTTTATCAGAAACATACAAGTGTAAGAGTTTTGATCAGTTGACAAGACTTTGTTGTCTTGTTTTCTATGTCTAGCGAAGTACCTGCAGGAGATGGTTCTGATGGTGGAGCTTAAGGGCCCCCGGTGGCAGCACATCCAGGAATGGGTAGCAAGACCCTCATCTTGTGTGAAGCAGGCCGTAACACAACCTTTTTTGCTTTTTAGTGTTCACAGTAAAGGGTTTTTGTGACTCTCACTATATGGGCTAGTTTGGTAACTTAGAGGACTCACAGCAGTGAGATACCAAAACAACAACAATATCCCTTAACTGTAATTAAGTTGCTTGAAAAAATATAATAAAACTACATGGGAGTACCGGTTTCTAGAGAAGTAATCAGGTCGAATAACTTTCCTGAGACTGCTAAATCGAGTTTCATAAAATTCAAGTAGTAAAATTTTTCCTCTATTCACAAGGGCAAACTGTTCAACAGAAATATGATTACCAGAATTAACCTTCAGTTACATCTGTGATTTAGCTCTTTAAGTAAAATATATTTACAATGAGTTGGAGAAACGTTCCATCTGAACATTTGAAAACAAGACGAAAGTCCCTTATCTAAATAAATACGGCAATTATGGGACCTTGTTTTGTTGTTATTATTATTTTTAAGTCCAGAACATTCTACTTTAAACTGTCAAAATAGGCCTTAATTGTGTCATAATTACTTTAATATGCATTTAGCTGGGAGTCCAAAATAATGATGATAATTATGAGAGCTATTTCTCCAGAATTTTAAACAGGGTTGAGAGAAGAAGTGGTTTCAAATTGCTTAACAGCATTTCCTGAGTACCCCCCCCCCACACACACACACACACACACTCCCACCCCTTTTGATTGAACTAGTTTTTAACCCAACAATACCTGATGCATTTGACAGAAGTATTTCTAAGTGTTCTTTCTCTTTAACAAGATTCGCACTTTCTTCAAAAACTTTATGTATTAAGTCCTAACGTGCTCTCTAGTTGAGGGTCTACGTCCTGCATGTAGCAAATCTCAATTTGATCATCATTGTTAAAGGTACACTATGTAAGAATTAGACCTTATTCTTAAATCCAAATTTAGAAAGTCCGCTCTCAGCCACTCACCCCCTCCCCTCTCTGATTTTTCTGTTGAGTTGCCAGTTCTGATGTTAATTGTCGTTTTATTTTTCTTTTATTTGTTCAATTTTTGGGAATGTCTGAAGGCCTATTTGTTCAGCGTTGAGTTTTCCTAAGTGCGTCTGAACGCCCCATCACGTTTTCAACATCGGTGTGACATTAGACTATTGTGTGAGTATTTTACTGTAAAATTCTTACATACTGTACCTTTAAATTACTATAAAAATGCATAATAAAATATAATGATTATAATTTTTTATGATTGTTCTACAATTACTTGCTAATAAATAGTTCAAATGAAACACAATGCTCTTAGTTTTAGGCTTTGAAGATTTAACCAGAAAACAAAACAAAACATTTTTTGATCTTAAACAAATTCCACATCATCAAAACTTACTTATTTTGTCCACAAAAACTGGGACAACGTTGTCATGAAGACAACATATGAGAATATTTAGAGCTCATAAGTGACGTTTTGATTTCACATGTTTATTTACTTCTGTGCAGATCATACGGATTAGATGTTGACTTTTTATTTTGTTTTGACAGTATCAATCAATCAATAACCTTCTTTTATGTATTTACTTTTAATTGCTGCATTGTGTTTGATGTATTTCAAAATAAAAGACTGAAGTGACTGAGGTGTCAAGATTTTCTTTATTTATTTTAGCTTTAGTGCTCCGTAACCTCTGACCATGTTTGAAAAAATTTACGTCACATGTTATTTCACGTTAGATTTATGAAGGAAACTCTGGCTAGAGGGCCAAAAGGAGGCAGTTTCAGATTGATTCTGGCTTCGTGATCCATATCAGCACACGAGATCATTAAATAGAAAGACATCACGCTCTCTGCGCTTTTGTGCCATTTGAATGATAGCTGGAATTGACGCAGGTGAGATTATTAAAAGACCTTTATCCACATTAGGGAAAATAACATGGAGTAATAGAAAGTAAGCAGTGAATGACTTTTCCAATTATTGCACTGTGAAAGAAGTCTGGTCTCTAATAGTGAGGGCTTATGGCAAATTAGAGGTGCTATTCTCCCCGGAGGTAACAATGGAATGACTTCCCTCCTCACTCCTCTCTTCCAGGCTGAGAGAATGAAAATAACACAGCCATTGTGGAGGCAAACAAAGCACAGCCACACCCCTTAGCTTTGGCTTAGCGGGGTTAGAGTGTGAATGCTGTCATCTGACTACCGACCCTCTCCTCCTCTCTTTCTGTCACCCTATTTCATTAGGAGATTGATTAAATTGTGAAATTGGGGGTGTGATGGATCCATGAATAACTTCTCCAGACTCTCCCCTGGGCTTTGACAAGGACAATATCAAGGACCCCCTTCTTTTACTCTCTTTTTCCTTCCTTGTCCCCTTATCCCCAGGAAACTCAATCTGGATAATTAGAGTAAAGAGTGTCAGAGACTCGTAGGAGAGAGAAAAGCATGAGGAGAGAGGGTAAGAGTAGAAAAAAATTGCTGCTACTGCACTTTTCCAAGCCATTACTGCCCCCCCTCCCTCTTCCCCTCTACCAACCTGAATTTGCACACACACACACCTACACACATTTTTGCACTGTCCACCTTTCATAGCCTACTTTCTCCATCTCCTTCTTTCTTACTTTGAGAATCCAGCAAGCAGCAGCAAAGAGGAGAAATGCAGACGGGAGAGAAAATAAAAGGGTAAAAATGAAAGTGGTTGTGAAGTGACTGCATCAGCAGAACTTCAGCAGAACTTGAGCTCTTGTGAATGGAAACCTGGAGACAAAAACAGCAATGATGTTTCCAGAGCTGTTGTGATTTGACATCTAGAATGTGGAAAAGGGGAGCATTTCACCACCACACACCCTCCACCCCTTTTGCCCAGACACATGACCTTTGTAGGATGTTACACTGCCAGAATAAATCTGTTTTACATTAGTTGTGTTATTTGATCTATGGCGCTTCTTTTGCATGGAAGTTTCATTTAATAAGTTTTCAAGCTACTAGCGTCCATCCATTTTTTTAATACCTGATTTATCCTGTTTAGGGTCATAGAGAGCTAGTGTCTGTCTTCACAAGAGGTTAATTACAGTCCATCACAAACAATGCCACATACAATGTAAACACACCTACTAGAGTTGCAAATCTTAACCTGGAGTTTTTGTGGGAAGAAACTAGAATATCAGCAGAAAACCAGAGCAGAACATGCAAAGACCATGCAGAAGTGTCCTATGCTGCAGTCAAACTTACAACCTTCATGCTGCAAGGGAACAGTGTTAACCAGCTGCATTACAAAGCAGCCCAGCTTTACATTTACAACGCTTAATAAAAGACACAGGATGTAGTATGTGTCAAGGGGACAACAGACACAAACTCTCTGGAGATACGACGAGTAAAACAAATTTCAAAGGACAGTTGTGGAAGGAGAGGGGGTGACAGAGGAAAGGTGTTCAGGTAGAACGGAAGCTGTATGCAGGTTTGGATGTTGACTGGAAGCCTGACAAAATGAACTGCTCCCTGCCAAGCCTGGCCCCTGCCAAGCACAGGCAGGAACTGAAGAGGGGCTGGACCTTGCCATGCTCCTACTGGTTGTTTTGAAAAGATGCACATTGTGCGCATGCAGACACGCTCGCTCATCCGTGCGCACACAAACACGGTGGCCACACGGCCAGTGCCTAAATGTGTGTCAGACTGTTTCCTGGGGATGTTCTGGTTCCCGCTAACGGAGCGAGGGATTCTGCTTGGCAAACTCCACCTCAGCAAGAGTCCAGCTGTCATATTGACAAATGAACCTTGGAAGAGTGACGAGATGTGTGCGCGTGTGTGCTTGTAGAGCGTGTCTGTCAACTTACACTTGTGTAGTTTTTCCTGGAACATAAGCATGCACATCATAAGGATGACACACAGATGGCTGGTGCGCACGAGGTTCCTGCTTTCTCAACAGCAGCTGGCCGGCTTTTGCTTGATTGTTATCAATCAGAAAATAGATCATAGCCATAAGGCTGCAATTTCTGTAAACCTCGTTTCTGTTCCCAGAAACTTATTTATATCACGTGACCCCTAAGATTTGACCCCGAAATCTCCTTTAAAGTCACACTAGCGGCATTTTGACGAGAATAAATCACCTCATAAACAGCATTATTTTGAATGGCCTCACAAGGACATCATCGAGTATGTACAGCGATGCAGAGGAAATAGCAAAAAGCTAAGTCTTACTCACATTATGCTTTTATGAACAATGCAGGATGTTAAATATTTTATAAAGCCAAAAGGGAGGCAATGCTTTTTTTGTTGTTGTTGTAATGAAAAGCAAATAAAAAATGTGCGAAGAAAAATAAGAAAAAAACCCATCAGGGAATTCGGGCTAAAAACACTCATAAGCGAAAAGCAATGAGAAACCTGCAAACTTTTTATCTAGTGCTAACCTGTTTACCTTAGGAGCTGTTTCATCTTGCGATGCCATAAAGTATTTTATTGCACAGTGAGAGACTTTATTACAAATACACACAGAGTCTGTGCATGCTTGTGTATCTGTCTGTGCTCTCGGATGTCTGATCGTGTGTGTTTGTGTGCACCAGAGTGGAGTGAGGGGAAAATTTGCAAACAAAAAAACCTGATCGCGCCATGACAGTATCCATTATACTTCAGATAAAAGATTCCGACCGAGCCTTTCATTGCAAATAACAAAGTGAATGGGATCAGATTATTCTGGTGCAAGCCTCAATTTTAAATTTCCCTCACATTTAACCTCCAGGAGAAAAGGAAGCAAAGAGGGAGGAAAAAAAGAAGGTACAAGTACATGAAGTGACATTACATTAGTACATTATATAACTTGCATCCAAACAGACATTAAAATCAGTTTGATGTCATGCTCCAGGGCCTTTACCCTCATGATTACTCCTCTATTTCATTCTAGGTAAAAAGCTGTTGCTTGGTCATAAACTGGATTTTATTTTGTTACGTGAATCTTTGCAGAAACACCTAAACAGGAGAGGAGGGACGACCACCACATCTGCCATTCTTTTCATCTTCTCCGTAAGGCTCCATCTACTTGTCTGCCTGTTTGTATCTTCTTTTATTGCCTCGCTGTCATGCCGTTCCTCTGTCTGTCTCTCTGTCAACACGTCCTTTTCTATTTGACCGACCTTGTCTCATATCACCAACAATCACCGTCACCCTCAGCCCAAAACACTTCATTACTGGTCCCCATCTCCCTTTGTCCCCTTTCTCCGATTTCGCTGCACTTAATTTTATCACGTCTTCAGAGAAACAGAGATTCTTGGCTCTCCTTCATCCTTCTGATCCACAGGGCTGCCGAGGCCAACCTCCAAGGGACTAAACAGAAGCTGTTTGTTAAGCTGTTATTTATCTCTCTCATGGAGTCCTCTTCATCTCCTATTAAACATCCTAGAACTGTTGCCCTTGACTCACACATAACTCTTGTGTCTTTTGGTAGATGATTTACGCTTTAATTTAACACCAACTGAACCCAGGAGGGAGCCCGGCTGGTGCTGCCTGATGTCATATCGGAAACATGTGAGGGGGATGTGTGAAGACATATATTTATCTCTTTGAAAGTGTGTGTGTGTGTGTGTCTACAGTTTGCGCTTCTGAGAATGAGTGGGTGGCTGAGGCAAGGTTTTTTTTTTGTTTATTTTAGTTGTTGTTTGCTGTGTCACTGTAAAGCCTCAACAGTAGCATCTCTGAGCTCTGATAGGTTACGGCTGCAAAATATTCTCACGAAAACACAAACCCTTGCTGCGTAAGCCTGATGAACATGTTTACTGGGACTTCATGCCACTAATTTCAAAATAATGAGATATTAAACGGTGAAAATTGCATTTCAGTTTCACTTCCCCGAGCACAGGAGGAAACAAAGGCCAAAAGCTGCTGACAAATACATAAATGTAGTAACAATTTGTTTTTCCAGTCAATAATAGGATATTGCAGAAGACTCCATTTCCTGCGGCTGATAAATGTAATTACATTGATCTCGGTAATTTCACTAGGGGGAAAGGAAATGAAGCTAAGAAGGTACATGCCAAAACAAGACTAATGTACAAAGGGTGGGAATCTTTTGGGAGCATCAGGGAAGCACAAGAACTGGAGTCACGAGAATATTAAAGAATTTGCAAAGCTTACACTTACTATTTCTTTTAATGAATAACCCCACAAGAGATGTAAATGTGTTCACCTCATTTAAATACTCAAGTATCCTGCACTGGTCAAATGTTTCAGTAATAATCTAACTAAAAAGACACAAATGTATAGATTCTTTTATCACAAGCTCCCCATTAGAGGGAAACAATGTAAAAGGCTTTTAGTTTTAAACACACTATAAAGGTTTATGTAAGACAGCTTTTGAAATTACAACATCTGATTGGAGTAAAAATAATTGTAAATAACTGCACTGAAATTAAAAAAAAAACAAACATCTGTGAATATGAGTTAAAGCACAGCAATGACAAGAGGCTGAAAGAAGTGTCATGCGAGATTTTAAGTTTGTGCCAGTGATGACGCTTTAGGGAGCGTTAAGTGGAAATGAATAAAACATGACAGAAATTTGTTGGGGGTAGAGGTGGGCCGAGGTTTAGAAGACACAGGACCAAACCTGCAAGCGAGTGCATGCAGACAACTCGAGCTGCTGCTTCACACGTGATCTCACACTCCACAAAATCTGGACAGAAACGCCTGCTAATTAGGAAAGTCCATTTCAGCTGCAAAGCCTCCTGTCGCCCTCAAACTATTAATGCTACATCTGCTGCTACTACCTGCACCTGCACACAAGCTGCCTGCTGCTTCTTCTATGCAGCAGCTTCTCTACTGCAGCATCCACCTGTGCATGGGCTCCGAGGTTAATGATACTCTCACCACTGCATGACATGTGGAACATGTTCAGGGAGTCTTGATGTTGTGCTGCATGACTACAGAGTGATGGGATCAGACTCTAAACTACATTTTACAATAAATACACACACATGCACACACTAAGAGCTAATTTAGAGCTACCATTTGGCCTAAAAAGCTGTTTTTGATCTGTGGTTGGAAATCTGAGTCCAAAGAAGAACATGCAGACTTGATGCAGAAAGACCCCAGCTAGGAATCAAACCTTCTTACTGTAAGGACAGAGTGCTCTGCAACAGCATGAAACCTGACAATAAACATGTTTAAAAATTTACAAGCAAGTTGTTTGTTTTGCATCACATGGTTTGAAAATGCAATTTTTCAACTGCAAGTGCACGACACAAACATAAAGCAGTTTGGTTCAAATTCCAAACAAACTGGATCATCACTTCAATCTTCTAAAGTACCTGTCAGTCACATCCTCTGAAGCAGCTGGAAAAAGATCTGAATTATTAAATTAATATGACTTTGTTGTGAGCATATAATTGGAACGGGTATATTTTCAGTGGATTTCCCTATTACTGATAATGATACAGTTGTGTTTACGAAGGGTGAGGGGCTTGGTGTCATGAGACACTGAAGGGGCATAAGTACATAAAATCAATATCGCTGCATCCAACCACTAGTTGCGGATGCTGCATAATAAACAACAAAAAAAAAAAAATCCCAAATAGCTTCTCAGTGACATTAGAGTAAATGTCACAGGATCACCAAAATCAATACTTTTCATTCTCGGGGACCATAGATGACTGTAGAAGGTTTCAATCTAGTAGTAGATATGAGAGATATTTGGATGAAGGCTTCAAACCGATCAATAAATAGACTGACTGGTAGACAGGCCAACCAGCTAGCTGACATTTCCATCTATAAAACAATTCTTCAATGTAAAAAAAACAACAACAAAAAAGAGGAGAATCATAAAAGCATTAAGCTATGTTTTAAGTTAAATGATCAGGAGTATCACAAAGTGCTGCATGTTCATGCTGAAAGAGAACTCGCAGCTGGGGGTTCTGGAAAGGAAGTCTGCGTTTGATTTCATCAGGAGGTTAAATGAAAAGAATTTAAAGCGAACCAAGATGTGTTACTCAGTAAAAACAAAGAGCAAAATGAAATGCTGACATGGTTGTTTCTGCTCTCGCCTGGACTGAGTTCTCCCACTTCTCCTTCCACTTACTGCTCTGCAGTGGGTCTACGCTTATCTAAAAGAAGTTTATTGTTTCTTTCCTTTTCCCCTCGGCTTGATGGAGTTCAGGTTGTGTGTGTGTGTGTCTGTGAGAAGTGGGTGTGTGTTGAGGTTGCAGACCTGCCAAGAAAATGACTTTAGTTATTACACAACAAGATCAAAAAGATGTAAGAAAAAAAAAATTATAGCGCTGAGGCGAAATACAGATGACTACACAGACAGCAGTGCGTATCCTGCAGGGCGTTGTGTATTTGAAAGAATTAATGTAGCCACACATTTGAATATTTTCCCAGACGGAGTTTATTTAGCTTCGAAAATGAGTTCTGAGAATTCAGAAAGCGTTCCATATGTGCACCAATGTGGTTTCCTAGTGACCAAGCTGTGGATCGGGCTGTGATCCTTAAATACTTACATCCTTGTGTTTCTCTATCCTCTAGTCCCTCTGATGGACTGTGTTGAAAAAAAAAAAAAGCACTATGCTTTTCTGGTTTTGATTTTTTTTTTTCTGTCTTTGTTGAGGGATAAAGCAGAAATGGGACCGAATAAAACCCCAAACAATGAGCATATACAAAGGCAACAAGGCGCCACATGCGCCTTACTGATCCTTTGTTTGCTGTTTGTGTAGGACAATCAATTTCTCTCAAGCAGCCGCTTGTGTGCATGTGCATGTTTGCTCGCGACTGAGCATGCGTATGTGTGTGTTTAAGAGCGTATGCCTCAGCAGGATGGGGAGGTGGTGCGGCTGCAGGACGGAGCCATGAGGTGCTGATGTTGGCCGAGGGTTGGGGTGGCAGATGCCAGAGGGCTTCATTAGATACAAGAAAGGAGTCTGCGAGCAGCAGTTCTCCAGGAAGTCTATCAGAGCTAAACACAAACACAGATGTGCTTCTTATTCTTTTACCTCTCTCACTCTCTTTTCCTCTCTGTCTGTTTCTCTTTATGCTTTCTATTGTTCTCAATTATACCCACTCATCTTTGTCCTCCCTCGCATTCTTCAACGCAATCAGCGCCAGCTCTCTTGTGCAGTCCGATGCATCGTTTTATTTCTCAGATTCATTGCTTTTTTTCTTTGTCCGTCTGTCTGCTGTTTTTGTTGTTGCTGTGTCTGTCAGTGAAGCGGAGCAGTCATTAATCACTGGTAAATGTACGCAGAGAAGGCAGACACCTCGAGGGGGGGTGAAGTTCTCTCATTCTCTTCGAAAAACGCTTCTCTCAACATGCTCCATGGAGGGAGGAAGAGAAAATGGAGCACAGGTGCTGCAGCGGGCGCAACAACCACAACCACATGCACAGAAACATGCGTGCAAAATCCAATATTAATGCCTGTTTCTAATGAAAGGCTCTATAACTGCAACCAGGAAATATGTTTATTACCCAAATACGTGATTAATTGAAAACTTGAAAGATTTCTTGTCAAATCCGCTGGCGAAGAGCCTCAGACAAAGTACCCATTTATTTGGCTTATTGCTCTCACTGTTTCTTTCAATGGTATTCCTGCCAATGCAATGTTCTGTAATTATTGATGGATGCAGTCCTGCTGTATTGGAATATCTAGCAGCTCTCTCTCTCTCTCTCTCTCTCTCGCTTTTGAGAAAAAGGCAGCAGGAAGAAACATTTTCTTCAAAGCTATACCTAAAACTACAACACGAGCTGAAACTGCAGGTTTTTCAACAACTCTGCATGTAAACCCGTAAAATAAATGTCCACTGTTTAAAACAAAGATACTGAAGAACAGAAGAAAGTGAGTAAAATGACGCAGTGGGTGAACATGACCTCCCCTAAAACAAAAAACAACCAAAACTACTGTTGAACAAGACAAATTTTGCTTTCGTGAAATATTGTTGTCGTTTTTTATTTTACAGTCATTCTGAGGTGAAGTTAAGAGACTGGATGAGTGGATGGGAGGTGGTTACATTTAGTTTTTATTTACCCAAGCAGAAGAAATCAATGCATCGCTGCCGTAAGAGAAGTGTGGAGATCAATGAGAGGTTTCAGAAAACCTCCGAGAAAAAGAGAAAAAAAAAAAAAAATCAATGTCCCTTACATGTTATTGATGGTTGTTTGTCCACAGAAAAAAAAAGAGAATGACAAAAAAAAAAAAAACACCTGTTTACTGTGGAAAATTTATACTGTTCAATTTTGTTATATCGTAATCTTTCTCCATCTCATGTTCTTTACAAGACTCTCGCCAGTCCACCTTTTTTTTTCTTATTATGTTACAACACTTGTATAACCATTAACTGGAAGAGAACATGGACATATAACTGCTGCATTCTATTATTAGCAAAGACAGAGCAGCTACATTTTCTTTTACAACTCGGAGAGGTTTATAAAGTCTAATGTAAAACCATCAAAATGGAAAATGCAACGATTTTTGTGTATGATAGGAGACTCTGAACCAATTATTTTAGACGCAGTCATAATAAAAAGCAGTAAATAATGATCCTCTGAGCATTAAGTGTAGCTCAATTTAGCAAAGAATTTGTCTAAAAAGGGAACTTTCCCTTGAGCCCATGTCAGGCTGAAAGCTCAGTGGCCGGCCAGCAGGGTCTCTGTCCCGATACTTGATACTGTGCCGGTCTGATCAAAGTGACAGTGCTGCAGACCCACAGAGATGCAGGAAAAGGGCTGCTGTCACCTCACCTGTCTAACTGATGGCAACTTGGTCAGAGGAGAGAGAAAAACGTTGGCATGGCAGTGAAAGTCCATGTCTGCATGTCAGTCAGTTGTGTGTTGGGTGACAGAAGAGCCCATTAGGAAAAGGACTGACTTCACAGGCCATTAGGAGAGGCAGCACACAGAGAGGTGAGTGATGACACAATCAGATGGAGACAGACTGAAAGCTCCGCTTTGCAACATGACTTTTATAAAAACATGATAAATAAATTAACATATTTTATCTGGGAAGCAAAGCTACTTATTGTGGGGGTAACATCAAAGAATTAATTTTTTGTCTCTTTTATGAGTAACACCAGCAGCGAAGCTGAATGAGTCACAATGAGGTTGTTTGTTATGTTATGAAAACATACTTCAATTATTAACTTATTGATGATGATTTATGGTGAAAAAAAGGATCTAAATTGTTGGTATATGACATCATGCAGCAATTTGCATATTGACCATTGTTATTGTTATATTCTGTTTATTCTTGCACTCTTCTCTTTATTTACATTTTATTATGGTCAAACTTCAGTCTCAGTAAAACTTTACACCCAGTAAAGCTGCTGTCATCATATACAGTATTTGTTTATTTACATCATCAAGAGTCAAACAAAATCAGAAAATGTAACCGACTATTTTTATTGCTCTCATGTTAAAAATGTTGTTTTATTTAAGAGCAGAGTCGTATGAAACCGGCCACACTGTGGAAACAGAGTGAACAGATCCTGTTCTGGAAGGAAGACTATTTTGTTTGTTCTAAACGTCTCGTCACTGAAAGCAGCTGTTCTTTCCTAAAAAGAAAGTCATTCGCTGTCAACTGAATGAGTGGCACTTATTTCATGTTCCTCAATCGGAAAACAACCTTGATGAATTCAAAGTTAACAGAAAATATGAATGTCACTTGAGAATGAATTGATTTTATTTCATGTGTGCTCAAATCTGGCAAGGCTGAATAACTTCAGCTTCTAAGGTGTAATTTAGTCTAAGTCTCCTAATTTATTTTACACTGTAAAAAGTTATAAAAAAATTTAAATAAAGCTTAAAGTAACCTCCACAGGTGCAGAGAAACAACCCATGAATACACAAGCCAAGAAAGAGAGCAAGACAATAAAAAAATCAAGATTTTGTATAAATATGGATCCATCTAAAAGTTGCTTGAAGTAGTTTAGATTAAAAAAAGAAGCAACCTGTTGACTTGGTTTTGTTGCCACTGAACTTGTAAATAATAAATAATCTGTTCAGTGATCTGTGTTGTGTTTGTACTGGTAGTAAAGTTGTTAGAAGGAGTATGTATTAAAAAAAATAATAAAACAACTGAAATCTCAAACCTATTTAGCTAAAATGGACTCTTCCGCTGCAGTAAACAATAAATCAAATGAGGTGAAAGATTCTAAAACCACTTGAAATAACACTGAAAAAACATATTTTGCAACATGCAATATGACTCTGTGTCATGATTTATAAAAAATACACATTAATACAATGGTAGTTGTTTATTGGAGACTGAAACTAAAGTCATAGCCTTATTGTTTTATCATCCCTGGCTTATTTAAAGGTGGCATGTTTTGTTTTCCAGTTCGCAAGTTCAAGAAATTAGAATAACTGTAATGATCACATTCAGCTTGGACCCTGATTATTGCTGCTGGCGGCTATGTTTTTAAATTTGATTTGGCTGAGGGAAAGAAACAAGTACAAGAAGGGCTGTGAGGACAATAGAAGTTATTAAAACTGACTAAATACAAAATAAAAAGTTTGGCTAAATCATCATACCATAAACCCCTGTCTGTTTGTTGAAATCGCTAGTTCTCTGTATCCCCACGCCTGCCCTCCAGTCATCATTAAAGGAAAAGAAGAGAGCCTCGGAGCTGAACAAAGGCATCAGCACGCATCACTTCTCTTCTGCTCTGAACGCTCAACTCTCAGCAATCCACCAGCCCCTGACGGACCTATTTACTGCACAAAATGGATTGTGTTTGGCTGCGCACCATACTTCCAAATGTTCCTTTGATACCCTCTGTCTTTCTTTCTGCTCTATCAGCTTTGTCTGTCTCTGGTTTTGACCACTTCAAGGAAACAGCAGAACAATCCAGCAAATGTTTTTATTTATTTTATTTTTTTGTTTTCTTGTGTAGTTTTTATTAATTATTTTGCTGGTTTAGCACTGGTGAAGAGCTCAGAAAGAGTAGATGAGACGGTGCCAGGGTGATAGGATACGCTCCAACTGTAGAAGCACTCCGATTCAAAAAAACCAAGACTTACAAAAAACTCCTCTTCTCTTTCACTTGATGTTTTTGAATCACAATGTTACACAAAAAAGTGGAATGAAAAAAAAAAAGTTCTCTTCAAGCAGTTCCCTAGGCTTTTCTCTGGGGACAAGATAAAACCTGGATGAAAAACAAAGCTAAAAAAAAGCTTCTTTTGCACAATTTAAAACCCAGAAGAGATAAACTGTGGGAGTTTTGTAAACAGCAAGGAAAAGCTGATAGCTAGATATTCCAGATAAAGAAATATGGAAGAACAGGGAATGAGGCAACAGCCTCTTAGAAGGTTTTTAGATATTTCACAGAGTGCACTATGAGTTATATGTCTGAGGATTCGCTTGAAGGGAGACGAAACAGTTATTTCACTGTTACAGTGTCTCTGAATTTTATACCTACTGCAATTCAGGTGTCTTTGCACAACAAAACCTTTGCTCAGACATGAATATATTCATGAGTTTTATCCTTGGACATTTGTACACACTCGACCTCCAGCATGCAACAAGTTTATATCACACTCTTGTCAAACGTCAGTATCTTTTAGAAATAAAATTTTAACTTAAGATTTTGTGACAAATTGAGCTCATATAAAGGATGAATTAAAGTCACACCATTCAAACAACTTCTGTAATAAATGGTCAAACAAAATCAAAAAATGTTGCAAAAAAGGAATAAAAATCATCTGTTTGACTATGAACCCAGTGGACGTGTCGTTGTGGGAGAATTTGGCTGCTCGGCAGCCTGCTGTGCGTTCGAGGGGAAAACTTCTCCAGGTCCATCAGGGCTGTTTAAATACCTTAAGACTCTGTGTCTGTAATTACATCAGGGGAACAAAACATAATCATCTTCAAGGATGTGGAGAACAAACTAGTTATGCTAATGCATTTTGGTTCTTTACCACCCTTCATTACACATGTCCCCAATCAGTGTTAGCAGTGAAGCGCCCTCGAGAAATCCCAGCTGTACATTCTGAGCAAATCAGCGATGAGGCCAATCAAGACTGTCACTTACGCTGACGAGCATCTGAGGGAACGGGCCTCGAGAATTTTCTGCCACATTGATTGGCGGGATCACCCAATCCCTCTTCTGCCTGCGATGACCCTTGGTGTTGTTTGAGTGGGATCCTGAGAACATGATGACAGGAGGTGGTGCCTGGGATGCCTCCTCCTTCACTTTTGGCTCGTTGACGTTCTGCTTTTCCTCTGTGACCTTAAAGATAAGACAAGGCTCTGTTTATAATCCCGGACATTCTGAAAGTTGTAACATGAGCTAATATATCACAATCTTTTCAGTCTCAAAGCAGAAAGTCAGATGACAGCTAGAAAACATTGTTTTATACAGGTCTTCTCCTTAGGCTTACAAACAAATCTTTTCTTATTGGAACAATAAATATACAGGTTTTGATACAGAGTAGTAATCTTCAGAGAGTTGTTTGTGTGATGTGTGGTCATTCTGTTCAGCCAGGGGTTAAAAGGGGCCACCAGAGTATAGAAACAACCCAAACAATCCTTTAAATTATAATTATAATATAGTATATTTATAATTTTAAATTATACTATGACTTTAGCTCCTTCAGTACCACAGTACAATTAAATGTAAATCATATCTTAACATCTACTTTTGCACTTTCTCACACTAAATGTAGAAAAAAACTTGTTCTGCTTTAGTTGCCTTCTTACAAGACTTTATTGTCACATTGACCTCCATATTGAAATCTTTCAGCAAACAGTTGAGCTGTTGTATAAGAAATACTATGTTATAGCAATAATCACAGAAAGAAAACAGCAATAACCAGAAAAAATACAGATAAAAATAGAGTTTATTTGTTGAACATAATTTATTGTTAGTACTTAAAGAGGCCATTCCATTAAAGGCAGTTTTCTGAGGTTTATGTTGAATATTTTAGCTCCACAGGTGTTCTTAGCTTCGTACTGGGTGTGAAAATGTTTTTATCTCTCAAACTACGCAGGTGGTGATAACACAGTTCTCCTGAGTTCCAACGGCCTGTATCTGTTTCGTCACAACTCCTTTGTTTGTTAGTATTCATCAGCTCGCACAGTTGAGACCACGCCTAGCATGCTGCTGGCTAAAAGCTGTAGAAGAAGATACTCGGTGCACTGTTGCCATGCACGGCGGGGAAGGAAACAGGAAGCCTTGCTCTCATTGGCTAGTTTGTTAGCCAATCTGAGTCCAGCAAATTAGCACAATAAACATTAATGAGTTGGAGCCGAAGCCGGACAAATGTTCAAGCAGAAAGATTGAAAGGTCTATTAATCAGTGTTTCCTAACATTTTTTAGATATAAAATGTTTCATTGAACAGGTTAATACTTCAGAAATAGCCACAAAGTCATGACATTTTGTGAAATGGCCTCTTTAAAGGCCCTTAGCTGCCTCAGAACCTTTACATATCTTGATGTGATCTTGTTTAAGTTTAACCTGCATCAAAACGGCAGTCTATGATTGTTTTTTTTTAGTCACAATGTAAGTGAAGCATTTACGTTTGGAAATGTCCAGCAAACTTTGTCCTGTAAAAATCAAATGTGTTTTCTATTCATTCGGTAAGTAAACAAAAGACACGCCCAAAATGAATCATTTTTCTGCTCAAAATTAAAAAGTGAAGAAACTTGATAACATAACATAACTTTCTCACAGGTTACACAGCACATGAAAAATGTTAAATGGAGTGCTGAACTACAGAAACTGCAATAGAAAATTCCCTGATACTTAGCGGGTGTGTCATTCGTTTGGTATAATTTACATATTTCTATTACTTTACTTTAGACAATTCTACAAAAAAGCAACTCATTTGCCCGTTCTACTTTTATTAGACAACAAAAATGTCCAAATTAAGACTCAAAAAACACTTAACAAGAAAAATTTTGCTTAAAATATCACTTGTTCAATTAGAAAATAGTATTCTTTTTTTGTTTGTCACTTTGTCTTTTTATGTGAGAATAAAAAGTGCAAAGTGAGCCACTGTCATAGTAATTAAACATGCTTCAACTAGATTTAATGGAATTTCTTGTCTTGTTATCCCTAAACTAGCTTCAAAAGGCTATACAGAATGAATTAAATCACTATCCGAACATTTGAATCTGTCCAATTTACCGTCTGATGTGTGTCATAAATGCAATTTGTGCCGTCTAAAACGAGCCAAATACACCCGGTGTTATGTGTTATGTGTCTATATATATGAGTGTGAAAAAGACCATAAACTTCACACTTTATCATTTACGGTGGATATAAAAAGCCTATTAACGGAGAGAATGTCTGACGTTGGATTTAAAGCCTCCTTCAGTAGACAATGTCAGCTGAGTCACTGAAACACACTTCAATCATACAGTAAGCTCCCTTTATACACTCCCCTCACACACTCACTGTGGTCAGACAGAAAGGTCCACCACAAACTGTCCTTTCACAAAGATGTTCAACTGATGGACCAGAAAAAAGATCATTTTCAATCTCTTCAGCTGCATTAACTCATCCATGAGTCACACCAGCGTCATCAAATGTGAAGAAATAAAGCCTTTTAAAGCATTAATGTCCTGATGTTAAAACACTGCAAAAAAAAAAAAAAAAAGCTGATGGCAAAAAGGTTATGTGTTAATGTAACTTCAAAAGTTTTAGTTATGGCCCACTAACACAGGATAATGACCCCTCTATGCTCTCCATAACCTAAACCTATTAGAACATGGTCGTAATGTGAAAAATTTGGAAAACATTCTTTTGTGTAAAGGCGGTCATGGAGGGTGTGGCTGAAGTAGAACCCAATATACAGACAGGTAGGCAGCAGCCAACAGGCGAGTGAAATCAAAAACGAGGTTTTAATGAATGAAGCTAAGTACAAAGCATGGAGAATATCATGAATGCAAGAAAACTGACTGAGGACACGGGAGGAAAACAGAAGATCTGGCAATTAAAAGAAAAAACAAAAACACTTAAATACTGTGAGACTGTGATTACTTCAGTGGCTGCAGGTGAGTGACAACAAACTTCTATCATTCGAGTGTGGGTGTGGCAAATGTAACTGAGGAAAATGCAATGACTATGAACAGCTATGATTCAGACATACTAAATACCAACAAAAAACAAAAACACACCACAAACCACAAAACCGTGTCAGTTTTAACAAGGCTACACTTAGAAATTTTTTTTTTTCCTGCTATTTTCTGTGTCCCTGAGATACTCTCCTATGCCATCACCAGGTTTTACACTTCAATAATAAATTCCTTTCAATATCCTGCCATATATGTCCACAATCACACCATGTCCCGGGTCCCCTACTGGTTTGACTTGCATTTTGAAGTAAACATATGCTAAAAGATCCCATTGAACTGGAAGTTTTGCACTTACTAAAGCCCTTGTCATGATGACCAGTATGAACAATGTTTCCTACTAGTTTGTTAACATACATGGAGGCGGGCACTGTTTCCTACAGGAGGTTGTTGCAGAAGCTGCATGTGTGGTGATTTTCTACCATGTGGTGGCTACAGAGTTCTTGCTCTCTTCATACAGATGTGTTGGAACCTTCCTCTGGTCTACTGATGACCATCTTGTGAAAATTATTGACGTAAGAGGCCCAAACAACACCCCCATGTGCAATTCACAGCAATTTCAAGTTGTTGTTATGAAGATCCTTCGGCTGTCGGTACATTTTGTTAAGGAATATACATAGTGGAGGTCCAGTACCTCCAAAATTCTGTTGATCATCACATTTGCTTAGAAACTTATAGAAACGCATCTAATTTTCAAGCTGACCAGAACGTAGAGAGACTCCAGCTGCACCTTCAACAGCTGCAGCTCATAAAAGATCTGCCGACTGTAGCTGTTGCTTCTGAGGACCTGGAGAGAAGACCACCACGCTGGTGGATGCAGTAACAGATCCAGATGCAGCAACTCTACAGCCAGAACCAGATTCTGTTCCATAAACTGGACCACCAATTGAAACAGACTGTAACACCTTTGCTGAGCTGTTGCACCGTGTTGCCTCATACATCATGAGAAATGAGAAGTAAGTGTAAATTTCTGGAAACAACAGGTTTTTTGTCATGATTTTATATACTTGTGAAATCCTCATTAGTTCTCTATAATTTTAGAAGTAAATAATGTAAATGATCCTTAATTATCATGTGCTGTGCTCAGGTTGTTTGGAAGTCATTCTACTGACACTCCAATGCAAAGGGTTTGTGTGGTGCATTTGTGGAAAGTCTTGGGCCAAACCATCAACCTTGCAATTAATTCTTAACAGGCCACAATCACTAAATTCTCATTCGGCTCCTGTAAGGCTGAGTCATTGTGACCAGGGATTAACTCTCACACAGAATGGGGAATCCATCCATCCATCCATCCATCCATCCATCCATCCATCCATCCATCCATCCATCCATCCATCCATCCATCCATCCATCCATCCATCCTCCTGTTCAGGGTCATAGGGAGCTGGTGTTGGTTATTGGGCGAGAGGCGGGGTCACGCCCTGGACAGGTTGCCAGTCCATTGCAGGGCCAAATAAAGACAAACCATTCACACACACCTAGGGACAATTTAGAGTTGCCAATCAACCTCTTGCATGTTTTGGGACTGTGGGGGGAAACCTGAGTGCCCAGAGAAAACCATGCAGAAACTCCATGCAGAAAAATCCCAGCCCAGATTCGAATCCAGGACCTTCTCGCTGCAAGGCAACAGCTCTACTAACTGCACCACTGCCCCTAAAGAATCAGTTATGTACAAGTCTTACTAGATTACCAAATCTCCAGTATAACCTTCTCACCAGTGCACATGTGGCATTCTGGTAATTGTTCTTCATCCAGTGACCCAACAGTTGGATTAAACTGCACACAGGGGTACAAGCTGATAAAAATGTGTCATGATCATCACCACTAAAACTTTGCCTGTGTAGCTTTTTGTAATTCGGTTACACAGAGCTCGCTCTCTCTCTCTCTCTCTCTCTCTCTCTCTCACACAAACACACACACACTGTGCCCTGTTTTTGCAGTGTTACTCTTATTCTCTCTGTCTCTCCTTCGAGTTAGTGGGATTCAGCAGCAAAGATTCCTAAAGCACTGATCAGCTGATGGCGTGCCAACAGGTAAAACAACTGCACAACCGCTCCCATCAGCAGACCCACAAAAGTTCATGTTTCCACCACCTCTCCAGCAGGATGACTAATGGGGGTGGTGGCACGACACAACCCAAAAGCAGACAAAAGCAATTATTTTGTTCAAATCAAAACTGTGAGGGTAGAGACAAAAATAAACCAAAAGTGAAGTAGATGAATCAAAACTGAACTTCTTGCGTGTAAATCAGATATATACAACTGAGAAAGGGTTGCAGGGAGGGGGGGCAAGCAATGCAGCATGTAAAGTCTCTAGAACTGTTCTAAGTAGCAAATGAGAACATGGATGGGAACGCTGGAATTCTTTAAAGAGATTTACAGTTAGTCCCTTCTCCACACACCCCCACCCAAACTGTCTGAATGATTGCAGAGATGATGAGTGAACATCACTCTTCTGAAGCATTTACTGTAGGAACTGCTTCTTCATACATTTTCTCATATTCTGGAGAGATAAATACATGTGATTTTGATATAACAGTCATCAAGGAGACTCAACGTAGGTTTTGAAGTAAAACATGTTTTGCCTCAAAAATATTTCCTAAGGCATGTTTGAATTGTCTACACATTATCCTGGAAACAAATCGTGCTTGTGAAAATGATTTTATCTATTTTCCAGTCAGATGTTGTCATATTAGAACCAGAGGACAGACATGCCTGTGATACTTGATTCATCTTATAGGCATACTTGTCTATTAATCCAGTAGTATCTCTACATGTTTAACCCTATTCCAGCTCACATGGTGCTTATATCCAGCTGTCGCTGGGTGAGGGGTACAGCAGGTTACACCATAGAGGAGTCATCAGTCCATCACAGGGCTACAAAACAAACTACTGTTCACACATCACGCCTAGGGCCAATTTAGAAGTCCTGGCTTGAGGATGAAAAGCAGAGAAATGGAAGAAGCCAGCCAGATGTTGAACCTGCAATCCTTTTGCAGCAAGACCTCATCTATGTATACTCAACAGTTCAAAACCTAAAATAATCATGATATAACAGGGAGTAAAGACAAAGTAGCGCGAAACTAGTGAATATATTTTCCTAAAAGAAAATAAATGTAATTTTAATTACAAAAAGGAATCTCTGTGTATATATGTGTTACAGTAATAGGAATGCACGAAAAAAGAGTTTGTGAGTTCGAGTTCATAGAAAAGAGATTCAGTTTATTGAACATTTGCATTCGAAGAGGTTTGTGTTTTATTTTTTTACACCTCTTCTAGCTTACATTTAATATTACTGATGTGGAACGCATAGCTTTGCAGTTCCACCTGAAAAACTGACATTTAAGAATAAGAAACAAACTGCAACACAGGAACAGAACAGACTGCTAGAAGATGGCAGTGGCTTCTGGCACATAATGAAAGTTGAAGGTCCCGTACCATGCAGTGTATAAAAGGTGTTTTTTCTTTGTGACTCACTGTTTGTTCTTCCTTTTTCAAGGTCCCTTAGAGAGTTGACATATATCTGCGAGTGGAAAACTTTCAAGGCTGCCTTAATTAGATAGATAGATAGATAGATAGATAGATAGATAGATAGATAGATAGATAGATAGATAGATAGATAGATAGATAGATAGATAGATAGATAGATAGATAGATAGATAGATAGATAGATAGATAGATAGATAGATAGATAGATAGATAGATAGATAGATAGATAGATAGATAGATAGATAGATAGATAGATAAAAAGAGAAAAGAGAAAAGAGAGAGACACAGCTGGATTTTGAAATTTGACCACAAGGGGAGCTGTAGACCTCTGGGTTCTGCTCCTGAGCAGTTTCGGTCCACTGAGCACCTACAGCCTCTTCCATACCTGCACTCTGTTATCAGTTGTTAAAAGCGACAGGCTAGCATTTAAAACATGTTTCCAGGTACCAGCATTTGCTGCACAGTGTAACAAGTTCTTCTCTGGAACATGAACCTTCATGCATACCGCCCATATTCAGGAGGCTAACCTCTGCCAAGAACATCATGCCTATGTGCGCAAACAGGGTTTGTCAGGAGAGCAGGGTGAGACAGATGTGATCTGAGTCTGGAGTAATGTATTCTTTCTCTTCAGCAGGAGGAAGATTTAGTGAGGTTGACTGCAGGGCATGGTTGCCCCACATGTCATCGGTGCTATGAGGGTTAGTTAAGGTGAAACAGACATGTTTAAGATGGAGTGAACTGGATGAACAGAACTGTCAGAAGCAGATGCGACCCCCTCCTTCCTCCATCACATTTGCTTCTCAACAAACCCGAACACACTAAATCTTTTTTATCAACACATGCTAACAAGTTCGAGGAAATCTCTTGATGAGAAATGTTCAACAAAAAGCAGAAAGAGATGTACCATCAATGCTGCAAATAACTTAAAGAGGCCATTTCATACACACTTCAGGACTTGTGGTTATTTCTTAATATGAAACATATTACAGTAATATGAAACATTTTATATCTAAAAAACTTCAGGAAACACTGATTAACAGACCTTTCAATCTGTCTGCATTAAAATCCGGGTGGTTCCGGCTCCTTCCGTCACGCTGCTTTGACTGCTTCGTCAGCAGCTCGTTCATATTCATTGTTTGAATTTGCTGGACTCTGATTGGCTAACAAGCTAGCCTATGAGAGCAAGGTATACTGTTTCCTGCCCCGCTGGGCATGGCAACGTCAGACGTTGTGTCTTTCTGTTTGCTACGTCTTATGCTACAGCTTTTAGCCAGCAGCATGCTAGGCGTGGTTTCAACTGCGGGAGCTGCCGAAAACTAACGAAAAAAGGAGTTGTGACGAAACAGATACAGGCCGTTCGGACTCGGGAGAACTCGGGTGTTATTGTCACCTGCGTAGTTTGAGAGATAAAAACTGAAAGAGAAGTTGTTGACCTGTTTTCACACCCACTATGAAGGTAAGAACACCTGTGGAGCTAAAATATTCAACAGAAACCTCAGAAAAACCGTTTTTAATGGAAGGGCCTCTTTAAGTAGGTTAAATAAATTAGATCAAATCCTGTTCTCACAAGTCTCCCATTCCTTTTCACATCCAAACAAAAAGGGAAAAGAAAAACATGCAGGAGAATGATGAAATTGAAATAAAAAATACAACAAGGTGAGAGGCGTCTGTGCTCTTAAACCAAACCCATTATGAGAGACTGATGACAAAAAGCAAAAGTAAAACTGGACTTAGATCAGAATTTTTAACAGTAGCTTTGTGGATTTTAGAGATTTAAAGGTTTTTTTTTTTTCCCTTAATCCCACACAGACAGGGCAAACATAATTTGGCATGCAACCTCGCACAGCTTAAACCCATAGGCTCCAAATATAAGATACTTTATGCCCTTAACAAAAAAAACTACACAGAACATATGAAGCATTAAAAAATGAATGCAAAATTAACATTATACACACTTAATCCAACGTAATCTCCCCCAGTAAGATAACATTCTCACACACATACCAAAAACACACATGGAAAAGCACACCGATGCTATGTGAACAGGAGTCAGTGAGTGTGAAATGGATGCGGCCCTACAGCGCTGGTGCCATCAGCCTCAGCCAGCTGGCGGCGGTCCCAGCTCTTCCCCTCCACACCAATGCCTCCCCAAAACCCTGCATGCTTTGATTTCAGCCAGCCCCTGGCTACCCAGACATCTGGAAGTTATTATTCAACAGAGCACGCCACAAAGCAGCATTTCCATAATGAAACATCACATTTTGTTGCAGCTCCCTGCTTTTTCCTGCTGCATACACGCTGCTTACAACTTGTAGCATATTTCTGACCACTGACCACATCTAGCTCTCTGATCGTTTGTCTGTTCACACTAGATGACTCACTTGGATATGAAGTAAAATAGCCAATCGTTTGACCTTTAATACTCTGTAGTTTAACACCGAGGCTCATACCATATCATAAAGTGAGTTATTTGAATTGCCTGAATTACAAAAGTGTGAAGATAAAGGGCAGCCCATTCAGCGCCTGAACAGCGTATTTATCATTACAACCCACTCATAGATCCTTTGTTGGCTGATGCTCCTCTCTGTGGTTGTTTTTGTGTCATCGCTTCTGTTTTTCAAATGGTTCCAGAAAATTCATGTTTGGAGAAAAACAAAATGTTGTTGTTTTTTGTTTTTTTTTGTTGAAAGAGTCTATCTAAACTGCGTTTTAGTGAAAATACAGTAAATAACAACAGGACAATAAAAAATATACAGATAAAATAAGTCAAACAATAGTAGAATTTAGTCACTTAAGACATAATGGATGTGTGTCATTTGTGTGGCCAATTAGGAATAAGTTAAAATCTGTATAATTGTGACTGATTATATTGTCTTTTAAAGAGTGGAGATTTTAAAGATGTTTAAGATATGCAAGATTTATCATACACATTTAAATATTTCAAAAGTATTTAAAACTTTATTTTTACACTGATGCCCCTTTTCCACCGACAAATCAGCACGGCGCGCTTGAGAGCGGTACAGTATAGCGCGGATCAACTCGCTTAAGGCGGTGGAAACATAAAGCGGATGTAAGTGGGGATAGGGGCGTGCCCATCTGGCTATGAAAAGTGGCGCGCAAAAGTCTTTGTCCGCGACGTCACAGCGCGTGAAACAACAACAACAATGGCGGATATACGTGTGTTTTTGTACTTTCCACTCTGTCTGTGGTTCATTTTGGTTGGTTAGATTTTTGGTTCTTGTGGAGGAAGTCGCCATTGTCCAAAGTCAATTGTATTTTAAAATAAAATATTTGTATGGTTGCGGGGAGTTTTTTTTAAAGCCTTTTGCGGGAGCGCTTCTGAATCACACCACGTGAACACCACACACAGCGGGGCCAATCAGGGGCTACCACTACGTAGGTAGTCGTGTCACTGGTAGCAGTTTGCTGGACCAATCAGTAGACAGGTGGGCGTGTGGGCCCGCTTTGGGCCGCTTCGGACCACCGAGGAGGTGGTCTGAAAAAAGAGGCCGGGTTGGCGCGGAATGACGCGGTTAAGACCCGAGAAAGGCGGTGGAAAAGGGTCCGCAGGGGGCTAAAGTGAACCGAGCCGCACCGTTTTCTGTCGGTGGAAAAGCGGCATGCTGTTACACAACACTTGCCTTTTTTTTTAAAGATGACATAAATAAGTTCTTTGCAACAAGAATAATTTGCAGTTGTGTTCCTGGTCACCCAAATACTTTTAGATTTGGGTGAAAATACACACAATCTTAAAGTTAGATTATTTGTCTATAAATGTTTTAAACTCCATCACATTCACCAGTTAGCTGCTAACTGAATCTTTTTACACATGAGATAATTAAAAACAGGGCTAAAAGATAAACTTCTGTATGTCCATATCCAACTTTTAAAATCTGTTATGTTATTTATTTTCTATTGGGAATAAAATATGGGTTTATGAGTTTAGTAAATATTTGTTTTGATTTACCCTTTATAGTGTAGTAACTTTTGGGGAATTAGGGTTATACAATGGTTAACGGTTATATGCATGACCTCGGTGCCCAGCACTTTGGTGCATACAACCGTAGTGTGCATTTATCCGTTGGTGCTCATTTGGACTGTAAACACGGGTAGTAGTGTTCAATATTAATAACAGATAATCAGAAATGATGTAATTACACAATTAAAATATATTAGGAGAATAAAACTCTCAAACAGACCGAGTTATATAAGCTACTCGTAGAGAGGATCCACTATGACACTGTAAGTAAACAGATGCACCAGATACATGCGTGCATGGATGCGACGGTAACGACACAGATTAAGTTACAGTTAGTAACAGAACAAAACTATTTTCTATATTTGATATGAAGATTAAGATTACGTGGATTAAGCATGATTTAAGACTTGGAGCCAATTGTGGGGGGTGCACATTGACTTCAACTTCCAAGTTATATTCTTGGGTCTAAAAACAAGCCAAGCCAACTTTATTTATATAGCACTTAAAACCAAACTGACCAAAGTGCTGTACATGAATACAACAATATAAAACTCAAACAACAAAAGCAGTAAAAACTATAACACTGTAGGCAGCAGAAACAAAGCACATTGCTAGAACTGGTTGTAAATCATATTATAATTCTGTGTTGTCACTAAATCAACACATTATCTCAGCTCAGGTACGGTGGAACAGAGATTTCCAGCAGGATATGGAACACATGAACACATGAATTTAACCTGTTTATCAACATTCAACATTCTTTCCTAATAAAATTTTCCAATCTCACACTGAAAACGTGTGTTTCACATAATTTTTTTACACGTCACATGTTGATTAAACATGCTTTTACATTCAAAGTTCAGCTGGTTTTTCTGTGAGAGTTCTTACTGAACATAACTGCAGTGTGTATTTTAAGAGCCATATGCTTTTCTTTTTTTTTTAGCTTTTGACAGCCTTACTTACTCCTCCTGCTGATGCTGGCAGGATATTACTTCCTCCCAGATGAACTTTTATCACAGTAGCAGTTAATTGCCAGTATTAAATATACTGTCTTAGCAACCAATTACAGAAAACTACACATGAACTTACTATGGTTTCTACATGTGATCCTACATGGAAATATGTGTGATCACATTGGGTCAAATGAAAACTTTCCAGAATCACACAGGAAACACGCAACACATGTTGCTACAGAAGCTGCACATTCGTTACATGTTAATTTAACATGTGATTTTGCCTGGGTGAATTCAATGTAGTTTTTCTACTAACAGTGAAATAAAATCCCCTACTATATTATAATATTCTGGATGGTTTTAATGTGGCAAGAATCATTAATAATGCCATAAGTTATTGGCTGTTTTGAAGCAAAGGCTCATGGGAATGGTAAACTGCTCCTTTACTGTAACAGTGCTTCAGCTAACTATGTTTTGCATCTTCACGTTTGAAAAAAAAGATGTTCATTGTTGCTGCTGCCAGTGCATAGCTTATTCACACTTGAGCTGTTTTGCAGTATCCTTAAGTCGCCACAAGGGTCTGCAGTACCAGCAGCAAACCAACTTCCTGCGCTAATGTTTCAGTTAATATCTCACTTTTTCAAGCACTTTTAAAAGTTGTATCTGTCTGAAGCAGGTCTCTGACCAACAGGTGACAGCTGCTTCCTACTTAAGACTGCCTTTGATTCCTTGTCAGTCACCACATCTTGAAAAAGACGTGTTTGCTAGCTTTGATCTCATGTAGAACTCACTGGCCCACATGAGATGTCGAAAGTTACCCAGAGAAAGTGAACACAGGCTCCTAATTATTTGTGTTGTCACTGCCTAATCTGATAATCACTGGTGTTGGTATTGACTATCTGATCTGGCTGTGTTGTTCGGTAGTTGTGGGGACAGCTCAGGTTCCTCAGTCTCCACCTGACCTCTGACAGCTTTTAAATAGAAACGGAGGAGTGAGGAGGCCCCGGGGTGCATAGGCCCAGGATGTTTTCCAATAACAGCTTAAGGCTGAGGGAAACATTCTCTTCCCTACGTGGCAGCGTTATTCTATCACTTTTAACCATCTGCCATTGCGGCCTCCCTCTCCCAATCTCTCTATTCCTCTAAAACCCCAAGGAGTTCTGACCTGATTCTGGGCTGTTAGTATCACCAGACCACTGGAGAAAAATGTGATAGGAAAAGAAACCTCTGAGATGATAATTGAAATTTGAAGCATGACATTTCTGTGTGTAACTCACCTCATTTTCATTTTGATCAGGTGATGGTAGGTCAGTCACTACCAGCTGAATCACAGTCTCTCTGATATTTGTGTGTGGGCTGCTTGCCACCAGTTTAAACTGAACCGGTTCATCCAGTCTGGCCACGTCCCTTTTTGCAAAGATGGATCCGTCCTTCCGCACGCCGAAGTTGGCATCACTGCTCTGGAAAACCACACCTTCATTCCCCATGCAGTCATCAAATTTCACTGTGAACAGAAGCAATTGACAAGAATTTAGTGTGCAATTCATCAAAGCAGTAACAGCCAAGAGTGCAAATGGTGCAAATGATGGCTGGTGGGGACGTAGGTGAAATTGCTGTCCCGACTCACAGTCATGAAAACACTCACACGCACGCAGTGTGCACAACTCAATATGAGCCAAACAGTAAAGTAAATACAAAAAAGAAACATGTTTCTACTCGGTAAGAACATCACAAGGACTGTTGCTGAAGATTGAACTTTGAAGTTGCAAACACTTTCCAAATAACTTTGTATCCTGTTCCTGTTAAAAAAAATTCTCAGGTGCTTCAATACTTAAAAATCATGTTTCAATTGCTTTCCATTGCTCTGGTCAAACCTTGGAAACTGACTCAGAGTTTTACCAGTAAAGTTGTTGAATTTGTTGTTCAATAATCATTTACGAAAGAGGTCTGAGCTTTGATTTGTTTGTAACTAGGCAAAATGTACTTCGTCATTACACAATTAAAGAGATGTCAACATAATAAATATGGGAAATTGAATTAAAACAGCAGATCATGTCAGTGAAGATAAATCAGGTTTTTTCAGGGTAGACATGTAACTTTGATATCTTTTAAAAATTCACAACAGTTCATGAGAGGAAGAGCATCTTGTAGCCTGTACTGGCCTCCTGGCCTCATTTCCTTCCCCATCATGCCACCTGGAGCCTTCTAGCCTTCTCTCATGGGGATTATAATGTCTAGACAACATATTGTAGGAAACTCTGAACTGAAAGCTGTAATTTACTTCTGTATGTTACTCGTCCTCTCCTCCCACACTTCTACAATAGCTGAAACAAGGTTCCTGTTACAAGAAGTGACTTTGAATAAATCCATCTTTTTGTTCTACCTGGACTTAAATAAGCCTGTGATCATGTCAGAACCCTCCATCTAAGGTCAGAAGACTAGTCAGCCACTCAAAGCTCAGTAAGAGGGGACATCTATTCACTTACACTGTTCATCAAGTGTAGCTAGTGCTACAAAAATATCCTCTTTTAGACCGGTACAGATGGGATAAGTGATAAATGACTGCAAAAACTAAAAAAAAAGCTTATGTTTATCCTCCAATTGTTTTTCTGTTTGTGTTGTTGAACACGTTCACCCTAAGCTGTTTCAGTTTGTTTGGTCCAATGTAATTTAATTTGATCTCTAATGCTCATTATTTTAGTCGATTTTCAGAAATTAAAATTTGGACATGGAGGTAACAAGAACTAGCATGTGAAAAACACATATTTATACAAACAGAAATTTGGGAAGCTGTCTGTCCGTCAGTCATTATCTGTACTCGTTTGGTCCTGGTCATGGTAACGGGAAGCTGGTGTTTATCTCCAGCTGTCATTGGGTGAGAGGCGGGGTTACACCTGGACAGGTCACCAGTCCATCACAGGGTCACACAGAGACTGACAAACATTTACACACACACACATTCCTAGTGACAATTTAGAGTTGCCAGTTAACCTCATGCATGTTTTTTTTTTTTCTGTGGGAGGATACCGGAGTCCCTGGAGAAAACCCACACATGCACGAGGAGAACATGCAAACTCCACGCAGAAAGGACATGGCTGGCAAACCAAGGACCGTAAGGCAACAGCTCTACCCACTGCTCCACCCGTGCAGCCTGATGTCTGAATATTTAAAAAAGATGAAGTACAAATCTTAACTCTTCAATACAAAGTTCTTGTATGAGTCAAAGCTTCAAACACCTGAGAAGGAGTGGAAACAAAAAACAAAATAAAAACATAAACAAAAAAACAGTCAGGTCTTATTTTTCTTACTGGCTGCCAATTATTGGTCCTTCTCTCTCTGAGCTCGGCACACAGCCAACAGTGCAGCAGGATTGCAGTTATGACTGAAAGAGGCTTCTACATTGAGACACTGAGTGAAAATACTGGATACAATTGAGAGGGTATTGTCAAAGCTAAAATGTGAATGTATTGGTTATAAAAGCCATACAAACATGAGACAAACTTGGCTCAAGATCAGGTCTATTCAAACTTTCACTAAGTTGCAGTTTTCCATCAGCCGCCTGCCAATCGGCTCTTTTAGTACCTGCCATGGAAGCTGCCCCAACACAGGTGTTTTCACTTAGGAGATAACATGTTGGAAATCTCACATAGAAATAAAAATATGGTGGACAATGTGACAAATAAAGAAATCATAGTTTCATCTATATTATAGGGCACAATTTCTATCTAACAGTTTAATGAATAATTGCACATTGCAACTGATTACATTCTATTTAAACACCAATTTGTTGTTAAAAACCTATGTGAGAAATTATATAAACAATTGATACAATTTTTGCAAGTATTTCTCTTTCTTGGTTTAATAATTCAGAAATATGTATCTGAAAATATTTAAAAATCTACAAGAATTCTAAATGTAAATGTAAACATTTATGATGTTGATTACAGCACTATCCAAACTCAACTCAATTTTATTTACAATATAGCACTTAAAAGAGAAAAAGAGGAAAATTTAGAAAAGCCTGTAACAAAAACACCCCAAAAGTATAAAAGAACATAAACAAGAAGTACATTTGTGTGTTCTGTAAATAATATTATAGTTGAAAAATGCTTCAAATCAGTATAAATCTTTATAAGCCAGTCAGTTTGTATCATGAACACTCAGTTGACGCACTTAACTTCCTTACTATTCATTTATTACCCTCCCTCCCTTCACCCCTCCACCCAGCTGCCAGCATCAGGCTGTCATGGTTACTGAGAGATCCCCTCTGCCGTAAAGAGATGGCACCTTATGTCAAACAGGCTGGTTATCTTTACGCTGAATCACTGGCTGCTGCTGTCTTCCACACTGATTTATGTATTGTAGCATCTACCTCAAACATTTCTACAAACTGCACCTTTAAAGTTGTGTGTGTGTGTGTGTGTGTGTGTGTGTGTGTGTGTGTGTGTGGGTTTGTATTTCTGACCTCCTGAGGACCAGTTTCCTGACTTTTACTATCTTTCTGGGGTCCGAGGGTTCTTGTGGGGACCGAAGCCTGGTCCCCATGAGGGGGACTCCCCTTTTTAGGGTTAGGGGTTAGGTTTATAGGTATGGTGTGAATAGAGTTTTAGTTAGTCTTAGGGTTAGTTATAGATCAGTAATGGTTAAGGTTAGGAAAAGGGTTTGGGATAGGTATAAATCTAGTTACTAAAATCAAAAGAAGTCAATGGACGGTCCCCATAAGAATAACAAAACAAACTTGTGTATGTGTGTGTGTGTGTGTGTGTGTGTGTGTGTGTGTGTTGTGTGTGTGTGTGTGTGTGTGTGTGTGTGTGTGTGTGGGTTTGTATTTCTGACCTCCTGAGGACCAGTTTCCTGACTTTTACTATCTTTCTGGGGTCCGAGGGTTCTTGTGGGGACCGAAGCCTGGTCCCCATGAGGGGGACTCCCCTTTTTAGGGTTAGGGGTTAGGTTTATAGGTATGGTGTGAATAGAGTTTTAGTTAGTCTTAGGGTTAGTTATAGATCAGTAATGGTTAAGGTTAGGAAAAGGGTTTGGGTTAGGTATAAATCTAGTTACTAAAATCAATGGAAGTCAATGGACGGTCCCCATAAGGATAACAAAACAAACTTGTGTGTGTGTGTGTGTGTGTGTGTGTGTGTGTGTATGGTGTTAGCTGTGGCCCTTCCTGCTGGCATTTTATATATCTGTCTCAATCTGTTTATATGTTAGAAAAAAAAACTGAACTGAAAACCAATAAAGTCCCTGATTTAATCCAGTTGCGCTGTTTAATATCTAAACAACAAGAGCAACACATTAAAATGAAACACCTCTTTTAATGAAAATCGCTGAAAGACTAATTTAATTAGGGAATAAATCCTGAGGCGAGAGGTAACTGTAGGTGTAAAGAGTAATCACTCCCTGTCTGCGCTCATGTTGGCAGCCCCCCCCTCACAAAAAAAAAAAAAATTGGGGGAATTGACTAAGTTAGGTCAATACTGCTATAAGGGAGATTATAAAAATCAGCCAACAACAAAGCAATGAAGCCCAACGGCACGGTGCTGCACATTAACAAGTTGTCTAAAGCAGTGAGCTCAGGGTGTGCATTGATCTGGCAAATAAGACAGACGCCCATGTGTGCCAAACAGCCAGCCAAGCACTTCTCAGCTGTCTAGTCGATGAGAACAATCACTCGCTGAAATGTGGAAAATTCAACCAGTGCAGAACCCTGCAGTAAATGAATACAGTCAATCATTCCTTCATCATGATTATATGGAAAAGAGTAAAATCATCCTCTTTTTATGGCTAGAGTGGTATCACAACCTAAACCCTGTTTCCCCCCTTCTTCTTCTTCTTTTCTCACACCTTTCTAATTAAAGCTCCTATCTTCCTCCAACAAGGCAAGGACAAGGAGGAGAGAAAGAGATGTGACCTTCTTATGCTGTTCTTTGGACAGCCTGACAGGAAGTAGCTGACAAGTGCTGAAAGGGAAGTGAGAAAGGAAAAGAGTTGTGGGGGTGGGGGGTGGGGGGAGTGACAGAAAGAAAGAAGGTGAGAGGAGAAGGGAAAGAGGGAACAGCAGAAAGCGAGAGAGATGAGAGGATGGAGAGCATGCGGTGGTAGCAATCAGTAAACTGAATGAAAGAACATAAGAGAGGAAGAGAAAAGAGAAAGAAAAAAAAAAAAGGTGGTGGGCAGATTGGAGTTGCTAAAGAAATATTTCCTGAGGCAGCACTGTTTATAGCTGAAGCCATTTGAATTGTTCAAAGCACTGAATGCTTCAGATGTCACCGAAAAAAAAAAAACGAAAGGAAAAAAACTCTTTTATAGGCACTGGATCAGGCTGATATCTGTTACAATCAGACTCATTGTGAGGATGATGTAGGAAGAAGAGGAGGATGTTGATGATGGCAGGGAGGTGAGGTGGAGTCTGGGGGAGGGCAGTGGATGGAGGCCTGGCACCGGGTTCCTGGCTCAGTGAACTGGCTCTCTCTCACACATCTACATTGGAATGGATGGGATGCTCAGATGGCTGTTTAAACAGGTTAATTGGGCTGGCCTCCCGAGAGATCAGGACAGATGGATAGAAGGATAAAATGAGAGAGGAGAGGCAGAGGGAGCAAAAGAGCGGCTAAGGAAGAGCAGTGAAGCTCTGAGGGATGGAAAAAAAGGGGGTTTGGATGTAGAGATAGATGGTGAGAGATGAATATGGCCTCTGATCACAGGCGCCATGGGGAGCAGGAAGCCTAATCAGAGCAGTTTAGGGCTGTGCAGTAAGCAAGGCCCTCGTCGGTCGACTACACAGAGCCAGGTCCAGCATCCACTACTGACAGACAATGGGAAGGGAACAAAATTGTAATGGAAAGCTGTCTATAGAGATATTTGAAGCTCATCTGGGGGGTAGTGTGCATGTGTGTGTGAGGGGATTCAATGAATCCAGTCATGAAGAGAGGCTCATCTTTCTGTCCTTCCAAAACCTACAAAAATATGCAGCAGTGACCAGTTCATGCTATGAAAATACTCAAAAACTGCACACACAGGAGGCCAAAACACATCGGAAACATAAACTGCAGTCAGATCTGTTTCAAACTTTGATTTATTATCAATAAAAAGAGCTGAAATAATACATCACAAGCAGCAAAGCACAGCATAAAGAACAGTGTGTATCACACCGACCTGGGAGCGACTCATCAGCCACATATGTGTCGAAACAAAGTCGTTTGAATTACAATAGTTTTTTAAACTTCAGTTATTGGATTGTTTCATAGTTGCAGTGTATTCTATGTTCATATACGCTTGAGAAATTCACACAAACAACTTCAGTCATGTTTGCTAACTACAAAGGCACAAACGCAATCAAAACACACCTTCCACAGTGTTGCTGCTTTAAAGTTTCCATGAGTGAAAGTCTTTCTCTCGGCTGGAAGGAAATAAGAAACTTTTGAGGGAAATTATATATTTTTTCTTTTGTTTACTCATCAAGCAGAAACTAAACGTTCACTGTGTGACAGAGTGAGAAAAAGCACTGCTCACTTAAAGAGGAAAAAAAAAGATTCCACCATGGGAGTGTATCATCTTTTAAACATAATCAAGAAACAAGTTTAGTTGTTTGCCAAATTCTGCTTCTCTAAAACTTTCTCAGCCATGTCTGTTCAATAGTTCTGCACTGCTACAGCAGACCACGTGCCATAGAGGGAATCTAGAGATTTATATATATATATATGTGTGTGTGTGTGTGTGTGTGTGTGTGTCCTGACGCGGATGGTCTGTGGGGTCTTATGTAAAATTAAACAGCTTTACTCTGTGTTTTGTTTGGCTGAACATCGATACACTTTACTTCACTCTCTGAGTGAAAATCCAATGAGTCAGCATGAGATATTAGGATCTTGGCTTGGCACATCTGCTTTTGCCATTGTTTAAATTTTAACTAAATGAAGGCACAAGGGGTTAGATACAAGGGTGGAATCGAGACAAACACAATTTATATAGGGTATAAATACAAAATGTACCTCCTGAGTCATGCTAGTATGTATGACTCTTAGAAAATACCCTAGCATATTGTACACCTTCTTATCAGCAACGCTCCTACACTCATTTAAAGCATATTGTGGAGAAAAAGTTCAGAACTAATTCTTTGTGTCTGCAGACTTGGTTTTTCCTAATTATTTTGGATCCACACGTTTTGCTTAAATAGTGCAGGAAACACTAATGTAAAATTAATCTTCTAGCTTGCCTGACTTCTATAAGCCCTCTTCAGAGCTCAGGCCCTGCTGGATGGGCCCCCTCCTCTTCCTCGAGCTGTGGGAGGAGGAGCTTGAATAGTGTTAACAGGCTGACTGATCTTGGAGCTGCAGGAGGTACACAACCATCTGATCACAGACAGAAGAGTGAGAATATTGATGTATTTGTTAATAATATAATATAATATAATATAATATAATATAATATAATATAATATAATATAATATAATATAATATAATATAATATAATATAATATAATATAATATAATATAAGCAGCTGTTTTGCATATACTTTGAAGGCTCTCCTGTATCAGTTTGACAAGTACCATAGTGAGCATGTTTGTATAGACTTACAAACCAATTATGCAGGGATATTCCCTCAACCACAGAGACCACAGGACATCATTTTTGACTAATCAACATCTCTAATGACTGATTAGTATTCCTTCAGACAAGCACAGAAGTGCTTGATTGGACCTTATCAATTCCCTGGCATCTCTTTTAGCAATTCAAACTCGTACAAGAGCAGCTATGAGGACTTTGAATAATGTTTGTTGTATATAACTAGAAATAAAGTAAAGAGGAAAAGCAAATATGAACACTTTATGTCCAAGTTATCTCTGAAAAAGACAGGAAACACGATCATAAGTATCCATATAAGTGCAGAATGAAATGTGGTGAAAACCGAAGAGTCGTGTTTGCTCCGTCGTGTTTTCACGCGGCATCTCATTCCCATTTCTTTTCATCCATGTAACATGCTTGTGAAGAGACAGGAAAAATTGTGTCAGACCCGAAGTGAGAGAGAGAGAGAGAGAGAGAGAAAACAAGAGAAGTGAAGCCTACTGACAATTAGGGCTTGTTTTAGTGATGACTGGGTGAAAAGGCAAAAAGAAAAACGGGACCAGGCAGAATAAAACCCTTTCTTAGAGAGAGAAGTCAACCTATAACTTTACTTTGTTGCACTGTGGTGATTCTTGCTGCACTGGATCCCAAGTTAGGTTGTGAAGAAGCACAAACACAGACACACAAGAAGCACAAGGTATTTACACAGCAAACCACAGCTCATATCCCTGCACTCATTTCTTCACAGCACTCATTTGGCCTTTTACCCTTCCTTTCTGTGGTTGTGGTTTAGTGCATTTTTCAGGATCGATATTCTACAAATTCAGCGATGGGTTTGATACGTACCATATAGATTACTGTTCCCCGAGGCCTTAGTCCAGATTTAATTTCTCTATGTACTACTGCAACATCTAAAGCCCTGTAGCAAGAGATCTGATACAGTCCGACCAAGAAGGCTGAACACAGAGAGGCGCAGCAGTCAGCCTGACATGATCATGAGACATAATATTAAATGAGGCTCAGGTGACACTAAAGGGGTAAAGTGACTGTTGCTGTTTGCAGCAGTTTGCATGCGCAAAGAATCTATAAGATTTAAATTCTTTATTATGAAATATAAATTTAAAGTGGATCTCTCGAAACACACACATACAAACACACTATAAATTATTCCTTTTTACCCAGCAGCAAAACAAATAAATAAAATAAACAAAAAAAAGAGAAGATAATCTTGTAGATTTGTGTCAGAAGTTGCGATCAAACATATCAAAAACCTGGTTACTCCTTGTTTGCTTCATTGTGCAGCTTTACACTTTTTTAAACCTTTTCAGCAGCTAAATAAATTGCATCAGGGAAAAACTGATCAGTGGCAGCAGAAATCTTTGGATTCGACATTGTTTCTGTCTTTTGTAAACCTTGCACTACACTACAGCCTTCGCTTGATCTTCTGCCAGCAAAATCATTTAAAAGCTGCCAGTTAGTCTTTTGTGTATCTATTGTTCTTTCACTTTTTTTTATTTTTTACATTTTCATCTGCTATTGTCAAGCCTTTGCTGAAGAAATTCACCCCGAGTTCTGAAAATACTATCGCTCACAGTTCTATCTCTAATATAACTTGTCTGTTTGAACTACTTCTTTAAGGCCTCTTCATCTGACACCCTTCTGTATGTCTTGTATTTGCATCATCCTGTTTGACTAAACGCATTTTCAGAACTTTTCCACTCTGCCATCAAAAGCCTTCATCCCCACTCTAAGTACATTTTTCTTACATTAGCAAGTGATCTTATGCAAGACGCAGACTGCTTCATTTTCCTTTCGCTACTGCATGACTTGAGAGTAGCGTTCGACAACATAGGCCATAAAACTGATAGATTACATATTGAATTTAACATCTCGCATTCAGCTATGTTAGATGTTTTTATACTTACCCAGTCACTCAGAAAGTGTATCATTTGGTGAAACACATTAAATGTATCCAATATAAATTTTATGTATAACAGCGTTCCGTCCCCAGCCCTTTGTTGTAGTTTCCTCTTGGCTAAATACCGTGTTGCTCAGGAACTCATTTGCATCTTTATGCTGATGATATGCAGCTTTATGTTCCTGTTTATTTGTTTAAAATGATTTACAAGTTTACATCTTTGTTTATTTTAACAGTTAGGCACCACAAGTTGTTCAACCTTCCTCTTCCAATTTTCATTAAGTCTAAGATGTCTATACATGACAGAACTGTGCATTAAATTTTGTATCCTACCAACTGAAAATTCAGAACAGTGTTTGATCCTGTATTCTACATCTATCATTTTATTAAAGGTCACCATAGTAGTATTTAATCAGGTATAATACACCTAAATTCTTCAACCTATTCTGTACCTGCAAGTCCAGTTGGTAAGACTCCTTTTTTATATATGTGAGATGTGATATTATCAAGTTTATATTGATCACAAAAACCTCCAAGTACTTCAAGACTTATACACATTACGAACAAAATAAAAATAAAATCACCATAAGGACACTTCATTGACTTATGATACAGAAAAATATATTTATAGTTTAATTACTCACCGAACAATCAAATGTTGAGTGTGCAGCTAATCTTCCAACTTCTGTTCTACAATCATGGACCATCTATGTGTGCTAACTGGGTATTTATTTTCCTGTTGTTTAATATTATCATTAGAATAGTTTCCCAGTTAATAATTCTTTATTTTTAACTGAATTGGGGACTTTCTGTAGATGTTTGCAAGGGCCTTATTTTAGTAGTTTTTACTGTTAAGAGTGGTCATTACATAAAATACTAAGTTTGATTATTAATTAAAAGGGACGCAGTAACAAACTAAACTAAAATGAAAAAAAAAAATTAGTTGAAATGAGTCTCAAGTAAACAGAAGTAAACCAAGGTGACCTCAACTAAACAAAAATACATGAAATAAACATGGGTAAACCAAAGTCAACTAAACTGAAGTAAATTCAACTTAAATTCACTTAAAATAACTTAATCATTATTATTACCATTTATAAAAATTCAAACTTGTCATCTGGTTAAAATATTTGTAAAACTTTAATTAACTTAAAGGTGGTAAAGAGGATTTTGTATGAAATGTAGATGTCAAATTTATTTTAAAATCTTTTTATTGACTTGTAGCAATCTTGTACTTCTGGTTTCCAAAAGAAAAAGTTATAATATTCATAAATCATAGACCTGGTGGGGCTTGAAATAAAGTAGCCAATAGATAACAAACCTGTTTCGTTATTTATTGGCTACTAGGTTGTCAATCACACTTCTTACGTACTTAAACTACTTAGTTTGTGTAGGCCTCAAGCTTCACAGTGATTACACACGACAGGCACGGCCGTTACTAGCATTTCAGCATTAGCAGAACTTGTACTGGTAAGAGTAACAATAAACAGCCCTTTACCATTGATCAGTGTGACATGTTTGAAAAAACAAAGTTGTATTAGTTCCAGAAAAAAGCTAATTTCTAACGGAGGCGTTTCTGGCGTTTGGGGGGTTTGGGGGGCTAAAATGAATGCGCACTATTCGAAAACGACAAACAGCTGTTGAGTTTCTCATTCGGGGCAAAATCCTCTTTACCACCTTTAATTACTGTGGGTCAGGTAACACTGGGGGTGGGGTGGAGTGGGAGTGGGGGTTTTGTGTATGTGTGTGTGTGTGTGTGTGTGTGTGTGTGTGTGTGTGTGTGTGTGGGTTTGTATTTCTGACCTCCTGAGGACCCGTTTCCTGACTTTTACTATCTTTCTGGGGTCCGAGGGTTCTTGTGGGGACCGAAGCCTGGTCCCCATGGGGGGAATCCCCTTTTTAGGGTTAGGGGTTAGGTTTATAGGTATGGTGTGAATAGAGTTTTAGTTAGTCTTAGGGTTAGTTATAGATCAGTAATGGTTAAGGTTAGTAAAAGGGTTTGGGTTAGGTATAAATCTAGTTACTAAAATCAATGGAAGTCAATGGACGGTCCCCATAAGGATAACAAAACACACTTGGATGTGTGTGTGTGTGGTGTGTGTGTGTGTGTGTGTGTGTGTGTGTGTGTGTGTGTGTGTGTGTGTGTGTGTGGGTTTGTATTTCTGACCTCCTGAAGATCCGTTTCCTGACTTTTACTATCTTTCTGGGGTCCGAGGGTTCTTGTGGGGACCGAAGCCTGGTCCCCATGGGGGGGAATCCCCTTTTTAGGGTTAGGGGTTAGGTTTATAGGTATGGTGTGAATAGAGTTTTAGTTAGTCTTAGGGTTAGTTATAGATCAGTAATGGTTAAGGTTAGGAAAAGGGTTTGGGTTAGGTATAAATCTAGTTACTAAAATCAATGGAAGTCAATGGACGGTCCCCATAAGGATACCAAAACACACTTGGGTGTGTGTGTGTGTGTGTGTGTGTGTGTGTGTGTGTGGGTTTGTATTTCTGACCTCCTGAAGATCCGTTTCCTGACTTTTACTATCTTTCTGGGGTCCGAGGGTTCTTGTGGGGACCGAAGCCTGGTCCCCATGGGGGGGAATCCCCTTTTTAGGGTTAGGGGTTAGGTTTATAGGTATGGTGTGAATAGAGTTTTAGTTAGTCTTAGGGTTAGTTATAGATCAGTAATGGTTAAGGTTAGGAAAAGGGTTTGGGTTAGGTATAAATCTAGTTACTAAAATCAATGGAAGTCAATGGACGGTCCCCATAAGGATAACAAAACACACTTGGGTGTGTGTGTGTGTGTGTGTGTTTGTATTTCTGACCTCCTGGGGACCCGTTTCCTGACTTTTACTATCTTTCTGGGGTCCGAGGGTTCTTGTGGGGACCGAAGCCTGGTCCCCATGGGGGGGAATCCCCTTTTTAGGGTTAGGGGTTAGGTTTATAGGTATGGTGTGAATAGAGTTTTAGTTAGTCTTAGGGTTAGTTATAGATCAGTAATGGTTAAGGTTAGGAAAAGGGTTTGGGTTAGGTATAAATCTAGTTACTAAAATCAATGGAAGTCAATGGACGGTCCCCATAAGGATAACAAAACACACTTGTGTGTGTGTGTGTGTGTGTGTGTGTGTGAGTGGGTATGACTCTCACTGAGTATAGGACAACTCTGTCCTCATATCAAACTGATGACTTTGTGGAGGCAGGCTGACTGACTGAAGACACTAAATACAGGACACAGTTTAGTTTCCCATATTAATTTGGTCAAATTCTTTTCAATTAAAGGTACATTTGTATACTTTCTTTAAAAATAAAAGGTACCAAAATATTGTCCATGTCTGTAAATCCCGTTCTGCTACATTCAAGTTTTAACTTTGTTGTTTTTTAGGAAACTTTTTTTCCCACTTATCTTCTTGGTGCATCAAAAACCATCTATACTCAGCATACACTGTAACATCTTCCTGCAGTCTCCATCCAGTATCATTTTACCACCCTAAACCTTCCATGTTAAGTTTTCTTCTACACTGAAGGACAAGAGGACAAATGCATATATGCCAGAATAAAAAGGAATCTCAGTACATTAAAAAACAAAAGGATTCAACACAGATTTATTTTAATCTTTGCCCGCAAGCACAAAAAATACTTGCAAGGAAAAATAAATCATTTTTATATTGTTTTCTCAAGGAAGCAAATAGCACAAAATTGCTTTTCTCAACTGCTGGAGGAAATACAGGCTGTATTTCTCAAATCTAATCAACATCTCTCCATCAAAACTTTAACAAAAGCTTCTGTTTTCCAATTTCTGAGGTCACAACATAAACCAGAGAATTCCCTCTGGCTTTTTAATTGTAGGAAGCCATACAAGTAATTACACATTCTGTATTGAGGGTAAGTGAAATGGTTTTACAATACTATGAAGCTCTGTTACTCCGTTGTTCTTTTGAAAGACAGGCATCAGAGTGTGATCCCTAAAATCCAGGGGCTAATGTTGGACCACAGTGGGTGAACAATGCAATTAGTGGTTCTGATGTTTCAGAAAGGAGGCTGAGCCAAAAGTTCAATGGAGGCTGAATATGTTAACTGACTCCAAGAACGGACGCAAAACCAGAAATATAAAGAGTATTAATTATTAATAATGACAGCAGGGATAAGTATAAACTAAAATATGCAAAAACATGTACATTTATTTATGTAATTTAAACAATATTTTTTGTGAATACAACATTTATTTATTTATATCAATAATAAAGTACTACTATTGTGTGAGAAGCTTGAATTTTAATGGCTCAGCAAAAAGTAACATAGTTTCACAAACATGTTGAACACAGCTGTTGATAGTTCAGGTGGCATTTAGATGCAGAAATAAAAACACGTATTACCAGGATTTATGGTCTACAATACATTTTTTCATATCCATAATCCTGTTTTTTTGTCTGTTTCTAGAGTTTTGTGACTTTCTTATAAAAAAAACTCCACCAGGGTTTGTTAGTTTGTCTGTCTGTCTGTCTGTCTGTCTGTCTGTCTGACTTTTAGCAAGATAACTCAAAAAAGTTCTGGATTGATTTTATTGAAATTTTCAGGAAAGGTCAGAAATGGTCTGAGGAAGAAGTGGTTAGATTTTGGTGCTGATCCGAATTATTTTCTAGGATTTTTTTTAAGGATTCTTCATCATTGTGAGATATGGATGTTTTTTAACATATCTGCATGTAACTCCAGGTGCTGGTAAAAAAAATTACAAGGTGAGTTCCCAATAGGTTCTACGAGAAAACAAGATCTGGACCACTACAAAAATTCCAGATACTATGAAAAAGGGGAAGCTTTGGATTTTTAATCACTGCAAGAGAACAAATTATATTGACTTGCAACAAACACCGAAAGATAGCCAAGCCACTGTGGAATCTGAAGAGTGCAAATGGATTTGATGTACCTCCAAAAGCTCTGGAGCTTATATGTTTCTTACAGCATTGATCTCAGAAGGTTTCTCAGGAGACGTCCCAGCTGGTAAAAGTCTGGATTATTTCTCTACTGAACTAAGTTAACTTGAATTTTAACAAAAGTTTACGTCTCAGTTGAAGTCCTTCTTTATGTAGTTTGCACCTCTGCAACAAAAAAAGAATCCGAGGAGGCTGCTCGTCGCAGCTCTACTTCAGATATTAAATGAAAAGAATACGCAGACAGTATCAAATAAAAATACAAATTTTGGGAGAATCTTTAGCTACCGTGAATGCAAACATTCTTATGCTACACTATAGCATTCTTAGAAAATTACGAATAGCAGCTTAGGTGGTCAGTACAGTACATCTGTGGTCATTTAGAACACAAGTTTGTATGTATTTTTCTTCTTTTTTGTTACCTTATAGTATTTAAATAATTGCTAGATCAAATCATTGCAACTTTCTGCAATAAACAAACTTTTTTTCTGAAAGCAAGTTGCAGAAGAGTTAAACTTTTTTTTTTTTTTGAAGCCACTGAAAAGCTAAGTGGCTGTTTCTTAAAGCTATTAACACGTTTTATGAAATGCTCAAAGTTCAAAAACTTTCTGAACTGTATGACTAAAGTTATATCTACATGTCTGTCTGTGAGCATGCACAAGCATATCCAAACGTCACAGCTGTAGGTGAAACTGTTAGATACAACAACTTTCTACTGCAGCTGATGATAAGTTGCATGCTGACGTGCCAAGGCTGTCAGGTAACACATATACACCAGCAAAAACCCCTTAACTCTCTCTGGAGCACACATGATGGAGAGATTTAAATAAGCTAGCATGGAATGAATCTGGCAGGGTTAGGGTTCCCAAAAGGACAAACACATACAGTGATTTGAGATCTGATCCTTTTCTTTAATGCTTAAATGCTTAAGTATTGGCAAACACAAACATACATAAAGGAAAAAATGAACAATTTATTTGTTAAAATGTTTGCTAATCTTCAGTGCAAATATCTTGTAATCTAGCATGTTATGACTGTGAAGCCCTTTTCTGGAGCGACTGTTACATGTGGTGTGTGTCTATGAGAAGAAGACTATGTGTGACTAAATGCATATTATATATGCGATAAGGAGGTAAACAGGCCCATAAAACATCACTGTGAGTCAAATGTGTGTGTGTGTGATCTATCTACTTATAATAACTTTTGTGTGTTCAAGGCAAAAGAAAATCAGCACTACTAGCAGGTTTCACTGGCAAGTCTAGTTAATGAGAACATCCTCCGAAGCTTTTTCGGCTGGGGAGAGAAACCAGAGGCCATAATCATCTGTTCAGCCAGCAAGATGATATGGAGGCAACAGAACAACAAAAATGATGCACAATTAGACCACACTGCCTGCATGAAAAACACTGATGTGCACTTTAAAAATAAACTAAAAGGAAACAAAAATATAAAGAAGGAAAAGGCTCTTGGGAAAATGTTGAACCTTTACATCTTGATGGCTACATGTAAGCAAATCTGGAATTATACTTAATACATTGTCTGGACTTTTGCCCACTGTGCAGCTTTTAACACTTAAAAAACGAAGTAGTAAGACTCTCAGAAGCTAGAAAGCCTCGAGGCAAACATGTGTTAGGGATGTGTAGCATTGTAGCAAAGTCAAAACTTGCCAAAGGCTGGTTGTCCCAATAGGTTGTGTGACAGCTCCATTTCAGTGCATAAAACTAAGTAAAACTTGACAACGCTTTGATATCTTACTGAAAGGATGCAATGTCAACTGACACAACATTTTCAACAACATCTAAAACATCTATCAAAGTGTCCTGAAATGTGATTGATGTGATGTTTGTAGGTGTATTGTGTCCATGTTATTCTGTGGATACATATCAAGAGTGTGAGTATGAACAATGTGTGTGTACACATGATGAAACATGTGTGTACACCAACATGTATCTGTGATAAGCTGCCAACTTGGCTACGGTTGGCTCACTTGCACCTGGCTCACTGGGGCAAAGCCAACAGCTCCTCGTGAGTTTTTGAAAATCAAAAACCAAGTCCAGGGGTTTAAAAATGCATGGGTATCTTTGCTGTGTAGCATTACCGTGATTCATCTTCACAAAACTGCAAAAGCTTGTGATAATCGCTTTAGCTAATCCGTGCACGCTTTGGGCAAACAAGCATGGAACGAGTGAAGGGGAGGCTCTTTTACCCCGGGGGAGAAATGGTGATAATGTGGGAGAAACATGGTCAGGGTGAAGAAACTGTATGTGTGTCTGTGTGTGTACGATCTGTGTGTTCTGTGTGTGCATGACACCTGTAATCATAATATTGAGGTCTGTTTCTTTGCTTGGGTGGACATGAGTGTGAGGCTTGCTGACTTTACTGGACATGGTTACTGCATGTATGTGTATCTTACAAAAAATCAAGAACAACAATAATTTAAAAAAATGAAATAGACACCAGCTCCCTGCGACCCTGAACAGGAGAAGCAGGTTCAGAAAATGAATGGATGGAAATGGTTTTGGAGCTTTAAGTATTGCCACCTATTTGATTAAACTAAGGTTTTAGCTCTTCCACACACTTTGATCTATATGAAAACGGTCAATGATTTTTCAAAGCTTTTTTATTTAGTTCCCTTCTCAAACAGAAGTAAGAGTATAAAGTTTCAAAAATCTAAACCATCCAGACACATTAAAAGTTCCTCAATTTGTACTTAAGATGAGCATTAGAGTACAAGCAATTATGTTCCACAGCTTTAATTTGTCAACCTGTTTTTTCCCTAAATGTGCTGAAAGTCACTTTTTAAAGGCTTATTTTTCAAAAATTTTTGGCAAGGGACATTACTGTGTAGCAAGCTGTTCCACCTAGCAGCCGGCACTGACAGGCACACACCTTATGACTTCTCCTTTGGGTAACCCATGTGCATGTGTTTGCTGAATGTGGTAGCTTCTTTCTATCCAGGTATATCCATCATTATCTAATATTACTGTGGCAAAAGCATTACCTCTCATTTTCTGCTCTCTCTGGTTGCAAAAGGATCACCAGGCTATTCCTAGACTCATGATGCCTCCAGCAGAGCAAAAGCACAAAGGTTTACACCCAGACTGACACCTTATGGGGATATGGGCAATCAAAATGGCTGCAGGATCACCTCATTAGCATCAGAGGGTGCTCTTCTCTATGACAAGTGAGGCTTCACTGCACTGTTATCACAATATAATGAGCAAATATAACCTCAAATAGCTAAATATAGATAACCATGGTCCCAAGAGACCTTGGTAAGGAAATCATATGCTGGGAGAGTTGTCTCAGGTCTTTCAAAGTTTTGTTGCAGTGTGGGTATGAGGAGAATACAGAGTAAACAAAGGAGTTTCAAAAGAGGAAATGATGGCTGAACAGTATTTGATGAGAGCTCTTAGCCTGTAGCTATAGTGCATTAGGTGCAGATGAACTGCAGCCAGCTCCCACACTGTTAATGTGGAACACATTACAACCGCACAATGAGTTATGATTGCCATTAAAAAGCAAATGATTAAGACTTCACAGCTGGATTTAAAGGGTTGTCACCACTGTGCCCTGTCCTTCTCACTACTGCCCACGCCTACTTCACTAACTCTCTGCCAACAATCTCTCCACTAGAGTCACCTTGCTAAGCCTGTCCATTCTCATTTAGGGAGCATTTTCATCTGTGTAAATGCATCATAGTTTGTAATTGTGTCTCAATCTGTAAACTTATTTAAGTAATTTGAGGGGGGGGGGAACCTCTAGCATGAAACACTTGCTCACTTTATGGGTTCTTTTACTTCAAGAACTGTGCAAGTTTAATGTCCTTTCTATATCTCTTTTTTTCCTGTCAGGATTATTCATTGCCAGTGTCAGACTTAATAATGGCATCATGCATTTTGGTACATCATAAAGAAGTGCTACATGGGAGGAGAAGTGCGGGGGGGAAGGAGTGGGAACGAGTAGAATCACAAATGAAGCATCCTCTCTTCCGATTGCCTGGTCTTTCTCGCCCACATGAGCTGCATCTCCCTCTGAGGCCAGGAGTCTAGCTGTGAAATGAATGAGAGGCAAAGCGTGGGTAGACGCTAACACTAAGATAATGACGCCGTTTTGTCAGCCCAAGCCCGAAGCTCCATCTCTGCTGAGAGAAGAAAGACATGGCAGGATGGAATGACAGCAGAGAGAGATGTTGAAGTTTAAAGCTCACAGTACTGAGCTAGTGTTTTTCAAACACGCATGCATATGTCAGACCAAGGACAAAGAGAAAAAAAGACAGAAGATTCAATTGTTCGACTCGTGCAAAAACCTTAAACAGGCTACAGGAGGGTTTTTACTTGGTTAAGAGTGTCAGCAGTCTGAAAGTTAAACGTCCGCTTGTAGTCAAGGGAAGCTGTGAGCAGTTATGAGGGGAAAAAAAAAAGATTGCATCAAAGGACATAAAATGGGAAGTATTTGATCCAAGCAATAACTTTTACTCTTAATCTTAATGTGAGGAAAACTGGAGTGTAATCCTAAATTTTGTTATTGGGTTGTGACTTAAACTGCAAAAGGCTAACCAAAGGAATCCATCAAAGCAACAACCGAAACTCATTATCACTGCTGTTTAACATCAAACAGGCAAACAAACAAACACACTGCAAATATTAAATATGTTCTCTGCGGGTTAGATTGAGCCTCATTTATTTTGAGTCCTGCTGGAATATGATTTGTGCCTGCGAATGCCCATGCTGTGTGTTCCATACCCAGCAGATGCCTAGTTAAGACTAAAGCAGAGAAGACAATTTCTAATAATACAATGACGCAACTATAAGAGAAAATAAAAGAAGGGAAAACAGAAAGGAGTAAACTGAAACAATAAATCATAAAGTGTACATTTTGGAAAACAGATAATTAGATCCGTGACAACTGAGAAAAAATATCATTGTCAGCAGGGATGGAAAAGACTGCATTGCATGAGACAATAGCACAAAGTGCCTGTCTGATAGACATGCCATGCATTCACCGACTGACTTGGATTTCACGTCACGCAGGCTGCTAATATGAATGATCATGCCAAGATGAAGAGAAGAAAACTTTAGTCTTTGAAGAATCACTGAATTTTGGGCAAGTCTTTGAGTCTGCTCTGTCTCCCAACCAATCACTTGCTGAACAAAAGCACATTAAAAGACAAAAGTCCTGTCAGTGCTTCATTAGGCTTCTCATTAAAAAGCTGGCTCATATATTTAAAGATTCTCCAGTGCAGACCATTTGAGTCAAAGCTTAGTCACTGGTCTTGCTCCTGCTTGCAGGGATAAACCCTCTTAGTCTGCAGGATCCATCATTATTAGTTCTGTTAAATTTTCTCTGACTGGCTTAGATGCATTGACCTAACTCTGAGGTCAGACAGCTTAAAGTCTTGTCTGCAGATCCAGGAGCCTTTCCTTCTAGAAACAGATTTGTATTGTTTTGATACAGTAAGTGACTTTGGTAAATGACTTTGCCATGGTTAATAGATCTAAATCAGTCATTTCACATGTCAACCAGGACTTGTTTTCTGTTGACATCTGCCTTCACTACAAGAAAAAAAATACCTGAAAAAATTTAAAGATATTCAAGATAAATATAAAATAACACCTGCAGTCTCTAAGGTAACTATAAACTCCTCTGTATTCTAGAATAAAGCCATCTGTTTGACAAATAAAGTTTGGCCCAAACTGGATCATGCAACAACCAGACAACCACAAATTAATAACAGAAAAATCAACAAACACATGAAATTAGAGTTGTTAAAAGTCTTAACATGATTGAATTTTTTTGAAAGATCCATGCAAAGACAGATGTTGGCAGTATCATAGAGTAAAACACCACAGCAATAATGAAAGAAACTGGGAAGGTTGTACAAAAAAAGTTATCGCAGCTCTAAATTTCTTCAAAAGTAACTGAACACCAGTATGTTTTGGCTTTGCTCAAAGTTTCTGAATTTCAGGTTAGTTTTTATTAAATAAAAAGTGACAATGTGCTTATATAAGCTGGCTTAAAGTCAAAGCCTGGTAACTGTCATATTTTGTCATGTCTGATATAAACTGTGTGTGATTTGGGATTGTGAGTTAAAACAACGTGTATGAGTTAGAAAAGCCTATTTGCTGCAGTCATGGATGAGTTAAACCAGAGGTGAGTCACTCCAGACCTTGAGGGCCACTATCCTGCAAGGTTTAGATGTTACCCTTCAACATCTGATTCAGGTGAACAGGGCATCACTGGCTTATGCAGGGCTTGCTGACATGCTGAGAATTGGATGCAGGTGTTTTGCAGCAGTAAAACATCTAAAACATGCAGGCCGCTGGCCCTCAAGGCCTGAAGTAACCCACCCTGGAGTTACTACCAAAACAAGTTCACCATTCTGGTATTCAACTCCTTCCTGCTGAGTAGCCAAGTCACTCACTGCATACAAGTTTCCCTCCACATGATGTTGAAAGAGCAGGTAGTGCCGCAATGCTCAGACAAAAAGTGCATTTGAGGTGCTATTCAGCAAAAGCTATCTGCTTTAATGATGATGATGTCCTATGGGCCCACTATTTATTTATTGTACAGCAGCTTTCCTTTACTCCACTGTTGGTTCTGCAAAGATGAATTTTGTTGCCACCCAAAGGGGGTTAGCTAGCAAGAGAGGAAAATTTCTGCAACACCTCAAAACTCATTTATTATCCTCCTCTGTTGCATTAAGGAACAGAGTAAAATTTAACACATTTATTTTGTTTTATTTGCCTAATTATAATAGTAAGAAATAGGACAGAATATAATTATAAGATAATTATTATATACCCATGGAGCTCTTCTCTAACTAAATTCACACCTGCTACCACACACTTTCTGTGCAGGTACAACAACAAGTAGCAGCAACTGGAAGCCCTTTTCTATTAGTCAGCTTTCATTTCCCTGAAGGAACAGGGATGTGAATTTGTTCAGAATGTGGTGAGGAAGAAAGAAACTATTTTCTCTCAGGGCTTGGGAACACATGGTAATTCAGAATAGAGCTGTCATTGTCGAACAACCTGGACACTGTTGCACACCGGGAATAGAAACAAAGTCGTACCTCTACCTCATACAAATAGCACCAGATAAAGCAAGAAAGAACAAGTCCTGTAGGTTGTAGTGCTGGTTAAAATAGGTGCATTATGGGATACCTAGCTGTCTCTGTGACGACTGCATATCGATGTATTGTCGACATTGGTTACATAAAATGTATTCAATTATGATCTGATTCAAAAATTGACACCACAGAGACAAAACTTGTAAAAAAAAAAGTGAAGAAACGCTGCAGATGGGAAGGAGATGTGTGGTCTGTTAGTGTGTGACGAGTGTAATCAGAGGGAAGCAGAAGGTGCATCATCATTCAGGCCGAGAAACAGGCACAGAGACGCTGAGAGGTAAACCAGATGATGGAAGAGCATGTGATTCCCCTCCTCCCTGTTTTTCGCTGCCCCCACGTCCACCCCAGTTAAATCCTGAATTTGGAGTTGTGAGACGAGGAGTGCACAGCGGCAGGCACAGTGCTACCCATCACTATCGCTATGGGGAACATGGTTCTGCATTTATTCTTAAATCAGAACATGGCAGGGGGTTGTGTGAGTTCACTGGTTTGTGTAGCTGATGTCGTGCACATCGTGCAGTGTATATACATACTGTAGAACAGGCTACACATTTATGATTATTTTATCATCTTCTTATTTTAAGTCTTTCTCTGACCATTCATAAAACCTCTTAAATCTGCTCTGTTTATTTAATCATGTATGCAGATGTATTGTTTACTTCTCTCTGTGCCTTAAAATGACCAGCATGTTGTTTAGCCCCACTTTAGCATATAATAATGCTAATTAAAAAGGATCCCCGCATCTCTCTCATGTGACACTTGTTAACCTAACTTTTCAAAGTGTCAGCTCCTCTACCCCTCATCTTGATTGATTCTAGTTTTAAAGTACTCCTTTCCCTGGATTCAGGGTTCTGCACATGCTGTGGACATAAATGCACACTGTGAGTGTCCTGGAAACAACCAGGTGGGGTCACCCAGATAAATCCAGTTTGTGAGTGCAGAAGCACACAAACGCAGGAGAAAAAGGAGAACAAAAATGCTAAAGAGACTTGAGTCTCACTACTCTCTACCTTATGCATTATATTCTATTTGACCTTTATTTAGCCAAAAAAAACCCAGCTGAGATTAAAAATCTATTTTACAGGAGTGCCCTGGCCAAGATAGGCAGTAGCTCAGTCAGCACTACAATACAACGCACATACAGAGATAAGGTTTGCACATGAAAACACAAATGGACATTCAAATTAGAAACAATACATAAAAAAAAGAGTCAAAACGTGTTTAAATCCAATCAGTGAGATGAGTTCTTTTTAGATTCAGGTGGTTTTAGAGCTGATGCCAAGACTTAGGGGCAGTAAAAATAAATACTTTTTCACTAGCTCACTACAAACCCCTGGTAAATTCAAAGGATACTAGTCATGTGACTGCACACAATAGACTTCTATTTATTTTGGAAATGAGAATATGGTTTAGTCTGTAAAAAGGACACAGCATACCAACAGACTTGAGAATTAAAAATACAATGACGAATCAGAGCTTTGATGCTTCATGATGAACCTCAATGTTCCATAGAAAACTGTATCAATAGCAATTATTATGAAGTGCAATGATACAAACAACATCTCCATAATCTAACAAAGGCATTTGAGTTGCAGAGGCATTTTTAGCCTGAAAAGAAGCCAAGAAAAGAAACCAAGTTTGAACTTTTGTTTTTATTCCAGCTACTGGATGTGAGATTTGAAGGGAGGGATCATCTATCAGAATTCTGAAGTATTTGTACTCAGACACTAGCTCCGTCTTTAAACCCTGAAGAGTGGTGACAACTGGAAGATTTGTGCATTTTGATTTTGAGTGGGAAAACATCATATTTTTTATTTTGTTTCTGGCATTCAGAACTACTTCATTATTGCACAAAGTGTATTGAACAGTATTAAATGACTATTGCAGCTGATAAAGCAGTTGATGGGGTGGAAATGCAACAGAGTCAGTGTCATCAGCATAAAAATGTAATTTAATCTGACACATTATGAAAGCTAAATATCATGTCCTTTTCTTTAATGCACTGAAATTTATTTGACAGATAACTTTCAAACCATATGTTCTAAAAGTCTGATTACTGCCAAATTAACAAGTAAAATATCATCCAAGAAATCCTTAAGGAACTTGATCAAAAATGGACAATAAAAACAGCCATTGTAGAAAGAAAAATATCAAAGGGCCTTCAGAAAATCTGAAAAACTAGTGCTCAACTTCAAAAATCAAGAAAAGGTTTGGATCCTTGTAAGCACAATACAAAGAACTCCAGGATGTCTCAAGAACTTTACATAGAACTAGAGCTCTTTTTCTGTGAATCTATTTTGTTTAAACCTATTAAACCACCTTCATGTCGACCGCCACTGATTAAGGGTCCGATCTTACAGAAATCATAATACCAATTCGTTTTGCTAAGGGATTTTGACCAAATGGTCTATAATGGAGTGGGAGTGAGAACACGCTGTCACATCAAGATGTCAGACCCATCAATCAGCCTGACTCGATGGACTAGAGGGTAAATGGAACACACTCACATACAGCCTTTTAACCTTGTTTATGTCCTACACTGCACTGGGATGTAAATTTTCATGCAACTATTCACTGTATTCCGACACAGAATATAAAGCTTTTTTATCCAGATTTGCACATTACTGACCAAAGGGCAATAAAAATATTGATCTGTAATAGCTATGTCAATCTTAAGAACTTTGCAGTACATAGAGGAGCTGCAGATCTAATGAGCAATGACCAATGGACAACCAATCTCTGCTGAGCATTACTGGTCAATAACTAGCTGCCAATGAAAAAAAGTTTCTTTATTTTTATATATCCCGTCTAATTAATGCTTACTGTTTACCTATTTACTGAACTCAGTCAATACAAGGCCATATATGGTTAGTGAATTATTCTGTCAGGTTTTAATGTAACACAAAAAAAACATTGTATTTTTCAATGATAGTTTTTTTGAGGGTTTACCTTTTCGAACCAAAATCCATCCATAGGTTGATAGGTAAAATGTATTAATAGAAAAATATAGAAACAAAAAATAAATGAAAAATCTGTTTATTGAAGTCAAGACTGCAGAACGACACATGTGCAGAAGAAATCGGTAGCACAACTCCACAGGTCGCATATTTCAATAGAAAAACGGTTCCAGCAACAACTGTCTGAGACGCTGCTGCGGGAAAGTTAATTTAGTACTGCTTTAACCTAACTTGAGTGTTTTTGGAATGTGGGTGGAAACTGGAGAAAAAATAAAAACTAAATACCACTATATATATAAAGTATTTCTTATCTTATCTTATAAATATTGTCACTATTAATATTCCAGAGGATGCATGCATGCATGCTAAATTCATGCAGGTGATTATGTACAACATCTTATGGAAATGTTAACACCGAACATGATCTAACCACTGGTATCAGTCAAATGTGATAACCAAATAAAGATGCATTTTTTCAGTAAGGAAACACAATTAAATAAAAATACAAAAAATGTAATAAAAAAAAAAAGAAAGAAACACAATTCTTGTAAAATATTGCAAACTGATCAAAGCAGTTACTTTTTTATAAGTAATGGATTTGACATATACCTTTGAGTGATGTCAACTAATGGAGAAGTAAAGAATTCGAAATGTGTTGGAACATTTGCATTTTCATGCTAAAATAAATTATTCATAAGAGAAGTAGTTTATTTTTTGAAACTGTCTGATTGCGTTCATATTTCAAATCATAGTAACAGAATCGAATTATTAGGATTTAGGACTTTTTAAAGCATATTAATTCAAATCTTAATAAGAACATTACAACAGATCACCCAGATACAATGTGTTGGCTAGTTTTCAATGCTGTTTTAAGTAAAACAACACTCCAGCAATATGAGCTTACTGAATAATATGAAAATAAGATATATTTTGCTACTCGTGAGTTAAAATCAATAGCACATAGAGGTGAGTTCACTCACTTTCATACTTTCAGTATCGAGTGATTTTTAATGGTGTTTTTTTTTTTTTTTTTTTCATTTTTCTATGGGTATATCATCCACAGTTCCAGTCTTGGTTGGATGGAAAGAAGAGATATTCTAACATATTCTTGTCCTCTGCCATATGTTAACAAAAGTTCACTCTAAAACTCTGAGTCCAGTCCCACTGAGTCAAACTCTGAGTGTATTTTTCCTCTTCAGCAACACAACCTGGACTAATGCTCCACATACCGTACCTGAATCATTACTCTCTCCCTGCAGATCTCCACATTATCTGTCAAGAGCACCATATCAGAAATCAAGGCTTGTTCTTCTCCCAACACCATTTCTACTTCAAACGTTAGTAGCAACTTATTTTCCTCTACTTGAAGCTGCACCTTCACTGAGATAGTGAAACTAAAAGGGTTTGATGAAACCATAAAAAGACAACACATTTTGCAACACAGTAGAGTAAAGATGGCAGAAGAGAAAACAAAAGGAGGGTATTTATTTCATTAGAACAATTCTAATATTTAAAAGATTAAACCTAGCTGAATGGTTAAGTAATGGAGTACTTACTCAGAGTTGTAACTAAGTAACTGTGGCATATGTTCACCAGGAGGTTGTCTTCTGATCGAGAGGTTGGTGGTTCAATCCCCGGTCCCAGCAAGCAATGTGTCAAAGTATCCCTGGGCAAGATACCAAACCCCAAAATGCACCCTGGGTGCCGTAACAAAGGCAGCCCTCTGCTCCCCGCATGGGGATGGGTTAAATGCAGAGAACAAATTTCCCCTTTCCCTGAAGAGGGATCAATAAATCCTAAAATAATAAAAATAGATATAATGCAACAAGTTTGGAGTTACCAGGTGGCAGACAAAGAATTTAAAAAAATGGCCTCGAACACTTAAGAAAGTAAGAAAGAAACGATGAGCAGAGCAACATATCACAAAATATTTGAGGTGCCTCAGGGTGCCAATTGTCTAATATTACAAAAGAATTACGTCATTGTATTTTGGTGATGAATAAAAACATGTGAAATCACATGTCTCTCTTGCATGTTGTTGACATAGATTAAGTTTGACCAACAACTTAGATGGTTCATCTTTTTTAAAGAACTTGTTTCACATACAGTAATTCCTCCCAGGAGAACAAGCTGCTGTGCCGTACCCCTGTGGTGTTACTTACAGTACTGAGTTCTTCATGAAAGCAGCAAGTTTGAGATGTTTTTTTCTTGGGGGGGCTGATACACATTTTCATGAATTTGCTGGAGGTTAGGCAACTGATAGCAATTCTGGAACAACCATAAGCAACTCCCTACTTCATTTGAAGGTCGACGAGCAAAGCCAACAGAAGCAGATATCAAGGCATCACAGGGGAGCTGTTTGACGGTTTGTAAACTTGCCATTGTTGAAGGAAAAGAGGAAATAAGAGGTCCAAAATTGTCATGCAATGGGTCTTGTAACTGCAATAAAAAGTAAGTGTAAAAAAAGCTCAGACTGTAATTAAAACATTTCAGTTAGTGTTAAAATCTTTGTTGTGGCTCTCTGATAATTATTGCAGTCTTAGGTTTCATATTGTACATCTTTTCAGTTGTTTGTCTAAAATCTAAAATAACTCAATCTGTTCCGCTATATCCCGTCTAATAATCCAGATTATATAACCTCGACTCAACACTGTATCAATCACTCATTGACGGACAAGCGGATCTTTGAAGAAACAGTCTGTTTCGTCCCATCTAGATACTGACTTATTAGAGAAACCTGCTCTTCTTTACTCTGAATTGTCTTTCCACCGGATCTCAGGAGCCAAAGGACTTTCAGGCTGCACTTGCACAATTAAATTGGCCCCCTGTCCAGATACAATCTTAGCTCCACACAATAGAGCAGATAGGACCAGGCTCAAGGAATTGAAATGCATCAGCTTCAATAAGATACAGATGCTTCCTTCTCCCTCTTCACCACACAGATAAGACTACAGACATAGCCCAATACCTTTATTCAGGCAAGCAGCTTTCTGGGTCTATTTTTTAAAAGCCTCATGTTTTTTTTAAATGGAATGATCTCCTGGCGATGCAAACCGAGTGCATTTAAACCAGTTCTGTTGGTATTTGTGTGTCCATATCTATGCATTCAAGCATGTGTGACTCGTGTATGTCTGACCATACACACCTACTCGAGCCGAAGATATCGGTGAAAGTGGACCTGAATGATAAGTTCAACATGTCTTCTGGTCGGTGTGTGCCCAGGATTCTGTATGTGAGCTTTTTTTTCAGTGTGGGGTTCACAATATGTACAAAGTATGAAATGGGGAGATAGAGATGACACGTGAGGAGACAGTTAGAGCTGATATAAGCGCTGTCAGCCCAGAGGTGGCTGTCGGCTGCCTTACAGGTTTCCTCAGCTTCTTCCAACAGATTAACTGTCTGGCAGTTTCAGTCCACTTCTCAAACTGACAAATGTCACTCGAAATAGTGATGACTTGTGAATAATTCATGAAAGCTCATCTAGTTTGCAAAAAAAGACGTGATGAAGCAAAAAAAAAAAGAACATCAGTCAATGTTTTTCTTGTTGGGTCATATGGACAATGATTTTGAAATGATTAGTTCTTCAATCCTTAAAGATAAATGAATCATTTTTTGTTTTTTTTTAATGAAGTTAATTCATATGCTAAGAGGGAGACACCAGATGTTGTTTTAAACAACAATGTCCAAACTTTTCTACTAAAACTATATTGTATAAAGAATCCCCCAAAAAACAAAAACAAAACACCAACAACAAGAGGTTATACCCTTCGCCAGCCTTCTCTGGCATGGAGCAGACACACACCGGCACACTCCCAAATGAATAATCTTCCAAACCATATTTCAAGAACAGCCATGTTTGTTTTTAGAAAGGCTAATGGCCACCTTGGGCTCACATACTGTCGACAAAAAGGATGTCATACGTGATGCTTGTACCTGCCAGTCTAACGTCTGAGCCAACATCAACCCTGTTATAGACTTTTGTTTTTATTGTTAAGTGCTGAAAGCTGCTTCTGAAAGGGTCATAAAGCTAAAGGGAAAATAACACCATGTGACTCATGAGGTTAACTGGTCTTCCTGTATTGAGTGTATTTTGCGAATCCAAACATTTTTTGGTAAACATTTCTCTATGACGCTGAATCAGCTTGAAGACTAGAAATTGTAACATTTTTCAACATCTTGAGGACTGGAAATGTAAATTCACAATATTTATGATTCTCACTGTAAGTAGGTTATCAAAGCTGGCAAAACGGAAATTTGATGTCTTTGTGCCAAGTAAACATGGTGCTGCTTAGATATGCTAGCACACTGCCCCTGGACTGATTTTTTTTTACTTAAACACGCTGGGGTTCATCCATGCTGTTTCTTCCTCACTGATTTCCTACTTGGAAGCAAAAAACAATTTGTTTTGCACTGCACGATATTTAATTCAGATCACTGCATTTATTTTTTGGTTCGAAAACTGCAAAGGTGCAACTTGGCCCGCAGACCAGTTGACCTGGAGGCAAAACAGACCAGCCAATATGCTGAAGGAATTCTACAAGAACACCCAAAAAGAAAATAAAGCTTCAAACAACACCAAACTATGAAAAGCATCTGAACACCACAAAGACAGACAGTTCATATGGTTCTCTGAAAGACCTGCTAGTTCTGCTCATATGCAACTAACAACACAAAGAAGTCTCTTTTTACAACCCATTTTCAAACCAACATTACAGGCAAATTTATAAAGGAGAAATTTTAGAGCACAGAGAGAGAAAAAAATTAAAAGCTACTGACATTTCCCCTGCTGACATCTGGTAGTGTTAACACAGTTTGCGTCACATCTTAATGTTGTTTCCGACATCAGTAGCATTTGTGTATAGAGTAATGTTTCATCACTGTTGTGGAGAGGCACTTTGTGTGCTCTGTAACGCTGCTGCCAACGGTGCTACACGGAACAAGCTGCCTTTGTAGACCTGCAAACTCTGTCATCCTTTATTGAAGATGACATGTACTTTTAGCACACATCGCTCCCAGGCTTTCTCCCCTGCACTGTTGGTTTTAAAGACACAACTGGGAGCGCTCGCTGAAAAACAGGTAGTTCTATAGACACGTATAAAACATACATAAGAGCTCATAGTCTTTGACTGTGCAACATAAAACACTTTTGGATAGAGATTACTGTATAAACACACATACAGTACAATGACTGAAGTGTCTCCTGGGTCCTGCTTTTCTCTGCAATAATCCTTGTTAGTTATAAAGGGACATTGTAAAGATGGCTATAACTTTTTCAGAGCTGCAAGTATCCCGTACCCTTGAGCCTGGTGGGAGGGGTTACTTTGTTCACCCTTTTATTGCATACATAATTTTATTGTTGACATCACCACTTCTTACTTCATAAACAGCTCCAGCAGGTTTATTGTTTCATCCAGACAAGCACAAATCAAAACTACACACTTTTAAAATCAAACAGCATGGTTGTTCTTGCAGAAATATTAAGAAATCGCTCCTGGTCGTGACCTTTGAATGCAGCAGACGTGCTGTTGATGCTACTTAGGCCATTTACTAACTATAGAAAACCATAGAAATATCCTGCAATGGCATTTTGGAGATTGGGGAAGGACTGAACATACTCCAGTAGTAAGATATCCATTATATATATAATCTTTACAGAAAAACATGCTTCAAAATGTCTGAAATGTACCTTTGTGCTTCTATACAACCTATTAAAATATGGCAGGACAGCTGCAAAAAGGTTTTCCCCTGTTTTTTCCACATCCTCATGATACTCCCCTGTGCCCACAACATGAATTATACATTAGCATCAGGTTTTCAGTAAGATCTTACCATGACTGCACCACAACCTGGACCCTACACTGGCACGATTCAGACTGCGCCAGGATGTGACCACATGCTAGCAGATCACGGTATGCTAGATGCTGCAGCATGACAAGAGCTTAGCCTTGGCAAAAGGCCAAGCCATTCTTGTGAACACAGACCCCACCTCATGAATATGCTGCCACTGTTGCCATCACATGCCCCCCCACACTCCACCGAGGACCATGATACACTGCCACCGCGATGATGAACAACAACACACACTTTGCTGAACAGATTATTTAGTTGCATGTAGTAAAATATTGTGTTTTCATGCAAAATACGCTGTCAGTACAGTATTAATTTTTACTATCTAACTAAAGAACTTGGTTTGTTTTCTTTTGCCACAGATGGTCTGATCTTGTGTCAAAGAATGATGTTGTAATATTAAAGTGCCAGACGTGTATTATTGGAGGTGTCTCTGTCAGAAACTGTTAAGTGAAACTAGAAGAATTATTAAAATATACAAAATGCAAAATAACCCAGTTTACTATTATTATCAGATGGTTAAAAGAAGTTGCTAAAACGCACATCAATACATTTTTTCAGTTCTACATTTGCGTAGTTTCCAAAGAAGAGATGGGGTGATAATCCATGTGCTGGGGCTCTGGATGGAAGCTCGCAAAAAAGAAAAAGAAACAAATAAACGTAGAAGACAACCGAGAAGAAAAAAATAATCTGAACCAACACTTTACTGTATTTTTTGCAAAACAAGTCTTTTGGAATAGAAATTAGAGGTGGAGAAGTTGAGTTTGGGTAATGTACCAAGATCAATAGAGACTGATTCTACTGTGCTGACAAGCTGCTGCACATTCCTCCAAGTCTGGCCTCAGGTCTGAGAAATGCTGACATCCAGAAACATGAACTGACTGTGATGGACAAGGCTATGTGTATGCATTTGTGTGTCTGTGTGTGAAAGACAAAGTTAAAAAAAAAAAAAAAAAAAGACAGACAGACAGGAGAAAGATGAGCAAGATGGATGTGAACAAAGAATCTTGCGGGCTGCTCAGACATACATCTCAGAGGTATCTGGGGATTTCTTCCTTGGTTTACAGGGTGTCGGTGGTTAAGTTCAGTCTGGCTGTATGTCTTGGATGTCAGGGATGTTCATTTCTCTTTTGCAGCTACAGACCTTCATCTGAACTGAAATTACTCTCAGAGATAGCACACATACATGGCACACCTCTGTCTCCATGGATCTTAGAACAGATCTCCTCTAATGGTAATAAAATAACTAGTGTTTATGTGTTTTTGTGGTTGTGTGTTTTTAATACCAAAATCCAATTACTAATAGATTAGCACAGGCAACATGCTGCCCAGAAGTGTTGAAAGATAAAACAAGAGCGAGATGAGAGAGCTTGTATTGTCATCCTTTTCTGTTCATGCATTTGTGTATGTCAGTCTTTAGGTTTTGTGTGTGTAGAAATCTGCTTTTTGTCCATCTGCTTATGTCACACTTCTGTCATTGTTGCTTTATTTTTTTTTCTTTTCTGCTTCCTTTTCTTTGTTTTTCGGACATTTTTCATCTAATGATATTTCCATACGATGTGTGACATTAAACAGCTTCAGAATGTGCATGAAAATTTAACATAGAATAGAAAAAGGGGGTCAGATAACACAGACTATCTGTTTACATCTAAACACACACATATCCAAACGCATAGCCGATCCTCCCCAAAATGTACCTTTATTTTGAAACAAATGAACACTTAAAGCCCATTAAAACCAGTCTAATCAGCTGTCACTTAAGAAACACAAACAAAACAAAAAAACAGGAAGAATTTTCACAATTTTTTGGAGAACAACCATTAAAAACAATGGATGGGCATTTTATCAACTTAAAAACAAACTGATGCAAAATCACTGAATGCATGTTCACGTTTCAAGCACTGGAGAGCAACATTATCATAAATTGTGTGTTGTGGCTTTGGCAGTTTGACAGTCTGGATCTCACATATCATGTTCATTAGATATTAATGTCAGTCATTTGTTGTGGAGAAGTGGGAGTGCAGCGTTGTTGTTTTATTTTTTCTTTGAATATTGTCACCGCATGAAAACACAGAGGATTAAAATTGACATATAGGAGGCTGTAACATGACAAGAATGTGCTGTAAGATGTTTTCTTCTGGTTATAGATTTGCTAGGTGTAGCTAGCTCCTGAACCACCCCACCGCCTGTGTCTTACTTCCTCACATACTAGTACTACTGCTACATGTGTTGTGTGTGGTCCAATTTACTCATAGACCCCGTGCAAAACACCCTTAGGAGAAAAAACATGCCCCTGATGACTTCTCAGAAGTCCTAAAAGATCCTCCTTCACCACCTCCTCCTGTTCTCATCCTCCTCTTTCCTATCATCTCCATCATGTCAGCCATCACTGCTCAAAAACATCTCACAGAAATGATGTTTATTTCATTTATTATGTACTGTTTCATTAATATTTCACTGTACATTGATTCCTGCAATGTTAATAAGTAGAAATAAAATTCTTAATATGCTGACAATGTCTGTGATTGACTGTGTAGGATTATTTTATATTTTTTGAAGGGGCGGGGGGGCTTTGAATAAGTTGTTGTAATTTATCTTACTTTTATTAGGAAGCATTGTTCCACAAATACATTTTCAGGATATGTAATTGCTCTTTTAAATTTGTTTTTAGAAGTTCTGCTTATATGATAAAATGATGATGAATGGTGGTTGTTCAGGGTGGATGAAGCTTTTCTTCAAGCGGAGGAGTTTAGGTATGTCCATGTCTTTTTCTGTGAGTGTCTGTAGGATGGAGTGAGAGATGAACTGACAGACGGGACCTCCATCTGCTGTAATGAGGTTAATGTTAAAGGCTTGTCATGGGAAGGAAGGACCTGAACTGAAAGATGAAGCATTTGAATTAGTGATCTAGAGCCTCTACTCCTCTGCATCAAAAGGAAACCGCTGAGGTGGTTCGGACATTTAATTACAGTGTTTCCTGATTGCTTTCATCTAGTTTTTGTAAGCACATCTCAGTGAACAGAGACACAGGGGACGACCCAGAACTCAACGGAGAGATTCCAGTTCCCTCTCTGACCTGGGAACACCTCAGGATCAGAATTAGGAGAGAAGTGTATGGGTTTCCATCCTGGATGTGTCCCTCTGCAACCAGACCAGGTCCAGGCACAAAATGGCACACATCCATCTTAATGGATGTATGAATATATATAACTATGGATGGACAGATGAATGACAGGATGAATCATCATTCAATAGAGGTAGCTGTATAATCTATTTCTGTTTTCATTGCACAGCTTTTCTCCTGCATGTACATCTTAAAGTAAATGCTATTTATTATATTATAGTTATATTACTACAGCAAAATGTGTTAAAAGTCAACCAAAGCATAGATCAGCTCAAAACAAACTTTGCATATGACTATGAGAGAATTACATTCTACAGCATCTGCCACATAAACACACAAATGTGCTGACTGTTGGTGCAAAATCTTTGAAGAGTGCAACAGAGGAGGATAATATTCAACTTTTATATTAATCAAAAGGATCACATTTACACTGCACTGGTTTATTTCAGCAAAAAGATGGACATATGGAACACTTAGACACACGCCGCAAACACTCGTTTTCAAATGTCTGCAGGAATTAAATATCTTATTTAATTTGTATCCAGCTCAAATCCACAAAACAAACAGTATCATTGCTAACAAGCAACCCTGCTGCTACCTGACTGGAGTTAATCAGACATGTTGTATTTAAGATAATGGTTTCATCGTGTCAAAGGTGAATGTTCTGCCCAAGGCCGTCTTCTGCTCATTCCTAGCTGAAGGATTACATTTATTTTCCAAAGCTGGAAAAGCCTTGATAAACAGTCCTCTAATAAGTTAGTAATGCACAGTCTGACAGTCATTACTGTATCATACAAGTGACCTTATGATCCTCACTTTACTGAGTGTATAAATTCAGAAAATGTGCGGTTGTCATGGTTTCAACACCATATGTAAATAACAGACAGAAATGTAAGAGTATTTCCTTACAAATGAAACCTGATGTGAATTGTTTCTTTTGGGAGAGTTTGTTTTCTTATAACAGCAGTTGGGTTATTTTCAAAGAAACCTGAATCTTTTTGTTAAGTAATAGATTCAATCCCAGAGGACCCTACGAAGAGGTGAAGGAAGTGCATAAAATATCCATTTAAAAAAGTAACCGTACCCAAACTTTATAATTTAAGCTCTGGAAACAGCTTTTTAAATACTTTTTTCAGAGTTGAGTTTGTGAATGCATATTTGTTAGAATTTTTTGTTCACGCTTTTTTGCACATTGCTCTTGTTTCTGTTATATTTTTCATCTCCAGTAATTCCAACCCAGCATCACCAGTCTGTCACCTGTCTATAACATTCTTCACCCTAATTGGATTCCTAACATTTCTTCTGTTAGGTGTTATAAACTTGATTTTTCCAGATATGTTTTTACCCTCAAAAGGAAATTGTTCATTTCCACAAAAACTCCATTAGACACGTTTGCACATCCATGACAAAAAATAAAACAAAAAACTCACAAAATGCATATGAGTTTTAAAGACTTTATCCAAACTAAAATGCAGAAACTTTGACATGATAACCAAATGATTAAAGCCGTTGCAGTTCATTATATATATAATTTTAAAACTCAGTTTAGAAATACATTCATGGAACAACATTCATCTAATTTTAATTTTGCCTTTATTAACATATTTTAGAATTACTCCAAATTCAATGAAACCTGCTGGAAAATACGTGTAACAGATAAGAAATGATGGAAAATTTACACACTTTTCCTGAGTCAAAACTCCGCAAATAGCTGGCAGATTAAATAGAAATCTTATGACATGATTGTTTCATCTGGAGAAAATGAAATAAGTTAAAACAACTTATTTTCTAATCTCCCCTAGTTGCTTTTCTATTTAGGGTAAAACATTATCAGCTGATGGACAATTTCCTTGACAGTGCAACAGAAGAAAGCTGTGATCAGCCTTATTCCCTTGTCCTTGGTTTCAATTAACAGCTTTCTGCTCTCCAACACGGTGAACATTTTTCCCCATCTGTCTCTACAGTAAATCTAGAACAGGCCATTAGAAATCTGCAGAGCTGGCAGTTGAGTCACATGTTAATTGCTTGCAAGGAAATGAAGTTTTAAACATAAGAAACTGTGAAAAACAAGTGCACACAGACACAAAGTCAATAGATTTTGACACATCTGCGAGCGTTAGAATAAAAAGATTCATGGTCTTTTCTCCATGAGATGACAGTTGAGAAACTACAAACATCAACTTCTAAAAAACTGGTTATCTTCATTGCCATGAAACCTACTTTGTGCCACTGACAATTTCTTTGTAAGAACATTGTCCAAGTTTAATACTCAGATGAGTTAGAAACTGACGGTAGAATCTGGAAGGTTGTTTTATGTGAAAACAGAAAATGTTGTCATCCTGTTAACAAATGGGTTTGTGAAAGGGTGTAATGGTACACCGTCATGGTACAGATGTCTGGAACAGGTGCAGGCAACCATACGAAGAATAAGTTAGTCACAGGTGATTACCCCTTTCATCTAGTGAAGAGTGCATATGTTTTAAATTTTGTCAAAATGATTTTATAATTGCTCCAAATGAGTAGAGGAAGATAATATCTAAAGCACTCGACGTCAAAGCAAAGCAAGAATGGCTCTTTTAGATGCCCCACAGGAGCTTGAAGGTCTGCCTGTTTGTTTCAAATCAGCAGTGTGGAAAACTTTCTCATTCCCAGTGATCCATGGCAGCAGTGGAGAGTGAAGGAATGCCAGCAAGAGGCAGATGTATGGAAAGCCAAACAGATCATTATTCATGAGTGGAAACTGAATGGGCCACAATTTGTGTCATTTTCAAATTGTTTCTGATAACTAAAAACATATATATTTAGTTTTTTTTTTTATTACCTTTACATTATTAAGAGATCCATATCTAAATGAAAAATATTATGAAAAAACATATCTAACATTGATGTTGATAAATGTTTTAGGCTGACAACCACAAAAGACTGAATGATATATCCGCCTCTTGTTGAGAATGGTCGCTTCTTCCAGCCGCTCCCATATCTTTCCATCCCCCCCCACTGTGCCTGCTTTGTGTCTGTGTCTCTGCATTTCACTGTCCTGGCTGCTGCGAACTGAAAATTCAAATATGGATCTGGTTTCGTGGTCACTCAACGCATTGGACAAAGTCTTTTCAAACTTAAGGCTGAAAAAGGGGGAGCCGTCCTGCCCGAAGTCAATCCTCCCGGCCGGGTTTACCATGGATTCCTGGGGTGAGTGGAAGAGGGTATGCCTGTCTACCCTGGATGTTGAAGACGTGGAGGATGTGTGCATATTTGGATTATTGATCATGGGGTACCTGCTGATCGGCGTTGGTGGCTACCTGATGTATCTACAAATTCTAAAGCTATGGATTGGATGGGCTGCATCTAGCAACACCTGAACTAAAAGATTCAGAGATCTGGATCGCAAACTGGATGTGGTCTCGGAGCAGTACCGCGACCATCTGGCTGTGATTCTCGACCGGGAGGTCCAGGAGCGAGATTGCAAGCTGGCTGAGGGGGTCCTCGAGCTGAACCATAAACTGGGTGCGCTGCTGGATATCACTGAGATTGGCACCACCTTGGAGAAGTTGCAGTTTCGGCTCAGAATGAAGAAGTGATTGATTGATTATTGGCTGTGGTACAACGCAATTTGGCACTAATTCAGCTATTTTGGACCTTTTTCCACAACAGTGCACCATATGGACAACAAGAAGCTGCAGAATTCTTCAGCTTTGCTCTAATCTTTGTTATCTCGTTTCGGATGGCCTCAAGGCTGATGCAATAAATTCCCTTGGAGCAGCGAGCACTGAGGTACACAGCCCCCTCCTCCCAATGTCCACTGGGTGCCAACAGACAGTGGAGAGACATAACATCTGCGTTGTCCCAGAGACAGTGTCCTTGATATCTCTCCGCACGCACTTACACACAGTGATTGCACTCACATCCTTAATAAAAGTTCTCAACAGGTCTTTATTGCTTACATCCAGCACCAACCACCACTCCCCCCCCACTGCAGGTAAGGAACCTTTTGTCCTTCCTCTGACCTAATGTAGTCTTATTCATCTATTTTTTTCTAACACATAGGTTTATGCGTGCATATATGTATGTATGTATTCTCCTGTGTGACCTTGGCTGACCAGAGCAGTGTGCGCCAGCCTTAAGGGCGTGGCTGCCGGTAGATTGACGGTCAAGCTGTTCTCTATATCTCCATGTAATTTGTTAGTTATCAATAGAGCTTGTTCAGGTCAAAAGCATCAGTCCTTTCCAGAGGCAGCCTAGTGCGTGATGACATCATGCGCATCCACACTCAGGCGTAGCGTTTGCTATCGCTAGCAAAAGCTGCAGAATTAGAGGTAGAATTTGAAGCATGGATTCTACCAAGAACAAGAAGAGAGCTGCTTCAAGCACCGACAACACTCCAGCCCAAACCAAACAAAGAAAGAGAAACCAAGAGTTTGTCCATGTATCACATCCTAGAAATACACTCAAATTGATTTGGTCTAAATATCTTATGGTGTGTTCACAACTCAACTTGTACTACATGAGCTTATTAAGGCGGAGACTACGTGTTTGGTCTGACGGGGCAAATGCGAGCCTAAAAGGTTCAGACTTATGTATATATTTAAACACTGTGCCACCCTACGGAACAAAAAAATTAACCAGACAGTTATTACTGACCTTGTCCCATGCATGAATATTCTTTCACCTAATCTGGATGTTAAACAGTTTTGGTTCTAGCTTCCAAATTTTTGTTTTTTAATTACTTTTTTCTATTTTTATGTTGGGGGGTGGGGCCAGCATTGCACATGAGAGATTGAAAAACACAGTGTGACTCCTAATTATACCAGTGAGAATGTCAGACATTCCAGTTGACCTATTCTCCCTCACACTGTCAGTATAACAAGAGGACATCCATTATAGATATTTCCAGTGGCAGGTATGCCAGCCAAATGTCAAAGAAACACATTTCTGTCCGGTGTTACTTCCACTTCTCCTCCCTCATATTTCTTTTTGAGATGGAAATCTCACAGAGGTGCTGGAAGACAAGTCGTGATAGTTCATTATGATTCCAAATGAAACCGCTGTGTTAACACTTCAGAGGTCTTACTGATTCTTTTTTAGCTGTGCAAGTGCAGATACACACAGAGACATGAGCAAAATAAGCATATAAGACCGGTGTCTGTGTGCTCTGAATGACAGAGTAATACAGGCTTAGCATGAAAATACAGATAATGTAGTCAGGCGGTGAGGGGAAATGATGTCAAACAGACAAGCCTTCAAACAAGGCACCAAGCCTCCCTTTTCCTCTCAGTGAATTGACAGCCCCTGGCCTGAGAATCAAGTAGCATCAGGATGTCAGACTCCACTATGTTTTGACACTCGTTGCTGTCCTCAGCAGAGAGGGAAAAAAAACAAAAAAGGGCAAAACAGCAGTAAGGACTTTTGGAAACACACAATTCACAGTCCATTTGTGATTTCGTTCCTACTGAATGCACAAGCAGTCTTCACAGAGGAAAGCTCACATACAGTATCAGTCATGTTTGGATACACCTGCTCATTCACAATGAACTTCTCTCTTTCTCTGATGGGAAATTTTGTCACATTATACAAAAAAACGGTTGAATGGAACTAACAGGAAATTTGTTTAAAAAAAATAAAAGTTATTTTCTCTCCTGTCTACGAAGAAGAAAGCAACTCTGCGTACTGTAACTTTTTTTCCCCCTTCATGCATTTGTGCTCATGTGAGTATGTGTGGCTTATAATAAAATATGTAACATTTGGATAATAAGCAAATAAATTCAAAAGTCATTTTTTTATGGATCAATAAATCCACCAAATGTTTCCAACTCCATGAGTGAAAGCTGCCGGAGATAAAGAAGAGGAAAGGAGGAGGCAGAGCGAGGGTGTGAAACATACAGAGATATAAAGAGACTGAGAGCAAATCTATTACTGATAGTGATTCGGTGCTTGCTGTGGAGAACGGGGAACAGAGGGGTCCATTCATGTGGTGGCTCTTGTCCCAATAGAAGAGATAAGAGAGTACTGGAGCTCGACTAACTCTGTAATTACATAGCACACCAGTCTGAGGGATTTTTTTTTTATTCTTTTCTGTGGAGACAGCTCCATATAACCTGCTCAAAAAGACAGAACAAGGCTTAAAGGCATTAGAGTCTTGTAATCCCGAGTATACTGTAACATCCCTACCATCTGTAAAACCTTTCAGGGTATAATTTGTGTGTCCAGGAAGATGCTATGCAAGCTTCCACCTCCCAGCATGTCAGTCCTTTGATCTCACCAGTCTGTGTTAGTATTTGTCTTTACTAGCATCCCAATGTGGTCTCAAAGCAACCCTTTTCTTCACATCTACTGTCACAAGAGCTCTAACAGGAGGCAATTTTGTGATGTTATTTGGGTGATTTTATTTGCTCAGTAGGGCGCTGCGCCCCCAACTACCGCTGACACATTTCTACTTCTTTACAGTCTCCCCTGTGCAAAACCCACCTGAGACATGATAAAATCAGAGTAATGAAGTACGCCGCACACTGGCAAAGGCATCAATCAGAGGACAGCGGGAGGACACAACAGAAGGGAGAAGAGAGGCTGGATAGCACCATGGAATAAAAGAGAGAATGGAGGAAAAGTCAAATAGGAAGAGTTCAACTAGAAGATGAAATCGTAATGTGAATCAACATGGCACAAGGAAACCTGCACAGGGCTATTAAATATTACAGAGTTATACATTAAGGAAACGTATGAACGAGAAAGTGAAAGATAAATGTGCATGGGTCTGGAAAAGAAGAACAAGGGCAATAATTTTAAGATAAAATACACCATTTATGGGTAGTGTCTGGTTATGTTCCCCTCGCTGATGGCTTATTAAATTTTCATGCTAAAATGAGTCAAAATACAATCTGACATTTTCAGGGTGAACTAGTTGGAGGCAGTGAGAAGAACCAGGCCAAAACTGTGTTCACAGGAAATAGGGAAAAAACCTCACAGAGTGTTTCTGATCAACCAACATTATTTACTTGTTCAACTTTTTATCATTCTGCCACATTTGAACATCAAATGTTTTCAGTGTTGAGCGAAAAATGTAAATGTAATTAAAATTAAGACAGAATATTGTCTATATTGGATAAGTTTTTTTTTATTTGATATTTAACTAGGAAACCACCTAGAGAGTAAAGATCTTTTTAACAACAGTGTTCGTGCCAAGACAGGCTGTAACTCACTCAGTCCAAAAATCACCAAGAAACAGGAAGAGGTATCAAAGTTATAGAAAATAAAAGCAAGTATTTTTTTTTTTTTCAGTAGCAGACAGTCAGTCAAAGAAATTATAACTCAAAACATTTATTGTACATTAGCGCTGCCACGATTAGACGATTAGTCATGATAACGTCGACAAACAAAATAGTCGAGAATAGATTTAATAACCGATGTCATCGTTTATTCTATGAAACATTTTTTTATCCCACTGCTTTCCGTCTTTCTGCTCGATGCAGTAAAAGAAAGAATGTTGTCTTTTTAGCTGCTAACATTAGCAGGGAGTTGCTTGTATTTACATGTTAAAAGGTGTATTGGGGGTGGCGAGCGGTGCATAGAGCCTCTTGTCTTCTCTCAGTGCACTTCTTTATTTAATTTCTAACACAAGAAATCTCTTCGCTGTGCAAGAACTGAACAAGTTCGGAACTCTCTTTTTTCTCTGTCCGATACGTGGGTTACCGTAATACAGGACATTGAAATGCACTCCAATATTCAAATTACTGTAACGCACTGAGTAAGAGCACACTTCAATATTCACACTTACAATTACAGCTGTAGCAATGGCAATTTCATTGCCATTAGCAAACGCATGTCATGTACAGTGGGGCAAAAAAGTATTTAGTCAGCCACCAATTGTGTAAGTTCTCCCACTTAAAAAGATCAGAGAGGCCTGTAATTTTCATCATAGGTATACCTCAACTATGAGAGACAAAATGAGGAAAAAAAATCCAGAAAATCACATTGTCTGATTTTTAAAGAATTTATTTGCAAATTATGGTGGAAAATAAGTATTTGGTCACCTACAAACAAGTAAGATTTCTGGCTTTCACAGACCTGTAACTTCTTTAAGAGGCTCCTCGGTCCTCCACTCGTTACCTGTATTAATGGCACCTGTGTGAACTCGTTATCAGTATAAAAGACACCTGTCCACAACCTCAAATAGTCACGCTCCAAACTCCACTATGGCCAAGACCAAAGAGCTGTCAAAGGACACCAGAAACAAAATTGTAGACCTTCACCAGGCTGGGAAGACTGAATCTGCAATAGGTAAGCAGCTTGGTGTGAAGAAATCAACTGTGGGAGCAATTATTAGAAAATGGAAGACATACAAGACCACTGATAATCTCCCTCGATCTGGGGCTCCACGCAAGATCTCACCCCGTGGGGTCAAAATGATCACAAGAACGGTGAGCAAAAATCCCAGAACCACACGGAGGGACCTAGTGAATGACCTGCAGAGAGCTGGGACCAAAGTAACAAAGGCTACCATCAGTAACACACTACGCCGCCAGGGACTCAAATCCTGCAGTGCCAGACGTGTCCCCCTGCTGAAGCCAGGACACGTCCAGGCCCGTCTGCGGTTTGCTAGAGAGCATTTGGATGATCCAGAAGAGGATTGGGAGAACATCATATGGTCAGATGAAACCAAAATAGAACTTTTTGGTAGAAACTCAACTTGTCGTGTTTGGAGGGGAAAGAATGCTGAGTTGGATCCAAAGAACACCATACCTACTGTAAAGCATGGGGGTGGAAACATCATGCTTTGGGGCTGTTTTTCTGCAAGGGGACCAGGACGACTGATCCGTGTAAAGGAAAGAATGAATGGGGCCATGTATCGTAAGATTTTGAGTGAAAACCTCCTTCCATCAGCAAGGGCATTGAAAATGAGACGTGGCTGGGTCTTTCAGCATGACAATGATCCCAAACACACCGCCCGGGCAACGAAGGAGTGGCTTCGTAAGAAGCATTTCAAGGTCCTGGAGTGGCCTAGCCAGTCTCCAGATCTCAACCCCATAGAAAATCTCTGGAGGGAGTTGAAAGTCCGTGTTGCCCAGCGTCAGCCCTAGACTCTAGAGGAGATCTGCATGGAGGAATGGGCCAAAATACCAGCAACAGTGTGTGAAAACCTTGTGAAGACTTACAGAAAACGTTTGACCTCTGTCATTGCCAACAAAGGCTATATAACAAAGTATTGAGATTAACTTTTGTTATTGACCAAATACTTATTTTCCACCATAATTTGCAAATACATTCTTTATAAATCAGACAATGTGATTTTCTGGATTTTTTTTCCTCATTTTGTCTCTCATAGTTGAGGTATACCTATGATGAAAATTACAGGCCTCTCTGATCTTTTTAAGTGGGAGAACTTACACAATTGGTGGCTGACTAAATACTTTTTTGCCCCACTGTATTTGCTCTAACTTTACAAACACTAATGATTTAACGTATACCACTACGTTACAATGGCTCCCTGAAGAAGAACTGAGCTACAACAACACTTAATTTCCCTTCCGGGATTAATAAAGTATTTTTGATTTGATTTGATTGATTTAATTTACAGTGTTAAAAAGTGTATGGGTACATTAGTACAGCTGTATCATGGTGCAGTAGGCTAGACTTTTATGCATGGTACGATTAGTCGACTAATCGCCAAAAAAAACCTGATGATTAGTCGACAATTAGTAAATTAATCGTTTGTGACAGCCCTATTGTACATCCAGATGTTGAAAGTTGCTGTCTACAGAAGAGAATTAGGGCCAATAAAGAAGCAAAATAAAAAACTTTATTCAAAAGAAGAAACAATGTTTGACGCCTTTCATGAATGAATTGTAATATCCTCAGTCTGGACTTTTCTCTTAAAATTTGTTATTGATCTTTAGGCAGGAAAAATAAAATTCTGAAGTTAATTTGCACTACTTATTTACATGTTTTTAAAACAAAAATGATTTCAAATGTCTACTGAGGCAGACAGCATTTTGACTATTAAACATGTATTTGAGAAACAAATTAAAGAGGAACTCACCCCCCTCTAAATTACCTTTCTGCCTTCTATCTGCTGTTTAAAAAATGCTGAAATGTAGGCGTTGCTTAGGGCCCTAAGGAAAAGGCGGTCTTAGGCTGTGATTGAAGTGTAGCACTTCTCTGTGTTTATATTAGCACCAGTGTAACTCTGCCGTGTTGCAGAGAGGTAACCCGAGAATGATGAGAATATAATGTCTATAAATCATATCCACACAATCACAACCACTGCAGGGAAATCTTTGCCCCGATTTAATTATTCTTTTACTGATATTATTTATTGTCTTTGTCAAAGTTTTCAGAGTAGTTTATTGATTGATTGTTGTTAGCCAGAATGCTAAAGCTATTGCCGTGTTGCAGAGAGGTGTCTGAGTAAATGCCTAAATAAAAATATAACTTGCACAAATCACATCTATAAAATCACAACCACTGCAGTAAAATCGAAGTCTTTGCCCTGAGTTCATTATTCTTTTACTAATATTAGTTATTGCCTTTGTCGTAGTTTTCAGCCAGTTGCTCTAAATCCCTGAGTGCAGCTCTTTGGTGAGCTGCTAGAGACAACGGGCGGGCAGGGGCGAGTGTGTGTGAGAGATGGTTTTATACCACACGAGGCATGTCTTAGAGACGATGCCAGTGACGTAGACATGAACGCTGGCGTAGGCATGTACCGCTTCAGCCAATCACAAATTTTAAATACATTCGCCACCTTTCAACCCTAAGACGGCAGCACTAAGATGTTTTTAGACCAAAACATTTAGAATTTCACAAGTTTACATGAACATATCAAAAAATGCCCAGAAACTGAAAGGTTGCATTGGTAAAGACCCACTAATACAGTTTATAAGCAGAAAAAAGCTGTTTTGAGGGTGAGTTACTCTTTAAGATTAGTATAGTGTTCTTGCATATTCCTTGTCATTTTATAAGAATACATATGGATTGCAGTCTATGGAGTGATACACTTCAACAAAATAGTTTTGAACAGCAGTCCACTGAAGTAACCACTTTGCATTAAAGGGTTCATTTCAGATTTTATTTTTTACCAGTGGCTGATGTGAGATTTAAAGGAGAGAAAATCTGCATATATTAAATCATTTTTTTCACACAATAACTCATTCTCTGACTTCTGAAAACTGGTGACAAAAAGAGGATTTGTGGAAAGTTTCGAGTTGGAGAACATTTTAAAGGGACTTAAGGCAAGATTTGTGAAAAACTACACATGCATTTCCAGTTTATTCAATGCTAATGGGTCATGAAGCATTAAAAACCCAAAATAACGAGGCCATCCGCATATATGTCTGTTGCCTTGGAAACGCTGTGTGCCACATAATGCGCTACAGTTAGACGTCCGAATTTCCCGCGCAGTTGTAGGGATGTGACGTAAATTGACGCTGCATGCGCTTTGCCGACAGATCTTGAACAGGAAGTACATGGCCGCCGTGGACTTGGATTCAAACACTGAAGGTATACTTATGGATGTTTCTGCAGCCAGCAAACGACCTGCATCCACTCTCACCCCCCAAAAAAGTGGCACCACGAAGAAAAAAAAGACTTTATCAGCGGCATCTCGTGAGTCTAAAAAAAAATATGACCGAAGCCGGGCAGGCACCCGCATAAATATTGGATATGCGTTTGGTTCATGGAGGGAACTTCAGCTGCATTTGGGAGTGAAAACGGATGCTGACATGGCTCATTTCCTTGAGACCAGGTGAGAAAACATTATAGGTCGTGTTTAGAGCCTGATACAGTATGAAAATGATGAGATCAAATCAAATAACAGAGTGGAGAGACCTGACGTGAAGTATGTTAGCCTCCCCGGTGCAGTGCTGTGAAGACGAACAGTCTGTAAAGTGTCTGTGCGCGCTCCCGTGCCGGCTTGGCTGGTGGCTGCAGATAGCCACAGCGCCTGTCGCGGCAGCACTGAGTCAGATTTTGTAAAGCTGCCTTAAGTTCCTTTAAGTTTTTGTTTGTTTGTTTGCATTCATAACTAGCTTAGAGTTACATAAAGTTCACTAAACATTATTAAATGGCTGTTGGAGTTGATAAATCACCTTATAAGGTGCCAATTTAACAGAATACATCAGTGTGTCAGCAGCATATAAATGGAAATTAACGTTTGACATTCCTAGATCAACATTACTAATGTGTAATATAAATACATAAATAAATATGACCCCAGAACTGATCCCTGAGGAACAACTTTGGTTACATAAACAGGGCTGGAAATGGAAGTGGTGCTTTCTTCTTTCCCACATTGATCATTTTCAAACCCCAAGAGTATGTTCTGAGAGTCCAGCACTTTAAGTCTTTAAATCTTTTCTTTATGATGTACTGTGTGAGAAGCTTTGGAAAGGTCAATGACGAGGACTGCACAGTGCTGCTTCTTGTCTACAGCCTGTATAAAATCATCTATTACTTTTAAGACTACTGTGGTTGTATGGCTTCCTTTTCTGAAACCAGACTAAACACAAGATAAAGTTACATTAGCAAAGTTGTTATGATATTATGAGTAACCGGCTAATCCTTCAGCTGTTCACGTATAGACGTTTCATAGTAAAAACAGATAAATTGGATATGGACCTGTCACCTGACAGCAATCAAATCTTTGCAATTTTGAAAGTTCAAATTGTATCACCTTTTTGAAAGGAAATAGAGAATAGCATACAATTGTTGCAAAGTTCATATGATTTTCTAGGAAAAACATTGTGCCTAAAGATGGGGGGGGGGTCCAGGAAAACAGTAGATATAATCTTATGGTATTTTGTGAGGGAAAAATATCAGTTGCCACACTTTCATCCACTGATCTCCTTGTCAAACCTTTAAAGAGGCCTAAAAAAGGAGGCCACTCCGGAAGCAGCCAGGTAACAATCACAGCAACCAACCTTTAGTTTCTCGGCTTCAAACAAGAAATCAAAGACTGCAAACAAATGATTCAGGTGGGGGGATAGAGATGAAGCTTTATAGAAAATAATCAAAAAGCAAAGATAAAAGAAGTTAAAAGAGGTGTGGAGAGAAGTTCAAAAGAAAGGTTAGTGATGTGATTGACAGCATAAGACTGAGGAGATATGCTCGGTGAGAGTGGGCTTTGTTTCTCTGAAAGCAGATGAGCTGGTGGTGGATCAGCAGAGAAGCAGCAAGAAGCCTGAAGAACTGCTGGACCAATTAGTTTTAGTCAGATCAGAGTTCAAAATGCTTTAATGGTCTATCTGTTCATCTTGTTTTGCCTTGAAGAGTTTTCTTTCAAACAGCATGTCTACGGATAACTACATACACAATGGGAGCACTACATACAAGGGAACATTCTCGCTCAGGGCTTCTCATTAAGTTTCTATATGACAGATTTTTAATAGGATGGAGCTGACTAGAGGGCAATGCCATGCTGAAAGCATGGCTCTTGAATGATTATATTTTCACGTGGAATTAGGACTAAATAGAAATTAAAAATGCCAAATGGAAATGAAAGCGAACTGTAACCAGAGGTGTGATCTCATTGGAGTGCCTGGCATGTATATGTGCAGCAAAACAACACATCTTATTTCACCCTTAATACACCATCCACTCAGAAAGTAATCATCTGCCAATATGAATCTTAATTTCTTTCAACAAAGGCGAGGGTTTAAATAAAACCAGAAATACATACTTTCTTTTTATCTCTGCTCATTTAATCAATATACATTTGGGGGCATTTTAGAAGATGGTTAATGATAAAAGGTGAATCGGTACTCTGAGGCATTTAAGCTGCTGCACATGTTTTCCTTTTCTTTATTTATTTTTACTTGGAGAAGAGGAAATAGTACTGGGTTGTATCTTCACACCTTAAATCACACTCTCACCATTTACTCTCACTACAGCTGGGGAGCGAACACAGAGAGAAATGTTTGATTTTATTTCAGAGGATCAGGCAAATATGAACCATGAATTAGAATTCTGAAAAAGGGAGGGCGATATTAATTATCAAGCATGTGCACGTGCAAGTAGAGCTTTTCACCGTACGTCTGCGAGGAGAACTGAGATGTCGGGACTTGGCATCTCTCCTCTTTAATGAGTATCTCTGGAGATGGCAGGTGCATGTTCAGCCATTCTTTTACAAGCTCAGCAACAAACAGGCCAGCCCCTCTCCCTCCCACCGTAGTACCACTGTCATTAGCAAAATTGCATTAACAACAACAAAGAACAAATGATAAACCCACACAAAAACACTTATGAAACACTGGCATCAGCATACACAGCTTCATCTATCACAACAATTAAAAAAACATGCAAACAAAACAACAAAGATGTGCTTAAATCAATTGAAAGCTGAGAACATGCTCTCATTGGGTGGGAAATTTGTTTTTGTAACGAACCTCCAAAAAACTACTCATAAAAAGCAAACATTTTCTAATTAGCTTTACCTAATAGTCCTTGAAGCATCCTTTTGCATTTGATTATTTTTATTTTTGTGATTTGGTTTAATCTACCATGCCATTTTTGTATTTTTTTTCTGTTTATTTAATCATCTCTCTTTTCATTTAGTTGTGAGGAAGTTACTTAATGTGCTCTGAAAATGGTTATGCCTATAATGAGCATGGCAATGATGATGATTCACAGTAGTTTTGGTGGTAGCAATGGTTGTCATTAGCAGTTGTAGTATCATTACCAAGCAGTAGTGTGATGTAAGACTTTTACCCTTCCTGTCACTGGGGAGCTATGTAACAATGGGGGTGTTTAAAGCTGTGCATCCAATAACTATAATGTGTGACAGGGCCCTTGACACCACCAGGTAAGCACTATTATTTTCACACTTTGAATGGTGGCACTGGAGATCACCTGCATCTCTTGCTCAACGCCTGTTTCCTTCCCTCTCTGGCTCAACTTTGCTCCTTAGACAATAGGTAACAAATGCTTCATATAAGAATCAGATGCTTAAAAACCGATACCAAGAACATTTAGATTATACACTGTAGCCCAGAATGAGGATAAATCAGTGGAGAAATACAGAAAATCTTTGTCACAGTGTCATAGATTTTTTTGTTTGTTTGTGTTTTTGTAAAAATAAAATGCTTAGAAAAAGAGCATCACTTGAAGGGATTTTTCAGCCATTCTGAAGTGTGCTTCTGCAAAAAAACATTAAAAGGAATAATGTGCTACACGTTGCAACTAACTTCCAGAATGGCCTCAGTTTGGACAATCAGAGTTTAAACCCAACAAGACTATCTTATAGCTATGTGTAGTCCAACTTCAGTCAATAATAAAGTGAATTTATTTCATTTTAAACAGCTTCAATTTTTCAAATTTACAAAGCAGTTCATGCAAACATTATTTGATAAACCTTTAAACCGCCTGAGCATCACATGGTTGTTTATACTGAGATTCTTATTTGCAAGCATACATGTCACCAAAGTGTAACAATTCAATGAAATTTAGTGGGTCACATTTGATTGAAATTGCTTAATATTTTTGCCAAAAAAAACACAAAATAAAGTTTACACAAACCGCTGTGGAATTTTGATCATTGGAGCAGTTTTAAGATGACTCCAATTCACTCCCATTGGTAGCTCATCAAATAGACTCAGCCAAAAAGCACAGCTGCAGTGCGAAAAAAAAGCCTCCAGCCTTCATATTTTACAAGTTTTACACAAAAACTGCTCTTCAAAATGACTGAAATATCTCTTTAAGTCAGTTTTTTAAGAGTTGCAGGCAAAAAACTGTTAGAAGTGAAGGAAAACCAACTCCTATTGGTTGTGAATTGATTTTGGATGGCTTAAAAACTTCTTGTTTTCAGCTCATGCAAGCAAGCAGGTTTTGTTTGAAAAACAACTAAAATCCTTCTTTTACCAAGTCCAGAAAAGAAAAAAAAACATAAAAGTCATGTGAATGAAAGGCTGTTTGTCCTGCCACGGATGTTGTGTAGGTTGGTTAACCTGCTCACAAAGCTGGAGCTGCAGAAGGGACCGGGAACATTAGCCTCACTGTGTGGTCATTTCTTGATGGAAGATCGTACACCAGATCAGCTCAAAGAAACACACCACCAATTCCTCACTCCAAATTTTGCTATTCAGGTGTGGAAAGAAAAAGAAGGTTAGTTAATGTTCATTCCTTTGAATTCCAGCAGCAGTGTAAGTCTGCTGTGTATTTTCGTTTACTGTCATGACTTGCCTGGAGCTGCTGGGAGGTTTATTTACTGGGGATGACACACCAGAGGCAGAAAAGAGCCCTAATTGCTTCACGGCCTCCTCGAGCTGTGTGATGCCTTCACTTTGAACATTGATATCCCTCACAGAGAAGAAATTAAAAGGCAGTGGTAGTGAACATTCCTTGTGTCCACTTTTGAAAGACAACTCAGATGCATACGTAGACAGAGAACATACGGAGACACATAATTTGGTGCATGGGGTGTGAACAGAAAGGTCTCTAATAGCTTGACTGAGTTCTGAAGGCAGCTTAAGTACAACACAGTTACACTTAAAGAGCTAGCATAACTCCACAAAGACCTTTTCTCAGGTTTGACCTGCGTTTTGACACTCTGTATGGTGCTAAAATCTCAGTTGTGTTGCATATAAAACAACTTGAGACCAAAGTGTTTGATGCCAGTCTCCTCACACAGCTCATGTACAGTGTAAACCCTGGTTTAATCAACTCTAATTGTTGAGATTATGAGGACTTGTGTATGCTAATGCCTCAACAAACACCAGAACTGGAAAGGGAACTGTCCCTCTGAGGGATATACATGCTTTCTTCTGCATGAGTGGGATAATAATAATTTGTAGTTTAAAAGAAAGTTATTTGTCTTTAGTAATAACAACTGAGTTTTACATACTATATTCTGGCAGGAAATAAGAGTTTATTGACCAGAATAAATACTACGTAGGTGTGGACTGTGTAGTTTATGGTTGTGCTTTAAAACTTGAAGAATTCTAAAACTGTCTAAAACCTGCAGATGGGATTCATTTGACCCCCCCTTCATATTCAGACTCAAAAACAATAAAACACAAATTTAGATAGTTTTTATTTTTTAAATATATAAATATATATTTTATTATGAATCTTTTTTTCATTTATTTCGCTATTAATTGCTTTGAAGCTTCTATTTTATTTTTAAATGTCAAACAGTTACTTACAAATAGCTCGAAGCAATTCAGAATAAACAAAGCCAAAACAAACTAAAAGATTTTTGCCTTAAATTAGAGGAGAAAACTTTTTAAAAAAATAAGAGCTATAAGATAATCTCATGACAGAATAAAGAAATGTAAACCTTAACAGCAGCTTCTCCTTTGAACACTCTTATCCCAACAGATAAGAACAACATCTGACAGGTTGATTAATAATGAAAGCTTCCCTCCACCCTGGAATTCCACCACCCCAATAGGATTTCTATTAATGTTGATTGACCCAGACTCACTTTGGCACAGCTTGCTGCTATGCTTGTGCCTTCTTGGGTGCCAGTGCAGGTTAGCTGATACATGAATAATTCCCAGTGGACGTTAACCGCAAGAAGTAGGGCAGAGTATTCAGTGGTGTGTGCTCCTTCTCCCAACCTCACTCTCAATCCCCTCATCAGCAGCCTGTTAATATTTAATTATACAAGCTTCATTTCGCACTCTTCATCTGAAACCAGGAGGTGGGGATGGAGGTGCAGGGGACCACTTTGAGGGGAGAAGGAGCACAAGGAGGGCTTGGTTGAGGTTAAAGGAAAAGAATAGAGGAAACGGAGCATGGAGGATGGAGATGCAGGTGTCATTTCCAGTTGAGATGACGTTGAGAGGAGTGGGGGGGGTGAAATGGGAACAAGAAACCCAGGTGAGTTATTGTGATAATTAAAACTCACTGTATAGTAGTGACAATCTTAAAGATCATATTTTGTTTTGAAATTGAACTAGCAAAATGCACTTTCCACCTTTACAGTAGTATGCTGAGAGATACACAACTATTACATGTTAAAGGTGGAATAGAACATTTTCATGAAAAACAACATTTATAACGGCATAATATCTCCACGGGGTGTTTAGAGGGGTGCAGAAGGAAAGTACGATGTTCACATTTTGTGTACATCTACCAGTCAAGAGCAGACACCATTGCGGGTTGCCTAATATGGTGAATAGTCTGTAATAGCAAGACTGGTACTGTGGAGAGCGGGGCGAGCAGCTGCTTCGGTGGCCCGGGGATTTCGTTGCCCTTCTCAGGGGAGGAGCGACCAGAGAGGATCGGGGGCCAGAGGGGGTTTGGTGAGGAATTTTCATCACACACGGGAGTCACAAGCCTGGTGCCCCAACGGCTGGAGATCTTGTTCTGTTGCTGTGGCATCGGCGCACTGGATGTTCATGTTCCATCATCAGGGGTGCACATAGTATTTTTGGTCTGGTTCTCAGAAGAGAACCTAGGGTTGTTCCTTGGTCCTCACATTTTTAAATATGTCTCGCTGTGTCACTTCCAAGCTCCTCTGCTTTGTTTTTGGTTTCATCAAGCTTCAAATTCAGTCTGTTTACTTTACCTGGCTCTATATTTGTTTCAATAAAAATCCTTTAATTGTTGAAAAAATCAAGAGAAACCAGTAAAATATAAAAATACTGGTAAAAAAAACCCTTCAGAGTTCAGGTTGGATTGTTTACAGGTTTGATTGTTCACTTTAATCTACATTTAACAGTTTGGTGTTGAAATTTATTAGTCAGCTGTTGGGGCTTCTGTCATTTACTGTAACTGTTTTTTGTTTTGAAATGATGAGGATGTTTGTAATGTGATGCAGTCAGATAAAAAGATACACTGGACAGTTATGGGGCATTGACTGCATATCCCATAGTGCTTTGCGCGCATTCAAAATGGCGCGGATCACAGACAAATACGCTGATACTGTTGATTAAAACAGGTGGTTTTCTGTATTTTATAGCACAAAAAGGTAGTTATACACGTCTGTGCCACGATGGTCTATTTGTCTTATTCAGTGAATTTTTTCAGTTTTGACGCGATGCAGAATCCTGCAGTCAGCTGCACTGATCTGACTGACTGAAAATCCGTCACACAGACAAACTGATACAGAGAGAGACGCAGCATCAGCTGATCAGCTGGAACTTCGGCGCTCTGGCTGAGAAACATATCAGTCAAACAGAAGAAGTCAACGGGATTCTTCGTTTATTTGACAATGAACCCGCCTCTGATTAACCTAAAAATTCACGCAGCTCAGCCAAACCAATGTTGAGTACGCAAACGCGTGTTGCAACTTTTCATCTGGTGCGCATTTTATATTTTGACAGTGTGTGTGGACCTGCGGACCACTTATGTGCACCCCAGTCCATATTGCACCTTTAACGCATTAAAAACCAAGGTGTAGTAATCAATCACATGACTAATAACCTTACTAGGGGTTTTTCTTTGATGTATTTCTTTAATTAGGTACATTACTGGATTTGGCAGCGCTGTGGTGCAGTTAGTTCAAACTGTTTGTTTGTAGCAAGAAATGTCCGTTTCTGCATGGAGTTTGTATGTTCTATCCTCCCATGCATGACAGAATAACTGTTGTTGTGAGCTTGAATGGATTTTTATCAAAGAACCTTTCACCTACTGACTGCTGGAGATAGGCACCAGCTCCTCACAGCCCGGAGGGTCAAGTACATATATAGAACAGTTGTTTGGATGGTGTAATTCTGAAAGCTGACGTTCTAGCTGTTACCATTGCACATATGAACCCACTTTTGTAAAGTTAAACTATTAATTATATTCAACTTTACTCCAGAGAAATGAGTTCCAAATATCTGAGCACAAAATAATTCAAATAACAAGGGGTAATAACTAGACATGCGCCTCATTAAAACATTTCCCCCTCTAATTTTCCTCTATTTAAAAAAAAAACCTGATAAATACTACTTCTCACAGATTATCTGACAGTGGAGAAAACTTTAATGATACAAACAGACAAATTAGGCTGTTTGCATTAGGATTCCTCACAATCTGCCTCCCACTCTATTTACATTTTATACATGACCAGTTTAGATAAAGATCATCTGTCAAGATCCACAAGCACTTACTAGTAGATTCAAGACAGTACTTAAACTTCTAGCAATGTGGAGGTGATGTTTACAGATTTCTCTAAATTATTCAAGAAGTATGGCATGCTCGTGTAGCGTATTTAATGATGAAAATCCATCCTAATATCAGACCTTTGGGCGTTTTTTTTTTTTTTTTCTTTTTTACAAATCTTGGAGTGAGATCTTGCAGATGAAGTGGTAGAACATTAATAATGTATGAATGAGGCTTTTTATAGAGCACAGCCCCTGAGATTCATAATTCTATTCACATTAGGCCTCTGAAACAAGTTTAAAGTTTTAATAAATAGGTATTAAAACTTTAACTGATATTAATAGCAGCAATTAAAGGGCATACTGTGGAGATATGCATCATTTCTGTACTTGTAGAGAGGAAAAACCCACATGGCAGAACCTCCCTTCACTTTCTGTGTCTTTTTCTCCATTTTACATTTTTACACGTTCATTTTTATGACACATCAGAATCATTCAAATTTCTAAATGAGAAATCACATGTAGAATAAGACCTTTATTTGCAGGCATTGTTAACATCTGCTGAAAACATTATGTGCACTCTAATGAAAAACAATGTGGGAGCCATAGCATTACACACCACCTTATCATTCCATGATCAATTCACTGAACATTACTACTACATGATGAGAGCTTTTGGCCATCCCTGGTTTTGATTGATGGGCAATTTTTCTTGTCTCCCACATCATTGTTTCACCCAATGTGCCGGGTCAAATGGTGTGTGTTAGTCAGTAGTCATTCATTTGAGGTTATGAAGTGGAACGTGTGGTTGATGGTTATACATTAAAGACATTAGCATGCACATCTCTGCTACAGGTACAAAGCGCATGCATGTTAGGCAGTTTTGAAAGCTCCATTTAACAGGTGGCTGTAAAAAAAAAAAAAAAAAGCCGGCACGCAAAGTTAAAACTGTTTGTGTCGACCTTCTCTCTGGCACTAATGTGCCGGTCTTTTTTGCCATGGCCAGCTTTAGAAGGACTACAGCGGCAATCTCAGTGGGATTTTTTTTTTTTGTACCTGCCCTGGCCTTTCTCTGATGTACCACTGTCCCCGGTGAAAAATGGTAGAAGGAAGAAAAGAGAGTGTTTCCTTTGTTCTGCAGTACAGAACACAGGACTGAGTTTTTTTTTTCCTTCTCAGGAGCCAACAAAAGGGGTTGACTCAAATAATGGCTTCTGTGTTCTAATTTGTGTAGGGATTTGTCCCGCTGCTTGGCTAGCCTAACGCTGGAGTATATTGTGAGCTGATCAGTTGGAGCAGCCAGAGAGGAATGAGATAGGAGTGTGGGGAAATGAAGACAGAGAGACAGAGGGGAAAAAAGAGACATGCTCAGGTTCTGCTTTTTTGCTTCGGTGATTCCTGATGAAATTGATTCTCATACCTCCTGAGATTCCCCACTGTCCCCTTTTCTCCCTTTTGTCCCACTACTATTACATACCTGTCCAGAGGATGAATGATCTACACAATACACATGAGTACTGCTGACCAGTACACACGTCAGTGAGTCCCAGAGCTTTGGGACTTCACAGACCCCTTGACGAGACAGATGGAGACATAGTGCAGAAAAAAAGGCAGATATGGATAGAAAAGAGAAACAATCAAATCTGAAAATAATAATAAAGGTGAAAATGGCAAAAAAAACAAACAAAAGAAAAGAAGAATTAATCAAGCAAACCAGTGAGGGTGAGAAGGGGAGGGGTTAAGATCAGAGTGACAGAAAGTGGAGATGTGCAGGTGAGATAATACAAGCATCGAGTATGTTTATTAAAAGGTAGTATGAAAAAGAATATAGTGGAAATGATGTTCACTGAACTGGTACCATGGGGAGGGGGTGGGGTGAATGGGGGTTTGATCTGCCACCAAAGAGCTGTAAAAGAGAGGCTGGTAAAGGCTGTGCACTGTAGCTCCAACTCTGTAGTTTCCCGGTGCTCTCCTGGGGGATAGGAGTCACTCGTGTGTAAAATGGAAGCAGCCACTTAAATGAATAGAACTCTTTACTAAGCTATAAAACCTGGTTTTACCTACTTTTACCAACAGAACAGACATGGCAGCAATAGAGCCGGCTCTTCCAGCACCCATGACAAGCACGAAGGAGGAGGAGGGGGCTGTTTGGCGCAAGATGCTTGAGGGAAGGAGGAAGGGGTTACAAAAAGGAACGCGGAAGTTCATGTCCGTGCCTTATTTTGTAACTGGGTATGACATCTCTGGCCTCCGTGCAATAACAAAGCCCTGGAGCATGGTCAAGCATCACTGGCAAAAAGAGCATTAGTGCGGATGGCTGCAGGAAAACCACACAATAATAATAACACCCACTGGGAGAGCCTCACAACATGATGAACCTATCTGTGTGTGTGTGTGAATGCTTTCTGCATTTCTATCAGGAAAACTGGAATTATTTTAAAAATGAATTTGACTAAATAACCTAGTATTGTAAACCCCACCAAACAGCAAATAAATCTGCATGTTTCATTTTTTTGTGTTTATTTATTTTAAAATTACCATTTTAAAATATAATTTAGCGCCTATTTTGACCAGAAAGCCCAAACAGAGAAGGACTGGAAAATCTAAATTGCCCTAAAGATTTAAAGTATTAACCTTCTAATTGATGAACCTGGTATTTAGCCCAGTGTGTGCTGCAATTCAACCCCTTGCGACTAAGAGTTAAGAGTGTGTGAAGAAATAATAAATACTTTAGCATTAACAAACAGATGCAAATATGGCATTACAAGAGAGACAGTGAAGGAAAAAAAACTGGCACCTAAGACTACACGAGTCCCTTGATGCTGCACAATGGTTTTAATGGTCTCCTTGTTTTAGTAATAGAGCAAGAATCCCCAAAAAAGTTACAAAAAGAGCTTCAACAAGAGTAAAAATCCCTATATAGAGGGGTATGAACATGTACGTTAAGTCAAACAGACAAACGATTATACCAAACTGTGGATGCGTCTAATCCACTTTTTGAAGGGTTTGGAACCCTTTCATCTCCTCTGTCTCATGAGATTTTTAAACTACCCTCTGAATGCAAACCTATTTAACTGATACCAAAGCTAACTGCAAATTTCCCTTATTCTAGTTTAAAAAAACTGAAAGTCCAAAAAAAAAGAAAAAACCCTGAAGTGATATTCTTACAGTTTTTTAGATCTAAAATGACAACTCACAGGTTGATCTCAACAGGAAATTCCATTTGATGAAATACGCTTCACGAGAAGCATGTAGGAGAAAATAAATGATGTTGAAACAAAATACCATAGAAAGCTAATGTACAATTTTTTCCCTCAAAAAAATAAACACTGAAAACTGACGTGTTACTGGAATTGAAAGTATGATATCAATAAATCATACATCTAAAACTTTGAGGAGAGAAGTTAGAAAAAAGAAGAAAAAAAATCAGACTCTGGAGGCTGATTATGGATGTTATTAGTCTTTCAGACAGATACTATTTGCACTGAGAGGAGCATCGTGAGATGAAGGGGAAAAAAGCACAAAAAAGGAAAGACATACACAGACAAGCAGACTGAAGTAGAAATAAACATTGGAAGCTGCTCTTTATCTAAAAAGCAACAAAGACCACTCCCTCGCTCATTCCTGCATTGCTCAGGTGGGAATTGCAGTGTTGAGGACAGGAAATTGTAAAACTGCTACGTAAACACAACATACACTCAGCAGCTCACCTCAGCCTCTGAATCATAAACAGACATTGACAAGAGACAAGCCAGGAAAAATGGTCTGAGAGAGAAAGTCGATGGGCATCTGCTGCAGCGTATAGTGGAGTAAAATGAGCTGTAACAGCGAGCGTATGACCCTCTTTAAGCTTTTAGCTGTATGCATTTATTGACTGAACAGGATGCGAGTTCCCCATTTGTCTGAACTGTACCGAAACAAAGCTGACAGAGAAGAACAATCCACAAATTCAACACATCCCGGCCACCAGCTGTCACTCTAATTGCCTCCCTTTTCCGTCTTTAGCGTCAGTTCACCACTCGTGTTTTCACCAGGTAACGCTGCCTACAGGTCTGCAAAAGCTTTCACCTGCTCTAATGAGCATCAGATTTCCATATAGAGCTCAAACTACAGATCGTCTGTCTGCTGTGTTAGGTGGAGCACAATAATTGTTCCTTTGCAGCAGTGGGCAAATCTGGATTCTTAATGGGCTAAGCAGTATTTACTTTTCAAAGACTTTTGCATGAATTATTGATGGATGTGAGCTGATTTGTGCTTGGAATTATCCTAGAATAACCCATCAGGGCCCATCCTGCCTCTGAGGTGCCACGTCTCTCTCCAGGGCAACAAGGCTGAATGGATACTCGTGTCGCTATGCATGTAATTTGTTATCCTGCCTTGCACTAGGTGTAAAGTAGTTACAATAGTTACTAAAGAGGTTTGCTTCAGGGCACAGACCTTGTGAACACAATGAAGACAATGTGTGAGGAAACACAATGGTTGAATGAACACCAAGGCTTGTTTTGATAGTGTCTAAAACCTGAAATAAAAATGTTCTTCATATACATACATTAATAGAACAAATGCATAGTGATGCAACAATACCACTTTTTCAGACCGACACAATGCCGATACTTGGATCAGAGTACTTACCAATACCGAGAACCAATGCCGATACTTCTACCACACAAAGAATGCAATGAATTGGAAGACAGATTTTATTTTCTTATACGAGTACATTAGATGGTATCAGGGCCGATACCCAATACCAGTATCGGCATCACAAATGTATATACATGCAAACTGGACCCTAGGACAAGATTTGCAATATAGAAGTAGAGATAAAATGAAATAATTGTTCACTAATCAACTAATATAATGACATATGTTAGCTGCAGTCTTCTCAGTCATTAGTATATACCTTCCTTTTTTCATTTGCCTAAGTACATTCTACACTGAGGTGAGGCCTATCGTAATCGGTCTTTGATTTCACAGCAGGATCCACAGCTCCACTTACACTCCTGTCTCTTTACCATTTTCACTAATAATCCAAAATCCTATTGCCTAAGTTCAAAGGAAACGCTGCACTAACTAACTCATTTTCTTTGTGTAATGGCTTAAACTGTAAATATTTTTAGCAGTATGCACCACAAATGTGTGATAGAGAAAATAAATTGTATAGCTTTCAGATGGAGTCTGAAAGATGCCGAAGAAGAGCCAAGAGAGGACACAACTTGTGCATTTGAGAGATTCTTCCCACTGCGCTTGTACAAGGCATGCCAATTTGTCCAGACCCTGATTCATTTTCTTGGCCCTCTCTGGTGTCAGAAAAACGAACAGGCTTCCCATCTAAAATTTGGTAATAAACTTTTGGAAAAGATCCATGTTTCGGACAGAATGGGCCAGCCTGAGCAAAGAATAAAGGCAAGTTTCTTTAGCAGTCTGTCAGAAGCAACTGGCTCTGTTTTTTTTTTTTTTTCTCCGTTCATGTTTTGTGTGTGTGTGTGTGTGTGTGTGTGTGTGTGTGTGTGTGTGTGTGTGTGCTTTATTACCATTTCAACTTACTTGTTTATTTTTGGCTCGAAAATACCCATCTGCCATTACTGTGGTGACGTGCCTTTGAGCTGTGTACGAGGTTTGAGAGCAAAGGCAAAAAGCCTGCTTAATTAGTGCGACTGTGGAGTCAGGAGATGTGTTTATCTCATTATGGGTATTTGAATGAATATTCACGTGGCCTCACTCAAAAGTTAATGCTTCTTATTAAATGCTGGAGGGAAGAAACCCAAAAAAGTGGAAGATGGAGCAAAACTATTTCAAAAGATAATGTGGAATCTGAAATGCAATTTCTTGCTGATTAGTGTAGCTCATCGTTTCAAGTAAATGACAGAGGAGGTGATTTCTGTTGCTCGCCAGCGTGAACATGATTCTCAGCTGTTCCTTCTCACGTTTCTCAGGTGTCAGTGCGCTAAGCAAAGATTGATAAGAGCTGTCTTCCCAGTCTTCCCCGTCTGTTTCACCCGACTGAGCTAATCCAAGCTGGCCAAATCCCTCTGTTGGGCGGACCTACATTGAAGCCGTCCTGCTGGGTGCAATATGCCACCCGCTTTCCTGGCAATGCCTGCCCTGTAGGACTTCAAGCCCAACTGTAGTGAATTGTCAGTAAGCAGACAAAGATGCATGATTCGTCTAAGTCAGTCTGAGCAGGTAGTCCTGTGACAATAATGAGTTGTTGAATCATGGCAAAGAGTTATTTGCTCTCTGGGATTACTGCAGGTTTGTTCCAGCAACACGGTATCCTGGAGGACACATTGTTCTCATCCTTTCAAATGAAATCACTCTAATAAAGACACAACAGGCATAACTAATTGCAATCTACTTCTAAGACACACTCTTTTGATAGAAAAGTCTAATCTAGAGATGGTTCAGAATTCCACTTCCTCCTTTATCAAACTAAAAAAAGAAATTTCCTGCATGAGGATGTTCTTACTGCAGGAAATTCTTACTTTAATTTGGTGAACGCAGCTGATTACTGGTGTCAGTTACTTGCTCTATTTTTATTTAATTTTTCATGAGCTGAAGGAAACATCACAATGCCTTTTGACAGAAGGAGCTGGCGGACTTAAGCCAACTTTACATCCAATTCAACAAAATTTTATATTTGAATTTCCATGTTAAATTATCCCTGGTGTCATCTGGAGAAGTCCATATATGAAAATTGCTTTTTTTTGGGGGGGGGAGGGGGATCCATATGAATAGTTTGGAAATTTCATACATTAATGCAATCATTGTTGCACCCTACTGACTAGAACATGGAATATCAAATAGAGTTCTTGCATCAAGGTAACCTGCCGTTCTTCTGCCTAATTGGCAACTGCATTGGAGCAGGATTTTGTAAAAGAGAATAGTAATAAATCTACTTCAGAAGTCACTCTTTTCATTATACTTGTCCCTTTTTTAATCTAATCTCAGTCAAGGGAAATGTTTCAATAACCATACTTAATAAGACTAAAAAGCTGTTCTGCAAAAGCTCTATTTATTTAGTTTGTCTTTATCTTTGGCTAACATTCAGCTGGACATGTTGCAGTGTTTTGCTTGGCAAGCAAATCCCATTATCTGATTCCTCCGATAGAGAAACTAAGAGCCTTTCACTTTGTTTCAGAAAAACAGCCACTTTCTGCCTTGTGCACCGGTGACACTGTTCACCACTTACGTCTTCTTACAGCCAATTAAGTTAGAGAGATTTGGGGTGTCTGCCCTGAGCCCACAATGTCCTCTGTTGGCATTTAAAATCAATATATGCTAGACCTTATTAGCTACTCTGAGAGATGCAATATAGGCAAGATCACACCTATAATGACCCCTCTTTCCAGACAGCCAAATTTGAAATCCTAACAAAAATAAAATGAAATAGTAAAAAAAGGTCACAGTAATCATGGTTCTCATTGCAAGTGTTCATTGGGGCATGACAAAGACATTCCAGAAAGCAAAGCATGATATCGCCACACTTACTTACTCTGTCATTACGGCTACACAGGCTGCCTTCAAACAGCTCTTATTGCTACACAGACTCCATGTCAGAAAAACTATAAGAGTAAGTTAATCCTTTGAAAGTAAATTTAAATATTTAGTGGTTTTTAAAATTGCCAAAACCTATTGCTTTTCTTTGAAGAATGAAAAAGAAACACATTTTTAAACTGAGATCATCCTATGTTGAGAAAATACGTAGCTATTTTAAGGGGTGTTAGATGTGTTAACACTATGTGTTAGATGTATGTTTTGCACATATTGTGTTATGTGTAGGTCTCTGAGCATGTGTTGGGGTTACTTTTGGCTACAATTAGACCGCATTTTTAATTATTACTTAAAAAAATTACTAGCTTATAGCCATTTTCATGTTTGGATTAGCTGCATCTTAAAGCGCAACTCACGCCCTCTAAATTATCTTCCTGCCTTCTAATTGCTATTTTAAAAAAAATGCTGAAGAAGCCGTTACTTTAAGAGGCGGGCCTAAGCTGTGATTGACATGCACTTCTCCGTTTTTAGATTTGCTCCAGTGTGACTCTGCCTTGTTGTAGACATGTAACCCAACCATGATGAGAATATTAAGTCTATAAATCACATCCACAGAATCACAACCACTGCAGGGAAGTCTTTGCCCCAATTTAATTATTCTTTTACTGATATTAGTTTTTCTCTATGTCGTAGTTTTCAGAGTAGTTTACCGATTGATTGTTGTTAGCCACAGTGCTAAAGCTACTGCCGTGTTGCTGAGAGGGGTCTGAGTAAATGTCTGAATAAAAAAATAACGTGCACAAATCACATCCACACAATCACTGCAGTAAAATCAAGTCTTTGTCCAGATTTTACTGTTATTAGTTATTCTGTTTGTAATAGTTTTCAGCCAGTTGCTCTAAATCCCTCTGTGCAGCTTTGGTGAGAAGCTGGAGACAACGGGCGGACGGGGGCGAGTGTGTCTGTCTGAGAGATGGTTTTATACTCAGGGAGGCGTGTCTTAGAGACGATGCTGACGGAGGCATGTACCGCTGACATAGGCATGAACTGCTTTCAGACAATCACAAAATTCAAATGCAGTAGCCACTTTTCAACCCTAAGAGGGCAGCACTAAGATGTTTTTAGACCAAAAACTGTAGAATTTAACAAGTTTACTTGTAAATGTCAAAAAATGCCCAGAAACTGAAAGGTTGCATTGGTAAAGACCCACTAATACAGTTTATTAGCCAAAAAAAGCTGTTTTGAGGGTGAACTGCTCTTTAAATAGGGTTGGCAATTAAAAGTGAATCAGTTGTGGACAAAACGCCAACATCCATTTTTTCTTGGACTGTTAAAAAGCTTGAGTAATTTAATAAAACACTAATTTACACAAGAGAGAGACTGTTGTAGCATAAAGTAGCATATATAGAATAAGAAGACATCGCTATACTACCTGCTCTGTGGCACACAGATGTTTACAGATGTTTGCAGATGTACGATCCACTTTGAACTACATCTAAACTTCATTAGTGTAAATAGTTTGAGAAAGTCATACATCAAAGGAAAATAAACCACCAGCTGCAAAACCATATGATAGGTGTACAATATACAAGGTCGTTAAAGATATGTGCCAATGTGAATGCAAATGTTTGGACACAGTTAAAAACATTAGGGCCCACTTCAGCTGATGTATCTTTTAGTTTATTAGTTCTACTCTGATTATCTGTTTTTCCTTATTTTTTAATTTCTAACTGTTGTTGTTCAATATTTAATTTACTAATAGTCATCATTGCATATGTGCCATCCCCCAATTACGGTAACAAACTAAATAAATTAATTAATTAATCCCAGATTCATTAAAGCACTAGATGTTGAATTAATCACCAGTATTTTTTTTTTTCATAAAAAGCACAAATGACAGGCAAACTGTGGTATATGAATAAATTACTTCAATTCCTTCCTGACATCAGGTGTATATAGACTCATAAAGGTTAATGAAAATATATTTAATCAAATAAAAGCTGTTGGTCTCTCCAGTTGATGAATAAAACAGTTTGGAATAAATGAGGAAGTAAATTGAAACCAGCAAACTTGTGTGCTGCTCTGTTAGGAATCTTTAATGTAAGTTGATTTGATATAATTTCATCACTGTTTCATTAATTCAGTAACATATGGTAGAGAGTCAGAATATAAACAGCATCTCTGAAACTAATTTTGACTAAACCAAAAAATATGTTACTTGAATCTTAAATGTGTAAAAATAATAAAATGACTTACAACTGTAGAGTTACAGCCGCTAGTTGTTATTATTTCAGCTATTTCTGACAGCTTCACCATTAATATACTGATGAAATCTGGGGAAACATTAGAAGACAATGTTTTGTAATGATGGCAGGTAACACACACACACACACCTACACACACACACACACACACACACATCTGTGCCTGTGTGGCCCACTGTTCATCTCCAAAATTGAAATCACATTCAACAATAAAATAGGGACACGTTTTCTAATATGTAGTCAAGAGCTAATTTATGCCCTTCAGCTCACTTTTACATATTGACTCTGCATTTCTACAACATATTGACAGATGTAGGTGTACGAAAACATAACATCATCTTTACGTATCCGATATGTGATGCGATCTCCAGCAATGTAAGGTTGCCATGGAAAAGAGGTAAGGTTGCAACATTATTTTCTTACAAGCACATGGATCAATACTGCATAGAAAAGCTAGGGGCATTTGTAAAAGTGACACAAAGATGTTAGATTGACTTATGTCCTTTTTTTATTTGGGACCACATGTTTTTTTTGTTGTTGTTTTTTAATCCTCATTACACAAATTGAGATGGTTAGCCAGACACGAGGGATAACAACAGAATCTGAAAGCGAATAAAAAGACTGAGAACAAACTAAAGACTGGGGTGTTTACTTATTGTATAAAGACCAGCTGAGTGATTACACATTTTTGTGTGTGATGGGGAAACAAGTAAAGCTAAAGGGAAACAACCTAAGAAATAGAAAACAACTGAAAATGTCCAATACAAACTAAGAAATAGGACAATTTAAAACAGGTGAATTGTGGCATTATATGTTTTAGTCAATCTGCGCACACAGATGTTAAGTGCATTTTTTTTGCTACCTTTCTTGCTGCCTAGTTAAGTCAAATGGCAGAAATTTGAGTAATGATTAAAATAGCATGTTAAATTGTTCAAATTTGAGTGAAATTTTGTGAGAATTGCTACACACACAAAAAATGCAGTTGAAAAATAAAGCCTCTACTTAAAAATCAAATAGCCCTAAAATAATTCACAATTACCACACTATGGTACTTACCCTTTCTCAAATTAAAAATGTATGTTGGGTTAGAAAATAGGAAGGAATAAAAGCTAAGGTTTGCCAGTTTCTTGGGTTTGGGTGAAAGCGCTTAGATTTCTAAATCCCTTTTAAGCATGTATTGCAAACTGTGAGGTCCATGAGATTTGAAGCAGCAGCTGTACACAAGCAGAAATACACAAGCATTAAGCTTAAATTCAAAGTTTCACGATTCTTTAACTGGAGCTAAATTGCCACTAAACAGGAAACTACTGATGTGGAAAGTAAAAGCATTTCAAATTTAGCAATAAGAGGAAGATGCTAAACAAAAAACAATGCAACAAGGGAAACATCAGGAGCTAGAGTAAGCAGAAAGATAGAGAAGATGTTGAGAAAAGTGTCATTTTCTCATGTAACTGGAAATTGACAGGTAAATTAGCATGTGTGGTTAATGGGGCAAAACATAGTCAAGCCCTCAAAGGCACCCCTTCACTCAGACAAACAGGCAGCTTGTTGACCCAGTCGCTGCCTCTGTCACTCCTTTTTCTTAGTTTTAGCATTTAAATGTGCCAACAAACACCCTCCCACTAACTTACTGACATGCTAACAACAAACTCAGAAGTACATACGCTGAGCCGCACTGCGTGGGCACATAGAATAACTAAATCTAGTGAGATTGAGAATATACTGGAGATGAGTCCTGAAATGTTTAAAAGGGAGTTTTATGTTGCTCTCGTTTTGACCTATCCTTTATGCAGCTCTTTCTTACTGTATGATTGAGATGCCATGAAAAATCACAGTATGCTTCCTGAAGGTTGTTTACAATCTGTTCATCAAGCTTTTTCTGAGCACCAGAACTTTTTTGCTGCTCCTTTCTGCATAGCAGGAATCAATAGCCACATTATTCTGAAAAGCTCTTTGTCATTTGTTTTCTCTTCCAATCGCCCCTGATGTCACATTTGAAACATACATCAAGACCTTAGTAAAGTGGAAGGAGGAAAAATACTTGTCTGCATGCGCGTGTGCATGTGTCAGAGTAATGAGTGGGCATGTGGATAAATGTCTGCAGATTTGTATAAGAGAAACCACAGCTGGGCATTACCATATATCAGCATGCCTGTCTTCTCATGGCGGGTGTCTGAATGTTTCGTCTAATCATTAAATGCTGACAGGCTTCCCAGAGTGGCTCCAGTGATCCCCGCTAGAGGAAAACAGGGCCTGACTTCATTAGAACTGTTAGTGCTAAGCTGCTTTACCCGCACTCACGCCTGGTTTAACCTGCACAGTGATAAATAGGGAGGGGAAAAGGAGAAGAAAGGGTAGGCAGATGGAAAGAGAGGTGAAACAAAAGGAAAGCAAGGACATAGGCATTTAAAGAGCAGGCAAAGGTGGCGAAGTCAGGTGTGGGGGACGTGTTTGGGGGAAATGATGTGGGAATCAGAGAGCACAAAGCCTGTGAACCTGGAGGTTTAGGCAGCAGAGGCGGGGATAAAGCACAAAGTGCCATTTGAACTGAGAAGGATTTAATGATGCAAAAACGAGCAAAACAATCAATTAGCTTGTGTTGCAATTAATCAATTACCACTCTCACACATTGATGGCAAAAGTGCTTAACTGAGATTCCAGCAAGAGGCTCCTAATATGTTGAAGAATTTGCATTAACCTCTGTGCACACATATGCATCTCCACTCATGCACAGGCTAATTTATGCTTATGCATAAGCACCTAAGCCAATGAAGATATGCATACACGTCCTTGTCCTCAGCATATTTCTCATTTCTCCAGTAAATTCATTTGGTTTCTCCTGCAACCCCACCACCCACCCACCCCACCCTGATCACAACACTCAGTCTTTTTCTTCCTGCCAGCAGAGATTTTTGGCTGGCTTAAGTACACCCACAGGCCCCTGAGGGACAGCCCATGACGGATGGCACTGTGTGTGACTTCGATTCGATTCAGCCCATTTGATAAATTTATTGCTGGCATTTTGAAAATGAAATTAGAGGGACGTCTCCTGGAGACTGTTTTTCCAGCACAGGTGCCATAAATATACTTCATTTGGCAGCAAAGTGGGAGGAGGAGTACAAGGGGGTGGAGAAGTGTTGGATAAAAGATGTCATGGTAAGGGGGGGGGGGGGGGGGGGGGGGGTGCTTCCACAGAAGCAAAGAACTAAAGAATAAGGTCAAATTATAATGAGGTCCTTGTTTTAATCATGATATTGAATGACTCAAAAGGTTATCCAAACTAAGGTAGAATCCCACCCAGACTTACCTACCGAGTGCCGCTCTTCATTTAAACACATTTACTGTGTTACCGCACTCTTTCCATCCTATGTTGAACAGTAACCGACCGAGACTGAGGGTTGTTGACATTGTAAATGAACACAAATGCCATGCTTTCTCCACCTTTCAGGCTGAGGTAGTGACAAAAAAAACAACGTATAAACAGACACTTAACTTGTCAGTCTTACAAGCATGTTCACACAAATGTGGTTCATGTACATTATCTTTGCCTCAAGGCCGTATGGCTCTTCAGTAGCGATTACACTGTCAAAGCAAGTTAGTCTTCTATTACTCACGATGTATAAATGAATAGAGCGGGTGATTTTTCTTCATTGTGCTCTCGTTTTGTGTGTGACTGAGAGACAGTAAATGTTTTGGTTTTGGTTGGGATTAAGCAGGAAGTGTACATACAGGACAGGGTGGCCAAAAGAAGGAAGACACATAAAAGGTCACCACACACACTAGAGCAAATAAAAGTGAGCGTTCATTCACCATTAGGAATACGTTGCTTTACTTATCTGCCTCTCGCTGAGAGATGTGTGTGAGCGCGGCTGTGGAGGGATGATGTACACCGTTTCAGACTCCGCTCCCCCACCTCAACATTCATCACAGAGGGAGGCTCAGCCAACCCGCATCACTTACCTTTATAGGCCAGCCTGACAGCACTGTACATCCCGCGGTCATTACGTACATAGGTTCACTACAGTGTGTTTGTGTGTGAGCGAGAGCGTGTGAAGTGCAACCTGTCACAAAGATCCTATCCATCAATGCCTTTTGCAAAACATATTAGCAGCTCCAACACATCTAAAGGCTTTGAAAGGTGAGAAAGTCACAAAACAAACCCTCTCACTTCACTTTTTTTAGGGGGGGTGCTATTATATTAGACTGAGGAGTCAATAGAAATATTTTCCCTCTGTCGTTGTAAAAACAACTCCAAAAATCGTTCAAGCACAGCAGGGGAAAAAAGAAAAAGTTCCAAGAAATCAGTGGGAAGTTCCCTTGTCTGATTGTCTGATTGAGGAGTGCAATCACAGAGTGAGACACACCCTCTGACATTACTACATCTCTTGCAGGAGGAGGAAGAGCTGCAATGGCCTGATGCATACACCATCAGTCTACCTCGTACGCAACAAGAACCCCGGAGCTGTTTAGACAGACAGTCTGGCCTCGTCATCTCATGAAATCAAAACAGCCTACAGGTATAGTCCAACAAACATCATCCGCCCCCTACAACACACCTCCCATCTGTCCCCAAAGATCCATTATACAAGACAGTCCCCGCCCCCTCCAACTTCAAATTAACATACACAGGAAAGTGTGGAGGAGTCTAACCAGAACTGTGATTAGTCTTAACATAAGTCGCACAAAAGGCAATCTTAAACACAGGCTGTGGGCTGGCTGTCATCACAGGATAATTTAGTCTCAGTGTCAGAGGGTTTGATTGATTGACTTTGTAATCAAAAAGACTGTTCTGCAACAAAAACCCCCAGAATGACAATTTCAAATCAGCTTCAGCAAACACCGCAAAACAATTTTTTTTCATCTCATTAGCGAAGACTGAGAATGCACACTGACGTACGGAGCGACACAAACACACACACCCACCACTCCTGTGATAAAGCATGTTGGAATCAACAGGTGACTGACTGGCTGCTGACTTACCTTTTTGGGAAGATACTGTGGTATCTGTGAAGAAAAACAGAAAGAAAAGAGGAAAAAGTTAGTGGTTAATTGGTTGCTGTGTAGCGGTGAAAGTCACATGAAACGCAACCGCACCTAACCGGAAGGAATTACATGAAAATGTGGGGATGGGATGATGCATCATGCACACCTATTTCTGACTCATTATAGGCATACAGAAGCTACCCTTAGCAACACAAAACCTGCACATGGTAAACTGTCTCCAAGACGACCGTCTGTAGCAGAAAAAAACAGGTTTTGAGGAAAAATGTCGCAGAGAGGCCTTAAAAGATGAGAGTCTCTTGACCACCAAGAGCTTCGATCGAACTGATTTTGTACAATTCTTAATAAAAGAGCATGATGAATTTTAGTAAAACAACACAAATCAAATAATTGGATGCATTTTAAGTTTATTTTGCAAAGACAACAAAAAACGCTCTCATTCTACAAGGAAAGGGGTGAAACTCCAGCTTCCTTATGAGACGGAGGTATTGCAACTTTTTTCTAATAGAACTCCAAACTGAGGGACAGAAATACAGTAATTTAGCTTATTGCGCTCATAAAATATTCACCAGGACGATGTTTGTGCTCTTCCAAGGTTTCATTTGAATTTAATAGACTTGTCAAACATGCAGAGATACAACAACAACAACAAATATTCAAAAAAAAGCTTTTTTTTAGGAACTTTTTTCTTTGAGTTTAAATCCTTTCAAGCATTTCTCTATTGGCTGTGTGCCCAAAAAGGCCCAAATGGCCACATGAATGGGGAGGGAAATAATTGAATCCGGATGGATTTGTGGTGTGCACGGCTGAAGAAGTGATAATCCAAAGCTTCTGCCTAATTGCCAGAGTAAAGATGGCGCCCATTGTGGAGATGGCGTCCGCATTTATCAAAGCAGTGTGCCGTGGGATTGGACTGAGCATTAGGGTTTTCCACACTTTTGTTTTGCGAGGTGTTACCGTGGATTTGAGCAAATATTGGCACTCCAGTTATTACATGGTCTGATTGTCTGCTATGCAACTGTCCATAAGCTTCGCACGTCGACACTAATCTGAGAAGAGGCTTCAAATAATTAGCTAGTGAAGCACCCTCACAGCCGGAGCAGTCATCCTTATCACCATAAGAAATTCCTTGGTCCATTTCCCTTTCAGCCTAAAGTCTTACAAACTCTCATGATTGTTCAAAACTTCAGGGTAGCTGTACAACTGATAAACCACTGGCTCACCATTTCACTTTTTAGTCCTTTATTTATTTGTAAAAAAACTCAAAATATGTTGAACACAAATGTTCTTGTGTCTTTTTTCATGGATTTTGATAGATGAGTGGAATAGGTGGTGTCGCCCTCAAACTGCAGAGCCAACAGAATAGCCTCTCTCGGCTCTGCCCACATTCAAATGAGGCTTAATATGTTCACGTAGAAGAGAAACCACACGTGTTTATGTAAATTACTTCAGTGGCAAAAAGCCTCTCAAAGACCAGTGCTGTTTGCCACACGCAGTTGGCGTGAATTATTGATAGTCTCCGCGGAACTGGTGGTAACTGCAACTCAGGATAAAAAAAGACAGAAGATGAGAAGAAACCTGTTGCACTGCTGCCTTTCAAAATAAAGGAGACAGGTATCTATCTGTCAGAAGGTCTAATAAAAGTATAAATTGTCCTGTAAATTGTCAAAATGCGTAAAATTCCAATGTCACTGATTCTTATAGTATTTTTAGTTCTGTATGATTATAGAATATTGTGTTTTGCTAGCATGTAAGTGCCTTTTGATTGGTCGCTCAAACGCTTAGACTGAGTTGATACTGAGGTCAATGGCAAATTATATTCTGCGCTAAACGCTTGTGAAGTTTATCTTAGTGAATCAGGCCTTGAGACGTCCACTGTCATTTCAATATTCTTGTTAGAAAAACTTGCAAAATAAAGGATTTTGAAAAAATTTAGAGTTCAAAAACAGAACATTTCACCCAATATTCCAATTTTGCCAAGAATCAAAACATTTGCAAAGCCATTAAAGTAGCAAAACCTACTAGTTCAATTTAAATTTACGAGACTCAAAAATAGATAGGCAAATAAATAGTGTGTACTTTTCAGGTTTTTGCACCAGCAGACAGCTGGCAGGTCTCAGACAGATATTTCATTTATTCCATCACCTTTCAAACACTTTACGTGCACTCAAAGAGTGTGACACTACAGCAAAGCACTGTTGCCGTGGAAACATTTTTAAAGCAGTTATTAAATCTAATGTAATGGCTCATTGTGCAAATCAAAGTACAGCATATACTCACATCTCGAGCACGAGCAAATGAAGCTTCAAAATAGGTAAAAGACGAAACTGTAATAATATCATTTCTTTAGCTCAAGGATGAACCTGATGTCCAAGTCTGGTCAGACTCATATTACACATATAGTAAAGATTTTAATTTTGCAATTTTGCACACTCAGAACTCCCCAGTTTATCTAATTCAGTGTGAAACACAGTCACGACTTCACCTCGTGTTATCACATATCTTTATCACAGATTAAAAGAGTGACTCTGCAGTTCGCTTGGATAAATGTTAAGATATTCAACTACTAAAGTTTCACGTCATCGGCAAGTCCAATTAAAAGTATGCATCAATTAAAAACAAAATAATATTGGATGCATACCTCAAGAATGTGTCAATCAGGAAACACAGCGCCTGCAACTTCAGCTGACTATAAAGAAAAACTACAGACAAAACAACTTAACTATGATTTAAATTGAATATAACAAGCTATTATTTAAATTATGCTTTAATTAATTGCCTCTACAAGCAGCTACCTTCAGTAAAACCAGCAGGTTGCCGCAGTACGTGTCAGTTTTCTCCCTGAGCGTGCTGATGTGTCAGATGAGAGAGAAATTTGAAGAAGACGGAGGCGTACGCTCTCCGAACATTGTTGAGGTAATCGCGAATATTGAGTACACACATCGTTTTCCTCCCCTTCCAAAACTCAAAGGGTCTGAACCGAGTCGCCACTCTGATCTGTGTCGGCATGAATAAATAAGTCAGGTTTTTTTTTTTTTCTTTTCATTTAACAGCAGTCATCGATTATTGCATTTCTTCCCAGCTTTCAGTGGCTTACATGGATTTGGAGACTAATTTGCTCTGAATATGTGAGCAGTGTTTCATGGGCCTGTGCACTCGCAGCAGTAATCCTATGGGTTTGAGAATTACAAAAAAAAAAAAAAAAAAAAAAAAAAAAAAAAAAAGAATGCATGTCACAGGTTTCCCAACACTATATGAAATCAAACACAGCTGAGTGAAAACTGCCCAAACACACCCATAAAGACGCTGGCTGCTACATTATCAAGACAAATTTGCAAAATATGGAAATGAAACATCTTCTGGCTCTTTTTCCCTTCTGCTCATCATCAAACGGTTGAAAAGAAAGAAGCTGATGAGAGGCAAGTGCAAGGAAGGCAGACTGACACTAACATGGATTTATTATTCATTTAGGTAAATATGCACAAGCCTGTAATCAAGCCATAACATGATTTGATTTTTATGAGGAGACTCAAACACATTTCAGACATCGAAACGCTGCGAAGCATTTGTGTCGATGTTCAAAACATTCATTACTCATTAAAAATTACATCTATTTGCCCTGGGAGCTCTTCTCTAAATCCACACATGGAAATGATAATGATAATGATAAAATGTTAACTTATAACAACTCTAAATAAAATCCAACCCATGCTCAGTGTTCAAAGTGACAGAAAATACATTTTGTCAACTTCAATTATTGATTGATCAATGTAGATCTAATCTATAATGGTTCTGATAAAAACATATAACTGTAGTAATTTCTAAGAATAATAAAATAAATGTTACATTACAAACACAGTGGATGAGGTCTTATTCTGACCTGCTCACATCAACATGGAAGCCGACATCAATAACAGGATTTATGTTGGCACATTTACAGTGCTATTTGGCAAATAAATACTTCACAAGGTATCTAATAAAATAAAATAAACCTCGCTTCCCCGCTCGTAAACAGAGCCCAGCTTTGCTTGCCTCAAACTCAGTTTATTAGTTTGTCTCTGTGAATCCAGATGAGACATTTAACTTATCTGTTGCAATTAGATATGAGATAAATTCCATGTTTCAAGCAGTTTTATAACTCAGAGCACAAGATGAACCTATTCCTATAATAAATATTTTAAAAGCTGCAATAGGAAAAAGAAAACTTCTATTTTCAAACTTGATACACGAGAGACATTTCTGACTTAAATAAACGCTTACAGCTTCCACATCACTGTCTCATGTCACTGCACAGAGTTTGGAGAAACATTACTTTCTTTCTTAGAAGAAATAAACCAAAACAAAACCCGGGTTGAAACTGTGTTTTTATACTCTTACTGTCTCACAGGGCAAACATCAGAAAAGCTGCAAAATGGTGCAAAAAGAAAAGTGCCGTGTTGTAAAAACAACAAACAAAAACATTTCAGATACTTTGTAGTGTGGATTTATTTATTGATACAGGTTATAATGAAAATACTTTGTAAATGACTAATAAACATTTAAAGATGCTGTCATTAATAAACCTGTAAGCACTGTAGCAATTTCTATTAGATAAAAAAGGACAATTGAGACTTGGTTAAACAAGCTTTAAAGTATAAACTGTGTTCTAAACGTACATATTTTTAGAAAAACATCTTAACGGTTTTTACAGTTTAAACTAATTATTAAGTTGTTTATCAAGTACCATATTTAAAACTAGAAATGCAGCTTAGTTCCCCACTCAGGCCATAGTAGTGTTACAGCCACATACACTGAAGACAGCCCTCTCTCCCAATATTACATAATCCTATCATGCAAAATCCCTTTTTGGAGCTTTTAACCATGTTGTGATGTTATTTCCTTATTTAAAAAAAAAAAAAAACAGAGTGTCTTTTGGCTTAATACACACATTTCTCAGTAATCCTCCTGCATCCTGCGCTCTGAGCATCTGCTCCACTCTCTCCTGGAAAACGACTGACCGTAACATAGTGATGTAACAATGTTACACCTGGACCTGCCCAGCATGTCTGCGCTGCCCCTGCAGAATAAACACATGCCCCGAGCTGCGAAAGTCTGAAGTAAGACACTAAGCACCACTGTTTGTAGTATTTTATTTTCTAAAAATGTCTCGGCAAAAATGTGCATTTGGCTGCAGAAGTTTCAGGAATTTATTCACCATTTTATTCAGGCAGCTCGAGGGGCAGCACTCATGAGTGGGGGTGGGGGAGCTTAGGGAGAGTCAGGATATTAGGTAAACTGAGCATTTTACTTCCTGGTCTGAGAATAATTCCAGGATATAAGTTATATTGTAGGACAAACGAATACATAATGCCATGAGTAATATTTATTATTAATATACAGCTGAAAGCTGTAAAATAGCAGGATACAGAACCTTTTTAAAAATATTGGAAGGTGTTCCAGATCACCGGTAAAATCTAATCAATTTTTCCTTGACCCATTTTGTATTTTCCCTAAAAATTAAACCTCAATTTTTCAAGTTATGTTGCTAACAGACCTACAAACAAACCGACGCAGGCACAATCATCACCTCTTTGGCAGGTAAATATAGTTAAAAAAAAAGTGCTTCTTCTACTTTTTCAACTGACTTGCACATTTTGTACCTTTTGCCACATATAGGGATGAAAACAAATCCATAAGCTTCAGTGTGATTAATACTTTCTCTCTTTAGGACCGAGGACTGAGTTTGTCCCTCCTGCATATTTCATTTATGAGCTGATGTACCTGCATAAGAGTAAGTCAGAGCAATAAACACTGTGTGATGGGTTTAACATGAGTTAATTATGATGCATCGTCTCCAGTGCTGAGCACAGCTATCGTGTTCATTATCATCTTTCACATGTTTCCTCAACACCCCATTTTCAACATTACTTACACATCACAAACACATCTGGATTGTTCTGGTTACACATATGTTCAAGTACAGCTGTTGCTATGAAGTAAAATGTAACATTCCCTTGGAATTATGGAAAAAGAAAAAAAATGTTCATGTTTTGAATAAAATCCCCATTTCTGAACTCAAATATTCTCTCATTAAAAAAATTAAATAAAATAAAAATCAAGGCGGTGGCCGAAAACGAATCATTTTTAATTGCCATCAAAATCACATGAAATCACAGGAGCATGTAAGTCATCTCATAAGTCACACACACACACGTACACACACGAATCATCCAATAACACTTCAAGATTGGTTTTGATTAAAAAAGAAATTAGATTTTAAAAGGTGATAAAACAGCATCACCACTGAAATGTTGTTGCTGATTACTATCTGCAGGCACATTAAAACTTGTATCTGCATATAAGTGACACATTTGCACAGAGAAGCATGCATTATTTTAACTGCGTATGTTCTAACAGTGTGAGGTAATGAGCACAGAAAATACATTAAACACAAATTAGCCATTATCGATATAGCATCATTTTAATGCCACTACTTGCTGGTTTGTAAATGCTGCAGACAAGGTCCAATAATTACAGTTAAAGTGTGAATTAAAGGAGCCATGGCATGATGGACAGTTGGAGGTATGAGTCATCTGTGACCACTGACTGGATGTTGAGGATTTCAGGAAAAACTAAATGATCATGTATTTTGATTTAAATACATTTTAATGCCTTTTATTGAATTACTGGATTCATATGTTAAACAGAAGAGGGTATATTTGAATCTCACTGTCAGTTTCCAATCTGGAGAAAAGTAACCTCCATAATGTTCACACCAAATGATTTTTCTTCATATCTACAGAGAAAATTGAAATTCAGCAGTGTTATTCTGAAGGGACGTCACCTACAGTATAACCGGAGGCAGCGAATTACAATCCAGATGAGAGGATCCATGAGCCCATCAACCAGTTAGATCTGAGCGCTTTTTCACGGTCGCTTTAACCACTGATAGAAGAACTAATTAAATTTCAAGTAAGAGAGATTCGTCTTTGCTAATCTGAATGGCGGTTTGTTATAGTGCTGTGTGCCATACATTCATACGCCTGAAGTGCATGGTTGAGAATTTGTAATGCCTCTGCCTCCGGTGTAAAAACATTTACATACCATTTAACTTCTGTTCTGCAGGAATGCACCTGTGGTTTTTCCAGAGAAGAATGCAAGGACACAGAACACAATCCTGGGTTTTAATTAGTTGAGTGTAGCACATGCTCATCTGCTACATGCTGCACGGGGAGAGCAGGGGAGTGCTGCCTTCTTGCTCATTATGCACTAATGAGTTGTCTATTAATGAAAATGGAAAGCATTTATTTTGCGAGCACAAAGAGTTCAGCTGGATTAATTACTGCACTACAGCAACAAAATGAAAACAGAAAGTGCAGCATCACTCTTGTGTGGCACATTACCCATTAACCAACTGTTATCAAGGGCTGGCGAATGTTTGCTGCACGACACACACTGGGAACAGAAAGTGCTCACAGAGGCCATTAAAACTCCATGTAAACTCCACTTTTGACACATTCTATATACTTTATTTAGTGCTTACAAGGTGTCCCTCATATGATAATATGCTAAATATTCACCTGAAGTCATGGGGGGAAAAAGTCCACCTTCCTGTTATTCTAGGGCTTTCAGAAAGTAATAAAATAAAAATGGTTTCATTGTTACCAGGTTTTAAATATGATTTTAATCTAATTCCAAATGTGCAAAACCACTAAAAAGTTCCACCATGTCATTATATGTTAAACAGAAACAGAGCCAAAATGGAAAAGCTGTGGGTAAATTATAAGTTCAGCTCAGATTCAACAGCTTGTGGAACCACTGTTAGCTGCAATAACTCAAAATGGTAATTTATTGAAGGATTTTATTAGAACCTCACATCATTATATGGCAATTTTGGGCCACTGTTCTGATTTTTCACTCTTTTCAAAGTCCAACCACAACATTTCAGTCAGGTCTGGTCTTTGACTGGGTCATTGTGACACCTTAATGTTTTTTTTCTTTTTAGCGATATTGTTTAAATGGCTACAGATTTGCTGGCGTGCTTAGGATCATTGTCCAGCTTAACCCAGTTTAAACCAAGTTTTAGCTGTCAAACAGGTGGATCCACATCTGAATCTACAATACTTTGGAATACAGATTAGTTCATGGTCAACTCAATGACTGAAAGGTGCCCAGATTTAATTTTCATGCTGATATGTTGTCAGCATGCCAGCAACCAAACATGGTGCTTTGCATTATGGGTAAAAATCTGCATTTTGATCTCATCTGTCCAAAGGACACTGTTCTTTGCAAACTTGTGTCTTGCTGCATTTAAAAGGGACATTTTTTCCCTAAATGCATCCAAACAGGCCCAATGTTATCGTCATTATACTGCCATGAACTTTAAACTTAAAGGAGCAATAAGCGAAAATTCATCATTTCCAGTTTGAAATAATTCAAAATATGCAATGTGAAGCTCTAGATGTGTAATTCCATCTGGAACATAGCATGAGGTCCCACACCATCTCTCTGTGTTGATATCGAGCCTCTTGTTTACAAAGGTGGTCTCCTTCCGTGTGCATGTTCGTGCATGTGAAACTCCGCTTCCTTCATGTACTGAGCGAAGGCCCTCCCTTCGCTCAGTACAGCCGACACACATTGTTGAAGCGAAATGGCGGAAGGCGGAGCAAAGCGTTCACCTGAAGATGACCGGGAACACATTTCATCACCCAAGAAGCCACGGCCAATTACAAACAAACCGGGTAAAGCAAGGGACAAAACGAGGATAAACATTGGTCTTGCTTTTCCAACATGGAGAGCACTGAGAGAACGAGAGAATTTACGATTTGACTCGGAGCTGGCTTTTCTTCTCCTGGACAGGTAAGGAACAATCATTATTTTAATCTAGTGTTACTGTAATGACTCGCTCTGGAAAGCGATAAAGTTGTCGACTTTGTCCTTTATACTGCTTGCATTCAGTTCTGCTCTTTTACCTTGTAGCTGTAGTGGCTAAATGTCCGTAGCGGCTAAATGTCTGTAGCGACTAAATGTCCGTAGCGCACATTTAGCCACTACAGAACTCCTTTATTTCGTTGTGATAATGAACTTCGTATCATGAGGAGAGTGGGTGAGAGAGGTGGTGTACGGGAGGTGGGAGGGAGAGCGGGGATAGGTAGAAGAAACTGTCAATCATGACAGACTTTGTTTTGGTCTCAATCCTGTACTCAACAGCACACCTAGCGGTGAAAAACCGCTTGTTGCTCCATTAAACATGACAGCTCAGCCCTGTAGAATTACAGGAAATGTTCTTCTATGTGTTTTTGTCATTTTTTCAAGCCTTAAATAATCTTTCTACACATTGACTTTTTCAGATTGATGGGCTGCAACAGTTGCCTCTCCAAGGCTATTTCTGATGACTTTCCTCCTCTGCTTTCTGTTAACACACATCTGTATGCTCCAGATAAATAAACAGCCTATACTGCCTTTAAAGAGACGTTCACACTTACTGACAATCAGTTAATTAATACTTTTGATTAGCAGCTGCTTTTTCGTCATCGACTACCCTAGTGTTGGTATTTGCCTCTGCCAATAAGAGTGATCAAGATAAATAAAAACTCCTGACAGGAAGAATCTAAAGCTACAATAAAAAAGTCTATTTTTTTCAGCACAATGCTTCTTTGGAAGAGAGTTGAGGAAAGACCCATAAAACTGCCACATAATGTCCTCACCCGGCCCTAAGGAACAGCTGAAAAGAATCATGTCTCTTTCTAAATGATTTCAGGGGTAAAAGTTGCACCATGGCTCTTATAATGTCATTCTGTTGTGCAGCCTTTCTTTTCAAATGGTGATCAGAGTCATTCTAAAAGCTCACTAATAGTTTGATTTCCCCAGTGAGCTTCTCTTGGAGAAGTCAGAGGCACAAGGGAGGTGTTTGTGTGTGGGGGCTCTAGTAGCCCCAGCAGATGGCTCTTGATCAGATATTAGAGGCTGGGCAGCAAGGTCGACTGGACACGAGCCTTCTGCCTTGCCTGGAGGATACAGTTTGTGAACTCCCAGCTCAAGCAATGATTCCAGCTCCAAGCAGTCCACTCTGTGTCCCGTTTAGACTGCAGGGATATTGGTGAATAGATGATCTATTGTCCTTGAGCTTTGTGACAATCTGTGAGAATCAAACATGTTGTCTGTAGTATGTTTGATTTTAAGGGGTGGAGGGCTTTGCATGATTGAATGACAAATGAATGTACGATTACAACTATTGTATTATCTCTATTGTAAAACTGGCAAATAAAATCCTACTTAGCTAGATTTGAAGAGAATCTATCCTTTCATCCATCACTGACTATTCCTAATATGACAGCGTCTGGTGATAAATAACAGGAATGCAATTTAAAACATCAGTCGTGCTGCATGATATTATAAGATGCATAAAAGCAAAGAAGGATCAAGTCTTTGTTATTAAAATTGAACAAAAATCTGAGAATGCCAGTATTTAAATGCATTTTGTTAAAAAAAATAGGTGTGATAAGATTAATCTCCCTAAGACAACTGGTATCTTCCATTTTCTTTGATTCGCCTCATCTGTCTCTCTCCCTCTGCCTTCATCCACAAAGCTTTGGAGAAAGCAGAGTGAATAAACATTGCAATGAGCTTTATTTATCCCTTCCCTTGTGACAGTGACAGTCTGAAATGGCAGCGCTTCTGATGTGACCTTCAGTTGGAGTGGTTTTCCATCAATCATCACTGCCACCCTTAGATCAAACAATGGGTTGAGAAGTGGCGGTACCTTCAGACCCCCTCATGTGCTCTTCATATCTACCATGCCCCCATAATTATCCATCAGTCAGTCATTCTTTGTACCTGTGTGGTTCTGTTCAGGGTCATGGGGAGGAGAGGTCACAAGTCCATCACAGGGTCATGTATAGACAAACATACACACGCTCACCCCTAGAGGCAGTTTAGAGTTGTCAATTAACCTCATGCATGCTTTTGGTGTGTGGGAGGAAGTCCCCAGCGAAAACCCACACATGCACGAGGAGAACATGCAAATTCCATGCAGGAAGGACCCGGCTGGACCTTTTTGCTGCAAGCCAACAGTGCTACCACCATGCCACCCCCCCCCTCCATAATTGTACACAAGGCATTCATAATTTCTAATTTTCATCCCTATTCGTTTTTCCACCCACGTCTTATCTTTAGTTTGTCATGGTGTTTGGACGTTGTTGGGTTTTTTTTCCGTGTGTAAACTCACCAGGTTTAAGATCTGACATGTGCTGTGTATTCTTGGGACCAGTAATGACTGCAATCAATGGATCCATGTTTTGCATTCAAGACACTTGAAAGTAAACAATGTAGCTCATAATAAGAAAATATGAGAGGAGACATGGGGTGCATGGAGTAGGCAATTACAAGAATGAAAGGAGGAGCATCATTTGCATCGTTCCTATGATACGTGCATGCTCACCAGTCAACCCATTTTATCAGGTCCGCTAAACTCATGTCTGATTATGTTATACAAGATAATAACTTATTGTTTTGCATGGCTTTTGTTGTCTGAAAGAATAAGTCTTTTACTCGGTGAATCACAGTGGGCACTGAAGGCCTTGTCTGCTCTGATTACAGCATTCAAAAACAAACAAGAGCATCTGTTTTGTATAAAATAGGTATAAAACCCTAAACAGCCTAAACACTCCTTCTGTTTTCAGCTTTCATAAATCTAACAGCATATTGTCCATCAAAAAGATTGTCTCTGTCCACTCTAGCTAATGGCCGATGTTTTTGAGAGCAGAAACTCACAGCTGATTTACTTAATATATAATTTGCACAAACACACACACACACAGACCAAAATCTCACACATGTACAAACAGAGATTAAAAGGTTCAATATAAAAATAACTAAATAAATAAATACAGATAGAACATCAAATTAAAGAGAAAACAATGTCACAAATACAGTATTTACCAAAACATTTACTTTCTTTAATATGTATGTAACAAGTTTACAGACAATTTATCACATTTTATTTTAATCATTGGTGTTTAGCAGATGGGATGACTGCTTAAGCGTTCGGAACAAAACCTGAAGTTGAAAGCAGAGTATGACATACTCTTTGTTACCTTTTTGTAGTGTTTTTATGAGATTCAGCTGATAAAACTATTGTTGGAAGAAAGGTAAACTTCACAGACATCTTGAGGAAAACCTGAAGGATGAAATGATGATTAATGTTTAAGTTGGAATCATCCATTCAAGTTCAATCCATCCATCCAAATGGTGGGTCATGTGAAGCTGGAATGTATTACACTTTTTTTAGATGATGCAGTATGAAGTAATGAGGCTTCAGGAATCAGATAACGCCAGTTTTCTTATCAGCATAAAACAGGATACTACCTGAATCTGGCCTCAAACCAATAGATTTCCCAATAAACGTCAAAAGGCAGATGCATCATAGCAACAATAACAGCAACGAATTCTATCTTAGTGCCAATAAAATAGATTTAATTGCTGCTATACCTGAGTATCATTTTCAGAACAAAGCAGAGCTCTTTAAACTTGTTCAGTTAGCTCAGTGAACACATTATCTACTCATCCAGCCCTAAGGTTGTTCAAAGGCATGTTAACGTCTCTGTAACAGTATTCCAGTTCTGTCATCACAGATTGGTGGAACTCTTAGCTGAGTGATATGATTTATGGTCATTTTAACGTTGCAGAGATTATATTCCAGAGACCAGGGGCTAACTGTCCTTTTTCCAGATATAACTGTCTTCAAATGAAGAAATTGGGTTTGTTATAAAATTTAAAAGATCAAACCAGAGGATGGAAAACTGTGAACCATTGAGCAGATTTATTAGATAATTGAAAAACTATAGTAGTTCAGCAGTGGTTTCCAAACACTTTTAGAGAATTGATGAAAGAAGAAGTGATGCAACACAGTGGTAAACTTGTTGTCTGTTGATGGCATCTAATTCAATACAAGAAAATGAGCAACAGTGGAACTGTTTGCACTACAAATGCTTTTACAAGATTACAGATTAGAAACATGTAAAGGTATCAGAAGGGAGAAACCCAATATGTAATAGCTTGATATAAACAAGTGTGTATTTATCCATCTGGAACTTCTGTAGCAATCTCCCTTCTTCTATTGCTTGCAGCTGAAATGAGAAAGGCGGGGGAGGATGTTTTTGTCTGTGTGAGTTTGTAGGTTTGTTTGTTAGCAAACTATCTTATCAACCAGTGTATGGGTCATTGGCTGTACATCTACAACTGATTAACTTTTATATTATATTAATTGTAATTCAAGATGGCTGCCACAGATCAAGCTTTGCAAGCACAAAAACATCTGTAACTCATTTCATTTGACAGATAGTAGTTGAAAATTATTTACAACATATACTAACAGCTATAACTATATAACCATCTTTTCATAGCATGAGATGAATATTCATTTCAAACTCTGGTGTAAGTGTGTGTGTGTGGGGGGGGGGTCCTCTGGAGGAATGCTGGGATTGTGATTTATAAAAGCATGGCAGATACGACCGTTTATACCCCCAACAACCTACCCAGAAATCACGCTTCCATTCACTGCGTCTGCTCATGTTATCAACAATGGAGCAGGCAAAGCTTCTGCATCCTTTTAGCAAGGGTGGAGCAAACATACATCATGCCACTTGAAAGGACACCTGCACTTTCTCGTCCTATTTTCCCAAAGAGGTCTTCTGTTTCCACAAGGTGTATTTAAGGATTTAAGGGACTGGAGGATCCTTCATCACATTGAAGCGAGGGCAACTTTCAAGTCATGGAAAGACGAAGTGAAAGGACGTATAAGCTTGTATTAAGAAAAGCAATGTGTGATGCCCAGAAAGGAAAATGTCATGAATCTATGTGTGATTAAAAAGAAATCATAAACCTCCTTCTTACTTGAAAATGTGATTCTTCTCTTTATTTCTTTGCTAAGGTAGCAAACCAGTGTGCAGGGCTGAAGAGAGTAAAAACTCTTCCAGCAGAGCAACTGAAAACGATCTGCTCACTTCGCTGTTCTCCACAGGGGAGAAGTGAAGTACTCCCAATGTGTGACAAAGACTGAAGCAGTAGAATCACAGTGAGGCTGTGGGGCAGTTAATGGAGTTAAACACTTTCAAGACAACAAATAAACCTAAGGACAAGAAATCTAAGATAATTTATTCCCCAACAGGGGTGTGGGCGGGTGGGTGGGTGTGTAAGAGATGAAGGAAGCCAAGTGGGACAGAGGAGATATGTAGTGATGCAGGACCCGGCGAAGGGATCAGCACACTCTGTCACCCTGTCACACACAACAGGCACCGCTGTCAATCTCACAAATACACACTTAAGACCAAAAGGAACATTCCATTCTCTCAAAAGCGCACACTCACACAGCTATGCAGAAGACAAGCAACGCAAGTGTTAATAAAGACTTAAAAGGTTTCTATCTAGCAGAAGGAAAATATCAGTTTTAATAACTGTCAAGTTTTCCTGTAGAAAAAAGTGAAAAAAAACATTACATTATATCGCACATCTGTTCAGAACCAGTAGTCACAGAGAGAAAAAAAAGAGAAATCAAGACATACAGTATGTTTATCATGCAGCGAGGTGCTTCCCTTTCAGCAAAACTCAAAAGAAACAGAGACAAGGAACAGCGAAGAAGAAAGAGCATGATCCGTTACTTTGAGGTGTTTCTTAGATTTTTCCCATTAGAATCAATGATGAATAAAAAGAGACATCAAATGTGGGAAAATGTGACTAAAATTAAGCAACTTTTACATTTCTGGATTTTTCAGTTTAACAGATATTCTTTTCTTTGCATTTTAAGGATTAAGATTAAGTCAAATCAGCAGTTCATCTAAAAGAAAGTTAAACTAAATGTATCAGTTGACTAGAATGAAGATCAATTGTCAGATTATTAGTTAACTGTTCCAGTTACCTCTATATAATCATGCTGGTATTTTTTTTCTTGTTAACTCAAGATCAAAAAATGTGTTTGCTCAAAATAATAAGACAACTATAGAGCTAAACTTAGCAGTTCTTGTGCTACAATCAGTTTTATAATTTAACATCACTGTCATGACACTTACAAATGATTTACAACAGTAATGAGCTGCCCAATGGTGCATGTTCCTAGATGTGACATCTTCAGCTTGAATGAGTTGCCAGCATCACTGTTTTGATCTCTGGTAAAGAATTAGCCCTTCTGTTTGGCTGCTATTCTAAAATAACTTCTAGTTTATAAAAAGCTTTTATAACCTTTTTAGGTCTCTATATATGTAAAACCAAGACTAAGAATAACAACAGAACTTATTATCTTGAAATAATGTTTGAAAAAATGTCTAAGAATGTCCTCTTTGGCTTTCTTTACAGCAGAATAAGAATATTTAACTTTATTGTCTGTTTTTTAAACACGTGTCAACTGCTTGAATCAAAACTGAGCTTAAAATATTATCAAACAACCCTAAACAGCCATGACATAACACAAATAAAATATTACAAACTATATTAAACTGAGAAACAGGAGCAGTCTTTTCAGGAATTGTCAATTTTTAAACCAACCAAAGAATCAAAGACAACAAATGTTTAGAAACAAAGCTGACATGATGAATAAAACAAGAATAAATAAATGTGTTCAAACAGTTTTCTGATAATTTAGAGACATTAATTTAAAGACACAACACAAACACAGTCTTTTGGCACCATTTGAAAGCTTCTCTCCCCCATGTCTAATTTCTATACCCAAACAGAATTGACACCTGAACACTAAAATATTATGTGGTGCAATAAAGCCAAAACACACTTGAAAAATCCGTCCCGACGGAGTACTCGGGGGAACAAATTTTATTCACAGAAATAAACCTGTTATCACATGCACACATTAAACTATGTGAGCTTGTCCAGAAGAAAAGAGGAGAAGCTTTTAAGCAAATGGCTGTTGTGTAAACTAAAATGGCAATGTTGAAAGTCAATTCAATAATAGCTGAAAGCCATTACAACACTGTCATTAACAAGGTTGCTGGAAATGCAATTAGCCCCCTCACATTGCTCACAGCAACAAGCAGGGAGACATTTCAATGAAAGAAAAAAAAAACACAAATAAAAAATAACAAAGGACCCTGAGAGAATGATTTACTGCAGGGAAATACAAAAGGCAGAATAATAGAAAGAAATTCTAATCACCACGTGTATACAAGAGGAGATAAGGTGAGTCCAATCTAAGAACTAAAAGAGAAAAAACAAGCTAACAAATGTTTTTAGCATCAAAGTATAGATTCTGCTTTTAAATAACTGTTTTGGCCATTTTGAAGTGTTTCTGTGTTAAAGCTATAAATAGTTAATATCATAAGTGTTTTGTAGCTTCCTGAATGACCTGAATTGGGAGATAAAGGTAAAATTAGTTAACAAACTAATCCAATTAGCTAACAGCTACTTAGCTAAACAGGATTGTTACCATTTTAAAATGGCTCCAATCACCAAAGTTAAACCAAGTCATATTAGGTTATTTTCAAGCAGCAGCAAAATGCTCAGGGCTTCCTGGGTACCGGTATTTCCCAGTGATTCTGACAACAAAAACATATAATGCAAAAATGAAGGTTCATGTAAACCATTGGAGCTTTTTAAATCCAATTTGTTCTTAGCTGCATTTGAACTAGCCATTAGCTCATTAATCCTGTCTAATGTAAACACAATTTTCTAACTGGTCATTTATTACTTTTACTTTAATTAATATATTGCCTTAAATGAATTCCAATTTTCATCGATCATAACACAACACCCTATTTCATGAGCCCCAAAAAGACAAGATTTAAACCTTGTTATAACTGTTATAATTCATTTGAAATGTATGGCCATGAGACCAAAAAACAACAAAAGAAAATGAAAAGAAATGACAAACTAGGTTCAGGTTAAAGACTTAAAAAATAAATATGAAAACATTCAGCCAGATGTTTGTGCTAACTTTTCCTCAGAGATTCAGATTCTGTGAGACTAAGTTTTCTGGGTTTTTTTTCACTGAAGGAGGATGAGGTCACAGCTAAATGAGTGATGGGCATCACTGTCACACAGCAAACTGCCAGCAGGTCTCCATGGAGATAAGAACCAGCTGTCGATCCCCAACACAATATCATCAAGGTCACAACTCTGCATATTACAGAAATGCTACCATTTCTCCAAATCTATCCTCAATTCCTTGAATTTTGCACTCACAAAGTCAAAAGGAGAGAGATTTACTTAGTTGTGGAATTGAAATATGTCAGGAAATCCAATTTTTACATTAGTTGGGGTTTATTTTTTTTGTCTGCATGTCTAGGAAAAAGGAAATGACATTGGATCATAAAGAGTGTTTGTTGTTGTTTCTAATGTTTGATGGCTTGTTGTTCTTAATGGTGGGGAAGCGTTTGGCAACCACTGAGCATTCAGCACTAAGACAGCAGACGGGAGGGTAATGAGGAGGTAAATATGATTAAAACCATCTCCTCAGGCTGCCTTGGACCAGCCATTAAACCAGTGGATAGTCTTTATGCCTAATCCATCACACTGCTTAGCTCCCACTGAGAGCAAAGAGAGAGAGATGACAACAAACTCAAGACCAAACCTCCATTCTGTTTTCTCTCATACATCACTTAAACTCCAGGAGGCTCACACATTATTAAAGATCTGCCAAAGAAGCCCCTGGACACACGAGGTCTGTAGCACAGGGTTGATGATGTTTTGGGTAAAACATTGATAATATGGTTAGAAGAGGATGGTAAAATCCTCTTAATGTGACTTTTCACAACCAAGGTTACTGTTGCTCTTCTGTCTACTGAGCTTTAAATAGCAGAGATTGTAGTAAAATGTTAAATAAATACACCATGAATCCGCTATAGATCCTTATTTTGTACACCCTTCAATTTCAAATCAGTTTTGGAATATATTAGAAGAAACACCAGTTACCTTGCAGTCACAGGTTTAACACCCAGCTAGGGCTTTTCTACTTGGAGTTTGCATGTTCTCATGCATGTTAGGTTAATTAACAAATGGAAATTGTTCCAAGGAGCATCCATGTCTTAGTGGTCCTGTGATAGAATAGTGAATGTTGGGTGGACAGATGAATATAATTTCTCAGTGAAATATAGACACACCCACAAAACATCAACTGTGTATAGAATAAAATGTTTTATGCTCATTTAAAAAAAGACCCAAAAATAAGAAAGTTTTATGTTATAGTCTCCAAACTCCACCATGCAAAAACTCTGATAACACAATCATGAATTAATTCCATTGTTTACACAAGAAAATTTAAACTGAGCTGATTTCAAAGAGACATGAGCATTGCACGGTGTATTTAGTCTAATATTGCTCCATTTTTCTCCAGGAATTGTACAAACGACTTTTTGGCTATAGTGGATAATGCTGATGTAGACATGGCTAATCTCATCTGCTCTTTTGCACAGCTCGTTTGAATGCATCCTCCTCTGTACATCAGTAACTCCTGCAGTCAGACACTCAAACACCCCCACATAATCCCCCTAAGACACAAGAATCATGGATTACAGCTGGAGAGAATCCACAGGCAGCTCACTGTTGAGCTGAGCGAGTTGGATTGTTGTGCAAAGCCTGGAGGATAATTATCAGCAGGAGGCGTAGCCTGTGGAGAAATAAGGCATCTTGTGCCCTCGGCCCTTTAAATGAGCCCTTCAGACCAGCTGAAAGATGCTGATGTCTCTTTTTATTAAGGAAACAAGAGGCAGTTACGTTAAATGAGTGAGGACTCTAGATTAGCACAACGTGAATGCAGCTGGAGTCACAGCTAAGCTCGAGAGCCAAGTGAATCTAAGATGAAAAGGAATATAATGATAACTGGAAAAAAACACATAAAGAAAGAATCCATGGTTTAAGATTCAGAATCAGCAGATCATCAATCTAATAACATATTTACGGTACATAACCATTATTTCTCGAAGTCTCCGTACTAGAATAGTAAACTTGATATTGGCCACGCCCTATGCCTCTCTATAAATTTAAGTTCCAACCCCTCCATGCAAACAAAACATCCTGATCTTTATGCACGTAGTTCCTGCATGTTTAAATACTAATTGTTCTTATAGTGTTGCAACTAGGTATTTGATGGTTAAAAAAGCACACTAATGTTGTGCAGATGTGTAGGCAAACATTTCATTCAAACATTTCTGGTGTGTAGACTCGGATTCAAAACACAGTAAGACTTCTGAACTGGGAAAGTAGACTGAGATGCATTGTCCACCTTTATATATGTTGATCTATTATCCATATGAATTGCTTGTTGTTTTGATTAGCCTTGCATGAAATCTGGATGGGTATAGTAGAAGACATATGGATTTTATACAATAACATTTATCAAGACAAATAACTTTCCTGGTTTGTGCCACAAATGACAGACATATTATTGTTTAAGTATTTGTAGATCAAAACTAAGCAAAGTCTAGACATCGGATTTTTGTTGGATACCTTCAGGCCGACATGTCCCTTTGTGCCTAATATACGGTAAATTTACTGCAGCAAATCATTTCCCAAAAGGCTTCATGTCTTTATGCGGAATAAATAAAAATGTCTTCATAAAAACTTCTTTTTATTTTGACTGTTGGAAACCACAGTTACGAAACCAGCATGTCCTCTTATGAATTCCGTCTTCACTGGCATTAAACAGTAACAGAGAACCCAATTATAGAAAATGGTAATGATGTAGAAAGGCATGGCTGTTGTTTACGCAGTAAAATGTAAAGGATATATTTTCAACATATTGCATTAAACAGTTTCTCTGATCCTTGTTTGAATTTCATGTGTTTTACCCTGTTTTTTATTGCGATTTGAGGGTTGTGAGAAGATGGAAGAGCTTTTCTTTAGCAGCAATTACTGGAACCAGAGCAATATGTTTGATCTGGTCCTGATATCATCCTCATGAAAGTGGTGTATAATTCATTTTTACTGCCTAATGATGACAAGCCAAGTATGATACCTTCATCAGGGTGGATCTTCTGCCAACTTCGGCTGAGCCAAGTTTCCCACTGAAAATATTTAGCAGATTGACCATGTGCGTTGCATTAAGGGGGCAAGTCGGTTTAGTTGGACCACAGATGAGATGGGAGCCAAGGAAGTACAAGACCTTAATGTTTTATGACACCAAAAGATGCTTTCATCTCCTCTGCACTGACTCAAAGAAAACATAAACACTCAAGTATGCAACACAGAGGCACGTACACACACACACACACACACACTTCAGCTGCCAGTAACAATTTAATCGTTTCAGTCAAGCATTGCATTGCTTACCCAACCAGGCATATCTCTCTATCTTTCACTCTATTTCTTTCTTTTTTCACTTGGATGAAATTTCCATTTTATGTGTGAGCTCTGTACCACCCTGTCTACTTTGGAGCGGCAGTCTGTACTTCCTGATTTGGTTTCCATAGCGACGGTGACAGAACATTTTTCCCGCCGTGATGGATTCTAAACCGACGTAGCAGCCGTGATGACACGCAGATCAACTCCGCCGACAGCGATGATAACTTTCTCCTCTTGAACTTCTAACTTTCTCTCTCCACATGCCTATTTTCTCATTCCATACATCCATCCGTTTAAACATAAACATCTCATGAAAACTACTGATGGATACGCATCTTACATTCTGAACTCCAGAGTGTGTCAGGTGGTTGTAAAATATCTAGCTTTGGGAGAAAAAAAAAGATAGCAAGTATAATCACCTGGCTTTCTGGTGTGCCGTCTAAACTGCAGATGACAGGAAAATGGAGTCTACTCACAAGTCGAAAAATGTTACATGCACAGCAATAAATAATTCTAATCCTCTGCTTTTGCAAGGGAAGCAATAAATCCCAAGAAGAGTTTTTCTCATATACCTGCTCTGATGGAATAGATTTATAGCTCAATACAGAGAATGCAGTAAGATCTAGTGACATTTGCATGCAGGACCTTTCTTCACCTACACCAGTACATGCCTGTATGACCTATATGGTATTTGTTGTCAGCCTAATGAATTTGCCATTATTAATTATTTCCTGTTAGTGGAAACAGGTACTGCACAACTGCAAGCTGCAGGGCACTAATGGGAAGACTCCTCTCCACTTCCTTTTGAAGTGGTAATGGGTTTAAGGTGCATGTAATTTCCTGCTGATAGTGTATATGGGAGAGGGCCACACCTGGGCGCGCAGGATAAGAAATTGGGACTTGGGGCTCCCCCAGCGGCACAGCTCACCATCCCTGCTATCGCGTGGCTGATAAAGGTGCAGGTGCGATGCTGAAGTAGGACACTGATAATACCAGCAGAAAGGGTGTCCCTGAAACCGTGACAAGATGAACTGCCCCAACACTGAGGCCAGGATATGTTTACTTAACAGTGACAGGGTTGATTAGAGCAACTGGTGACTGGTGCTGAATGGAGAAATACTGTAAAGGGGGATCTTCTAATGTTGGATGGAGCTACAGGTAATTTTGGAGATGCAAGCTGCAAACTCAGGATATCTTCAAGGCAATGGGACAATATCTTGGGTAGAATGTGCTGCAGACTTGAAATGTGTCCTATAATCATCCCAAGTCCACTCATGACACAGTGATTTAATGCTCTGACAAAATGAGACATCAGTTTATTGATTTTCCAAATATTAAACTACAAACATGGCATTCAGCACAAAAAAAGGAAGGTTACCTTTTCCCCCTCAAACAGAAACACAAAGCACATCAAAACTTTGCCACAAATTGTGCAGCGTGCCATTTAGGAATACGTAGGTGGCTCACAGGATGGATGGCAACCTCCGTGTCCTCTAAAGTCTCCTGTTGTAGGCCAGAGCTGAGTTCACCTTCATCTATCAGCAGCATCGCTCGGACCACTATAACTCATGTTCACCTACGCAACAAGATATGGAGGGTGGGTGTAGAGGTAGAGGAAGCGAGAACTAGATGTGAAAGAAATAAATGGAGAGATGGAGGAGATGAGGATCACTGAGGCCTTGGCTTGAATTCTAGGATTTTTGTATGAACAAGGTATGCACATCTAACAAAGCTTCCTGGGGAGACAAGGAGAGAAAAGAGTGACATATCTAGTACAGACACACTCTCACACAAAGTCAGAGTGTGTCAGAGGCTGGCTCTATTGGATTACTTGAGGACACACTGTCTGTCTTTATTGCAAAGGTCCTTGTCGATTAAAGTTGCTGATAAATTGATTTTACCTCAAGGCCACCTGCTGGGCGCCGTCTGGCAACAATCAGGCTCAATAGTGAATCAATATTGCATAAACTGGTTATCATAGCCCATATTGACCTTATCAAAGTATATGGAGATTAAGATTGGAGCGAAGAATATGGTCAACCAGCAAAAGAGAAATATTAAAGGAAAGATAAACTTAATCGTGCTTAACGTTTCTTTATGTAAACATCAACATATACAATGAAAAATCATTTTTTTCTGAATTATGGTTTACAACATAATTGATTCTCAGTTACTAATCAATAATTCTTTTGCACAAACTTAATACTTGGTAATACATGAATCTGTTTTTTATATTTGCTTGTTCCTGTTCAGGGTCACAGGGAGTTGGAACATTTAGCCTCCAGCGGTCAATGTGTGAGAGGCGGGGTTACACAGGCCGCCAATCGATGCAGAAACAAACAGTCTTTCACACAAACACTGACACTTAGAGCAAATTAAGGGTCACCAATTAACCTATCATGTATGGTTTTGGTCTCTATGAGGAAACTGGAGTCCCCAGAAAGAAAAAAACATACACACATGCAAGGGGAGAACATAAAAACTCAATGCAGAAAGAAGCTGAACACTTTTTGAACCCAGGATCTTCTTGAAGTATAGGAGAATGTTGCTACCAACTGTAAAACCATGGAAAACGTTCTAAAATAATGCATAAAAAAGCTAAGGAGCACTGCAAAGTTTGTTCTGGTGAATGAGCTTCAACAGAAAGTCAACATGAGTTTGACATCATTCTAACAATCTGGATTCATAAGGATCAATAAACCTGAAATGGATATCAGTGGACTGTTGGCAGTCATGTATGTGTGTGCCTGTGTGCATGGGAAGGTTTGACAGTTTTCTGGTTTTGAAACAATCTTTTTGTGTGTTTTAATGAACCACCTCTTGTGACAACATGGTTCTCAAATCTGATGCAAATAAACTGCATGTAAATTCTCTTACAACCAACCTAATGGTTTTTTTATATAACTAACACAGTCAATATGAGAAAATAAGTAAACGCCATAGTGAAACAGATTTGTGCTTCTAATTCAAACAACATGACAGCTTTACTTTGCTGGATGTTGTAACAGTGCCCACAGAACTATGAGACAGAAAAGTTTGTGTTTCTGATGGGTAACAGTTGGGACGATATGCTGGTGCTTGTGTGTGTCTGACTGTCAAGAACATGCTCTCCTTCTCCAGTGAAGTGCTGATCTACATTTAAGCATCTTGGGTTTTGTGTGTTCTGGAACTAAGAGAATTAAAAGAGAGCGAAACAGCTGGAGCACATAAAATACATAGACAGACACAAACACTACTAGAGAGGGATGGGTAGGTTAAAGTGTAAGCAGTGTTGTATAACTAACACCATTTCGGTGTAAAAAAGCATCTTGTCTGATGAAATGAAGAATAACAGTGCTGCGTCATAGATATAAATGCAAAGTGGTCAGAGACCTAAGACCTTTTTTGTTTCTGTCAGCTCATTCTTCCATCAACAAACATTGTCGGGAATGTTGATAGAAAAGCAGAAAGATGACGTCCACCTCCAACACTCATTTAGATGCATGTATAAATCTAAATGAGTTACAAATTGAATTGTACTTAAAATATGCTAATAAGTCTTACGTAGTGTCAGATTATGCTAACAAATTAAACCAAAATTGACCAAAAACAGCCAAGTATAAAAGGGATATTGTGGAGGAGTTTTGACAAAACATGCAGTATGAAGCATTGCTGTCTGAAATGAAAAGAAAAGGTTAAAAGTGATGGAATGGGCCAAACAAGCACATAAGAAAAAAAAGCAAATCGTTCCAGACCAGAGGGGAATTTGTGAGGTGCACAGGGGGGTCTATTTTCATGCAGTTTGGGGATTAGGAGCATGACACCAATCCAAACACAGCTAAAGACTAAAATGGGAGCTAATGGAGCACATAGAGAAAGGTGAGGTGGTGTACCACCGAGTGATGTGGGTCACAGAAGAAAATAAATAAAATAAAAAGAGAGCAGAGAAAAAGAAGGTTTAATAAAACATTCAACTAATCACACTGATGGTAAGCATGTGCAAATGTAAAATGAACAGGAAACCAAGTACTTCTTCATCTGCAACGTGTAATTGAGCCTTTGAAGCAGTGCTGATCAATGATGAAATTATTGAATTAGGTAACATATCCTCTCTCAAATATTTTTAATGATGATGCAGGGATTCTGCAGCAATCTGAGGAGGAAGCCAAGATGTTTGTGTCGAGCTAACAGCTGTATAAAAATCATCCTCTTATCATGTTGCAAAGAGGTGAAAGATGAGGATCAGTGTTTTCATGACAAGACCCTTTGTCTTACGGTATCTATAAAGAAGCGACTGACCTGTTCGGCTTCACCCTCTATTGTTTTGATCTTTCACATCAAAGTTTATCTGTACTCTTCTTCCCTGACAACAGCAACATCTCCCTGTCTAAACAACATGGTTTAACAATTTAACAAAAAACTAAGACAGAAACAGAGCAGGATGAGCAGATAAATCCATCTGCCAAAGCCGAACTGTTCAGAGTATCTGTAGGTGCAATATCTCTGACACTTTACCCCCTCACCCCATTTCTACATAATTTAGGGCCCCTTTAGGAAACACAGTCCAACTTCATTCTCCACTGAAATGACAGCTATAAAAGAAATGTCCTTTGCCTACGGGAGAATTTAATACCAAGTACCACAAGAGCCGCTGGAAAACGGCCGAGCTGTGCCATCTAGAAACAACCTCTTCACTGAAATGCAACCCAGGAAAACTTGCTTTTTCTTATTCCATTCCCCATTTCCATTAAAACTGACATTTCATCTAAACTGAACCCTCCAGGGGAAACTAAAAGCTTGGGTGGAGATGCAGCAATAAGATCTGTGTATATGTGTGTGTGTGTTCATGTAGAGCTGTTTGTCTGATGTGAGCATGTATGCAAGCCAGTGTGTTTTTAGTGTGAATCAGAGCTGCACTGGAGGTGACGATGACCTGAATGTGTAGGGAGGCAAATGTTTTGGATGATATAATATCTTTTAAAAGGCATATTGAGCTGAAACTGAGTTAATGTGTTAGAAAGTGTATGTGGGTGCATGTGTGGGTGTTTCTGTACCCTTAAGCTTTACAGTATATCTGGTTCCTCCCATGGATCCCAAGAGCGATGTCATTATGTGTGGCCATCAATGAAAAATGAATGCAGTTATGTTTTCTATGGCGGCACTATGCTGTTGCCTATAATAAGTCATAAATGACATGAACACATAGCCTACTACCACTTCAGAACCCTCCGTAGAGTAATCTGTTAGTTGTGAAGGCCTGTTAGCTTGTTAAGACATTAACAAACTGCTGGTGGAGGACAAGGTTTGTTTTCGTCTACTGAGGCGAAAATGACTGACATGGATGGAAATGCAATAAATGTACTTATAAGTACATTCAGACATGCAAAGGCATTCAGACACAAATAGTGCTGCAGAATAGGAGACTACATGAAGAGTAGCTAAGTCACATTATAAGGACTAGAAGTGTCTCTGTTTGCTTCCTGCTGGAAAAATGTAGTCTTTTCTAAAGCCTAAAAAAATCTAGAGTTTGTTGAGCATCATCATTCTGGAGGAATACCCCAGGCCTCCTATGTGAACTTAATGGGATCAGTTCAATCTCATTTTAAAAGAAAAATATAGAAAATTGTGGAGACTTTTGGTAAACAAACATATTGCTCTGGCACTGCCTTAAGTAAAAATGGTTCAATTTTCTGTCTTCTGAAAACTGTTCTACTTGTCTGAATGTCAAAAAGAAAACTTCCTGAGCAGCATGCCATCAGTAGGTTTCCACCGACAGTCAACAGACATGCATATTAGGTTAATTTGAAATTCGAAATTTGCTTCTGGCGTAAGCGTGTGTACACATGGTTGTCTGTCTGCAAAGTTTGCCTGCAAATGAAGTGCAAAGGTAGGATTGCTCTAATTCAGGAGCAAATCCAGATAGTTTTTAAAAGCAGTTTTTATTTCTCAACTGATGCAGCTTTGTGCAAAATACTTGTTTCAAAAACAGAGAGCTCAGATCAAAATAAATTGTAGGTGGAAAAAACAGTAGTACTGTAGCTTTCATGCTATGACTCTCATGTCATAGGACCCTTACAGGTCAATGTTACTAATCAATGTTTTACAGTACATTGGAAAAATACTTCCATTAGTTTCACTAGTTGTAGCAATGGTAAATTACTTTACTTCAAACAGATGAAACAAGATTATTTTATAACTTTTGTTAATCAACACACATAAGTTGGCCAACATATCTATTTAAGATGCAGTATTCATTAAAATTGCAACATTTATTTGCAGATCCTGCAACAGTAAACAGTTGAGATCAGTTGATAGTTTTGTTAATGTTAACAGGAAAAAGTCCAAGTGTGATTGATTTGTGATTGGGGAGACTCCCAAACTGTCGACATAAACTACTCTAACAAAACAAAACAGAAAATCATCTACTAAAAGTATATTTTTTTGTTTTTGTAAATTTATCGCTTGAAACAAACACAGTGACTGTCAAACCATTTTGTTGTTTGGAACACAATAATCTAGACTCTAGTCATTTTTGAAACAATCCAAAAGATGTTATATAAGCTTATATAAGACAGTAAGAAAAGTTACGTAAAAGATGCTGAGTGAACGCATGCAGAGTAAAACGAGTGAAACTTTAAAGGATCTGTCAGCTGGAAAGTTCTGGTATTAAAAATATATAACGTAATATTGTTAGTAATCTGTGCAAGTATTATTTGACAAATACATCAATGACTTAAAAGACTGATCCATCAAGTAAATGATGTGAAGAGAAATGTTTATAATTCTTACATATTCTTATATCAATCAAAATAAACAAATGCAACATAGGGCTTGAACACATTTACAGAAGTGATACTGATCCATATGGAATTTCAACTAAAAGGCATGAAATACATTCGAAAGAGGCAAACCTTGTCTGTGTGGCAAAAGTTTAAAGGTACAGGATGTAAGAATTTTTCAGTGAAATACTCACACAACAGTCTAATGTCCCACCAATGTTGAAAATAAAGTCACATTGTAACAGATCTGGTCCGCACCGGAATCATTATTTACACGGTCAGACTTCCTTGTTCCATAGCGAATCACATGTGAGCCTGCAAGGCTGCAAAGTCTTCAACACAAGCCGCTGCAATTCCACAACTACTAGCAGCAAAATGTAAGAAACCACGGCATCCTTCTAACTGAGCAGCCGAGCTGCACATGATGAGGCATTCAAACGCACTTTGGAAAACTCAACGTTGAACAAATAGACCTTCAGACATTCCCAAAAATTGAACAAATACAAGAGAAACTATCTGTATTGAGGAAATGTTCATGTTTTTTTTTTTTTACTTGAAAAAGTCAAGGTAAAGAAGATAAAGAGGTAAAAAAGCAGCCAACTAACAAGTCATGGATGATGAGAATATACAGACAATAAAGACTGTGAAGTTAAATAAAGAGTCAGAATTAAGGTTATTTAAAATTAAATTAGAAGACTGGAAACTAGAATATTGCCACCTTAATATTTATCTATTTAGAACTTAGAACTGGAATGTGTTTCATTCAGATATGAGTCAAGGTTTTCCACACCGTCTCCAGCTGGTTAAAACGCTGCAACGTTAGACTCATTACTCTGACAAAAAAGCACGAACACATCACCCCTCTGCTTCCCTCACTACACTGGCTCCTTGTTAGATTTTGTATTGATTTAAAAATCTTAGTTCTCACATTTAAAACCGTAAATGGCCTTGTTCCTTTAGCTGCTCAGATTTATTGACCAATTTGCCCAACCAGCCATTGAGGTGTTGTCCTGCTGTCCTGATATTGTCCTGTTAAAGATTTACAGGTCACAGTTTGTGGGAAATCAGGTTTTTCACATTGTTGTTCTCACATTTATAAAACTGTTTGATTACTAAATGTAACCCAGTAAGACTGGCTGGTCCAGTCTCTTATTACTCTGTGTTGTGTTGAATGAATTCAAAGAAGACTGATCTGGCCTGGTTCATCATTTATTTTGTTCTTGCATGAACAGAATACGTTCTGGTCAATACTGTTGGCTGAATATAGGCAGCTCGTTCATAGCACGATGGAGTAAACAGAAAGATCTATTAGAATGGAGGTTAACTTTGATGCTATAAAATACATTTACCTGATCAATAAATAGGAGTGAAGTTATTGTCCAATTAACAGTACTCTAATAAATTCAAATTAATTTATCTCGAGTTATGCTAATTGAGCTTACCTTGAGCATGGGGGGGGGGGCTCAAGAGCCAACGGTGTACAAAAATGCTGATCTGAGAACAAGTTGAATCAAATAAACAGTCAACTCTGTTCCATAAACTCATCTGCACACAGTGTCTACCTTCAGATCCCTTCCTAAACTTATTCTTTTTGCAAAAGCTTTTGGCAAAGTCTGATTAATTTAGTTTTATCACCTACTGCCCAAAAGTGAAAGGCAGGTGATAATGTTTTAGCCTCCATCTGTGTGTGTTTGTTTCTAGTATGTGCAAAATATGTCATAAACCACAAGATGAATTTTAATCAAACTCTCAGAGCGAAATCAGCAGATGAGTCAACCAAACTCAGGATGGCCACCATGGCTAACCAAAAATAACAAACACAAAAACAACCATAACTGAGTCAATTTCATAGAAATTCAGCTACAATTTGATGTGGTAGTGGGTGGCATTCAACCTTAACACATGCTCTGAATCTGAATGAATTGTACTTAAACTTTGTTTACACTTTTACCATTAACTACTGTAGTTAACCCCATCAGCCTTTTTGCAAAATATCCTGAAACACTGGACCAAAATTAATAAAACTTATAGAAAATGGGCCAATCATCACTCATGTTTCTACAACTTATTAACTATTGGATTCAACTCAGTCCAAGATGGCCAGGCCAGCCCAGCTAATCAACCATGAATGGCACAAAATGGCTATGTTTTTCAGATACTAAACTGTTATTTTAGATTCTCAGTCATCCAGGACATGGTAATCCAAAATATTGTCATACTGAACTTTTTTTTCTGCTTCCATCTGAAAAGGCTGCTTAAGTTCAGATCATGGTTATAAGTTGCTGTGACCAAAATATGAACAAGGTTGTTAAAGTCACAAGGGCCACTGACACTAAGAGTCATTAAGACATTGTTACCTGTGACTTGTTTATGGGAGATGTTGCATTATATATACCAGATCAAAACACTGTCTCTTTCTGTCCAAAATGTGTAAATATTTTCTTTCATAATAATACAAAAACATTTTTTGGAGTTAGTGAGCTAAAACCTAGTGAGGTAGTACCTGAAAATTATATGACACAGACTTCAAGTCATACATTGTTCAGGATCTTGCAATATACTGTACACACCAAGATTTGACTAAAGTGGCAATCACTCCCATCATTTTTAATGCTTGTGATCTTAATTTAAATCTATGGCATGTAAGGTAGTGGGAGATGTGTATTCCCTTAAGGAAGGCTAGGCCTTTCATTTTCTATCACATACTTCTATGCCCTTTAAGTATTTTCACATTGGATCAGTGAAAGTGAAACGTTTCTAGGACACACTTCACAGGAAGAAAGTGCCTGAATCTGTTTGTTGTTTAACTTTTGTTTTTTTGAGTGGTCAGTATTTAGGTCGTTTCTATTACAGTTTCAGACCAGATGCTAATACCCGGTACAGAGAATAGGCTAAAACAGCTCTTTCCATAACAACAACATCTCATACGTACTCTGAGGTGTTAAGAAGAATAATAAACTTAAGTGAACTATTTAATATTCTACTCTCATTGCACATGAAACATGGTATCAAAAGCATCAGATTGTGTGCTTTCACCTTTATACGACTGCGAGAAGGCAATGCCCCTGATATTCCCACTCATGAGTCTCTCGATCGTTCCCATTTTGCCTCATATTTCCTCAGATAAGTAATGCAATCCTGCAAAAGGTTACATCTCTAAAACAGGGCAATCATATTAAAAAAGCTAATGGATACATAAAATAAAGAGCTCATAGGTGATGATTAATCAACTGCAGAAATGCACTGCGTTTAAATCAGTTTAGACTGAATTAATCCCCAACCAGCCAATGTTCTTCTCCTCTGGGCTATTTAGTGAGAAAATACAATTACGGCCCATGAGTTACACCTTAGTGGTTCATCTACCGTCTGTGTTTCTCCATCATGCCAAACTCTGCTTGCATGACTCAGTGTTTGCCTCCTGCAGCCCCAAGCTTTGTATGAGCATGATTAGAAAAAAAGTATATATTACATTTATGAACCTCCAAGGCAATACATGTATATTAAATGTCTCAATCCTCATTTCAGCAGCTGAATCTATTTTAAGACATTTCTGGATTTAGCTTTTCTTGTGCATATCTTGTCACTCAGGTTATGGTGGTTTGGATGAATTACTGAGAGTGCATGTTTGATGTTATGATCAGGAAAGTAACACTGAATCATCTAAACAGTGTGAGTGCTAGTGTTCTGGGGAGTATTCTTTTTAATGCTGATTCTTCTATAAACTCATGATAATGTGAACTTTAAATTCCATCCTTGGTTTCCCATTATCCGCTCAGGCATTGCATCAGAGATACACTCCCTGGGGTTCAACTTTACAATGTTCACCGACATACTTGGTATATCTCATTATATTTTTGATGTTACCTATTTTTTGACCATGAGCATATGTGTCTACATGAATGCAGCTCTAAAACAAAAATTTAGCTCTAAATTTATTGCTATATTGAGACGCCCAAGACTAGAAGAGGTGATAAATTTCTAAATTCTGACAGCAACAACAAAATCTGGGACATGTTTATTGCTCACTTCTGAAAGGCAAAATAGGTGTGATAATGTTTTTGCCCATGTTTGTATCTGAGTGTGGGTGTGTGTGTTCATACGTGTGCATGTCTTGGCAAAATATCTCATTAACCACTGGAAGGATTTTTATGAAATTCTTTGAAATTCGTGTTGGATATACACCAACAACTCATTCACATTTGGAGTCTATCCAGTCGATCAAGATGGCCGACAGAGCTAATAAATATTAACAAATACAAAAACCGGTTATGACTCAGTCAATTTTACATATACTGAGCTAGATTTCGCTGTGGTTGTAGCTAGGATTTTTTCCATTGCATGCACCACATCTTTTGTTAAGATCTTCTGTAACCTGTTGACAGACACGCCCTGTGTATCTGTTAGCAAAACACCAGCTCATGGTAGCAGAATGCTGGAAATTTGAACAAGTAAAAAAAATATATATATTTCAAATTAGCCACAGAGTTGTTGTGTGTATCTGGAACATGTCTTCTTCATTTAGTTTCCATAGTGCAAGAAATACGATTCAGCTTTAAGTGGGGTTTGTAACCTCTGAAGCTAATTTGTAACTGGTTGGAATTGAATATAACGAAATTGAGAAACATAATTAAAACATATTAATTATACTTTTGTGACTACACTGTGAAGAAAATAACCATGGCATTTGTATAAATGTCACAATCTATTTGTAGTTTCAATAAGTGTATACAAATGTGTATTTCTGTGTATTTTCTCACAACTTTATGTCTCCAACTAGTTGCCAACAGCCACAGCCTGGTGTGATACAGACTTCCATGCAAACATGTTTCATAAAGGCAAAGTTTTCAGATGCATCATGCTTGTACTCATCTTCTTAGAAACTCTGAAGCTGAAAAGGGCAACACTGGACTCCTTCAGTACAATTATGGGTGTGAAATTCATGTGCACATTTCTGTGCTTAAATTATACCTACAGCATGTTATTTGTTGTTTGTCAGTGTGTTTCTGGCAGTGTGTGTGCTTGAGTGAGTACTTATTCTGTCCCTCTGGTTTCCTTTCTCTTAAGATGCCCACTGTGAGAAACAAATTCACTCAGAGAAACAAATAGTTCTCCTGTTGAGAGTGTTAAGTAGCCATAAAACGAAAAAGGAAGAGCAAAAAAGTAAAAGACAAAATGGAAATAAATACCCGTGAGTTTGAAAGTTGTTACGGCAAGTAGCCGGTTCTTTTCTATTTCTGTCCTTCTTCATCTGTTTCTTTGTGATTCTCATCTTGTTACCTCCTGCCCTCATTTGCATGTGTTCTTCTTCAAAGACATTCCAGCACTTGAAGATAAAAATTACTTTCAATATTGCTGATTATATTTTCAACCATGATTTGCAGAGGATGAATCTTGAGCCGCAATCCATTTCTCCCTTAAGAAAACTTCCATAACTCAGCTCCTGCTTGCTTTGAAACACAGATAATAGCATGCAATTTAAGTTAAGGGGGTTTCCACTTTGGCTTCCAGTTTAGAGCAGCTGCTGCTGCTATGACTGCGGTCAGTGCCTTTGTACTTGGATCCATATTCAAATATTGGGGATTTATGGTTATTGATGTTTTTTAAGCCGTTTCTGCTGACACATTAGAATTCAAAACAGCATTTCTGGGGTATTGGCAAAGCAGTGATGCAAAGGAATAGCTTATGAATTCTGTTTGAATGTCAAACTGAGAAAAAAACTACCAGCACAGCATGTGAGACAAAGGCCCTGGCTGGAAACAAGGAGGAAGTACAGAAGGAAAACACTGAAAAAAGAGAAGCAGACAGAAAAATTACTTAAAAGAGAGCGACACAAAGAGTAAGTGAGATTGAGCAGATTACGAATGCGTCGCCATGTCTGATCTTTATAAGCATATAAACTTGATTCATGGAAATCACAGTCGTTGTCAGCATCTTAAACATGATCACAATGGTCCTTTTATGTTCACAAACAATTGGCAGTCCTCTTCATGCCTCCTGGTTATTGCAAATATTCAGTTAATATGGTGAGGAAACTGTCAGCTGCCAGCTTTAAATGAGATATACAAAATAAAATTACAATAAAAGCTCAACATTGAATAAAAACATAGATTTGCTTCTATTTTCTTCTACTTCCCCCTTTCTCATGGACTCCTGTTTTGAATTCCATTCTGCTAGCTATCCGAGCATAGCTAAACACCAGCAAATGAATTCAGTAGGTGGTGATGTGTGTCAGGTACTGCATGTAATAATGCATATTAAAATTTCATTATTGGAGTCTAATTAGAAATGTAATAAAGCCTATTTAAAACCCTAATGTGGTAATCTCTAAGCAATGTAAGTAAGTTGAACTTTTCTCTTGCCAGGGAATTAAAGGCATGAGGGAGGGTGCTGTCACAGCGCTGCCATGGTGACGACAACACACCACAGATGAAATTTCACTTTGAATGTGTCTGCGCTCGAGGTGAGAACTCTGTTTAAAAAACACCCCAGCTTTGTTCTACTCCAATGGAGAGACACCATCACCACGGAGAGGCCCAGTGGTGACGGATGTAAAACGATCTATTAAAACTCAACTGGAAAATAAAGTCAACATTCACAACAGATCAAACTTTTTTGAATGTGTCATGAGGTATATTGTATCTACTGTATCTTTTAAATGTATCATTAGCACCAGGCAGCATATAGGAGCCACTTCCTTTTGAAGATGATACATTAAAAAATAAATAACTATAAAAGTGACACTGGCCATGTATTGCCTGCGTGCAGACTGTACACCTCAAATACTCAGCTGTTTTATTCTCTCACCAATAAAACGCTAATACCTTCTGCAGCATGTCCCAGATTTAAACAATTTGCATAAACTGCCACTTTAAATTATTCACAGCTGCTGTCTTAGCTTTTCTGACTAATTATATTTTGAGCTCCTGTTTTCTTTCTACTATTTAGTCAAAAAGCATTCCAACTTCAGTTACTGCACACGCTCACAAAAATAACTTACACATGTACTACAAACCATGTGATAGATCACCTATTATTCTTCATAAATTATTTAATTTCGCATTTATTCGTTTTCCTTCATTCGTTTGTTTTACACTTCAAAGATAGTGAAGAAAGGGAAACAAGAAATAAAAAGTAGACAAAACAGGAAGCTATAAAAAAGAGAATTTGCAATGTTGGGCATGGGCTAAAACCCAAGTAAAGGCAGTCAGGAAGCTGTAAAGTTCAACAATAATTTAGATTAATATAAACTTGGAGAGGGGGTGAGGAGGTAAAGGCCTAGGGCATGGCACGTACATGACAAATATTAAATGGGAATAATCTGACAGAGAACACTGACACTGGAAGCTAGATATACTGTGAAGGTGTCTACTAGTAGAAAAAACCCAGGACATGGCCATGGCAAAGAAAAAAAACAAAAAAACAATGAGATTAGACACTAGCTAAAAAAACAAACCTGGGACAATAAAAATCCCCGAAAACAAAGAAAGAATATCCTTGAACACATGAAACATGACAAAACTGAAACAGAACTCTCGGAGACAGAGAGAGACCATGGACAGATACGACCTAAGAGCGTGACTAAAATGATTGCATAACAGAGGACAAAGCAAAAGCTCTGAGAAAATAAGATTAAAAAATAGCTGGTGGTGAAACAATCATGACTTAATAAATATTACCTGAAAATATCACAGAGCTTAAAAGGGCAAAGACTCAGCTAAAGAAGGCAAAAGGAATAACATACAACATTACTGTGAGTGCAAGAATAAACCATATAGGCATAAAAAGATGATGGTAAACTTCAGAATACTTTTAGTAAAAGGAATCATAACTAAACATAAGAAGAAACCCAGAATCATTTGAAATAGTTTGTAATTTCAATCAAATTACACATTACTGTGTTATAGAGGTGCCTCTTATGAACTAGAACTGTTACGATGCTAACATTTACATCCTGAAGAAAATACTTGAGGTTCAATAGGCTGATGTCACATCACATCATCCCTGATATTGTGAAAAAAGAGTGATAAAACAAGTTATATCATGATTTAACTATGTGATAATGCAGTTGTGTCTCCTATTGCATCTAAAAGTCAAGACCAGGTCCACAACCTTCATGGGCAAACACACATAATGGTTGGAAAGTGGAGGTTGAACATCATTTCAAGTTGGATAACAGCTGGTGCGTAAACTGGTGACCCTGCTCAGATCTGGGAACAAATGCAACATGAAGACCAAGACCATCTTCACAAGGTTGTTTCAGCTCCAGGACCAACATGTTTGTTGTTATGCACCAACACAAAAAGGAGTGGAGCCAGTGAGGGTCAGAGCTGCATGTTAGTCTCTGGAAGGGACATCAGCGTTAAGTGGTGTGGCTACATCACAGCAGTGTTCTGACAAAGCACTGTTTTCTAAAATGTGCAAGGAAACTGTTACAGCTAAACAAACTGATTTATTAAGAAAAAAAAATTGGAGTACAACCAGGTAATCAAAGCACCCAAGGAGGAGAAACTAGCAGCAGTACATGTGGTTTAAATGGTAAAAGTATTTGTATAGAGCTTCGAGGGTTTTACTGATCACTCAGGAGGCTTTTACTCTACAAGTTACATTCATCCATTCACACACACAATACAATATGCAAATTGTGGTGCTGCATGGGGTACAACAGGGATCAAACCTCCAACTTTCAGATTGGAAGGCAACTGCTTTTCCCACTAATCCACAGGTGCCTCTAAAACAGTGTTGCTGTATATTGTAGCTGTTTCCTGCTTGAACACACCTGATGAAGGTAAAACAATCATTTGAATCAGATGAGTTTAAGCAGGAAATCCTCTAAAATGTACTATATACAGTATGTTCCAAGAAACCAATCCATCAATTTTTATGTTGGTGGTTAAGGAATACATGTTTATTTGTTAAAAATTTTAAACTAATGGAGAAGCAGAAAACACAACAAATAAGCAAGACACTGAGCTGTTTCGAGAGACACAACAAGTCGTGTTACAAGAATGACCGACAGAAACACTTAATTATAATGTCACAGCAAACTCTTCATTCCATCTCACACATAACACCTGTGGAGAGACAGATTCTCACATCAGGATTAAGTCTCATTTATAACCTTTAATGCTTTTTAAAAGTGATCACAAAATGCAAAGAAATGGTCATGACCTTTAGGAAGATTAAAACAGTAAAATGATCGTGAGAGAATTTGATGCTGAGGACAGCAGAGGTTCTTTGTTAGCCTATTAATGCACATAAATAACTAATCATATACTATATTAGAAATTGAAAAACATCAACACTATCAGTTTTTTTTCCAGTCCTACTCGTAAACTTTCATTTTCTGCAGTTTGGGTAAAACGACATAAAGGAATCAGCAAACTGTTTTTCCTTCTTTTACACGATAACATTTTAAATTACCGTTCCAGCAGTTTCAAACATAATAGTAATTCTTATTGAAAGGGGGTGTTTGTTCTTGCTCTTCAGAGTTAGAGTTTGACATTAAACTATCAAGTTTGGTTGAAATACAGCCTCAAAGCCAATGTCAGTGTCAAAGTCGACGCGATGTAAATCCACTGTTGGCAGATTGTCTCTGAAATGCCATTCAATTACCTGCACTGGCATAATGTACGGGTTATTTAATTATTTTCCAGGGTGTACATTGAACTGTGAAAAATTCCATAGATTTCCAATAGATCATATTTGTTTGGTTAGAATAAGGCTAATAATCAAAGTTTTGTGTGTGTTTTGCAGAGAACCTCCTCATTTGTGCTAAGAAATACAGCAAATATCTGTTTACTTGTTTGTTTGTGCGTTTAAACCAAGGTTTTAAGCGTACTAAGAAAAAAAACCTGCTGTCTTTCTCTCCTCTCTCTATGCTAAGTTCTCAGATCTTAATTAACAAAAGTGCATTTTAAGTAACTCTACAGAGGCTGTACCCATATATTTCAGTATACATAAACACCTCACTTAAGAGAAAATGTGTGGTGTTGTAAAAGCTTGTGCCTCTGGAGGTAATTTGCAGTAGATGCAGTAAATCAACCAGAAGTCTGACTAAAGTCAGGCGCAGCACTCCTGCCTATAACACACGATGGTGAAAACACACATCTCTGTGGTTAGATTTAATATAAACAGCAGACACTAGGCTACTTTTGCCCTTCTCTTTTTAAGGAACCTTTGGTTTTCATACTAAATCTGTGATTTTGACAGAACTTGACAGTTTCTTAATTAAATCCTTGTCAACCTTTTAAATCAAATACTCATTTATACTTTCAGTACAGTACTATAGTTGGAGGCAGAAGTTTAACTACACTCATTATGGACTTAAATGTCATGAATTTAAAGATCTTAACGACTGATTTGAATCTTTTTTTTCCAGGGAAGAAATAACTTTTTGAATGATTTTTGGGTTAATAAGTCTGAATTTACGATTTGACAAGCAGCCCCACTCATGTTTGGACACATGTTCCATAGCAAGCTGCACATCAATCAAATGCAGTTTGAAGCCCTCAAAAATCTTGTGGTATAACTCAGTCTGGACATTTGATTATCTTTCTTGATAGAATTTAAATTGGATGTTTTTCTGGCATATAAATCATTCCAACAGCTTTATATTAGCCTTCTTTGGTCTGTGTTTGGGCTCTTCGGCCCCAGTAAAACTCCCAATTGTGTCCAAGTTTTAACTATAGCTGATGATTTTAAATGGTTTGGAGAATTTGGAGTCATATCCAAGCCTGTATTTGGAATTTAGACCCTGCAAAAGAGAAAAACAAGAATACATCCAAACTCTTGCACCCAGTTCTTTTCTTACAAATTCATGACGTTAAACCTTCCACCCTAAAAAAAAAAAAAAATTAATTAATCATTAAATGACCCAAATAAACAACATGAATTCACGTCCATGATGAGTGGATCAAAACTACTAAACACAACGATGTATATCAGGCGATTTCTACCTAATTTCTCACTTTTTCTTGAGGCTATTAGGGTGTGTGTGTGTGTGTGTGTGTGTGTGTGTGTGTGTGTGTGTGTGTGTGTGTGTGTGTGTGGGTTTGTATTTCTGACCTCCTGAGGACCCGTTTCCTGACTTTTACTATCTTTCTGGGGTCCGAGGGTTCTTGTGGGGACCGAAGCCTGGTCCCCATGGGGGGGACACCCCTTTTTAGGGTTAGGGGTTGGGTTTATAGGTATGGTGTGAATAGAGTTTTAGTTAGTCTTAGGGTTAGTTATAGATCAGTAATGGTTAAGGTTAGTAAAAGGGTTTGGGTTAGGTATAAATCTAGTTACTAAAATCAATGGAAGTCAATGGACGGTCCCCAAAAGGATAACAAAACACACTTGTGTGTGTGTGTGTGTGTGTGTATGTGTCTAACTGTGTCTGTATTGTGCAAGTTGAGCATTTTTTTTCACATTATATAATGTGCATAAAACGATGTATCAGCAGAAAATGTACCACTGAAGGTCATTAGTCATCATCTCCTAGAAGCCACAGATAAACTCTGCCAAAAGAATGTCACATTATAGTTTCAGACGATACATGTGCACCCAAACACAGATGATTCAAACATTTCATCAAACATACCACATGTACTTCTCCATGTATGTCTGTTAAATGGTTAGATGTGTGTTTTCATACCCCACTATGATCTAACTGGAAGGGAGCTTTTCCAGTAAATGATTAAAATTGTTAATTTGTTTACAACTGGCAGCAGTCCCCAATATTTTACCACCTCTTTCCCCAACGCCTTAGTTTCATCACTCACATTCACACTCTAATGTAAAACGTAGTTTTTTTTTTTTTGGTTTTTTTAAGCTGCCTGAGGTTTTATATGCAAAATATTACTGTAGACAGTTACAAATTGAAGATTTATTCAGAGGACACTTACAGAGCAAACGGAAAATTTCCACCTTTCTCTAACCCTCTGGTTATTGTTACCTTAGGAGTCATTTGGCTTTAACCATTTTCAAATTAACATGTTCCATTTTCTAATTACTTGCATTGCTTTCTTTATTACAAAGGAAAAGCATCGGAATTAAATATTCTTCTTAAAAGTTGAACGAGCAACTATTTCATCTCCAGACAGTAGATGTAACTGAGAAAAATTAAGTTTTCCTTTGTTGGCCACCTCAAAAATCTACAAATACCTGTATTTGCGCAGCATAAAAGAAAATTAAAAGAGCGTGTGTGTATGTCAGATGAGTCTGAGGGAAAGCTGAGCATAAAACCTCTCTCATAAATCACACTGTTTACTATCGATAAGACATCTCATTTATCAGTCTGAATCCTTCAGTCGATGTAAAATATGTCTGGACTGATGACGAATCTGCTGATATCTGATGCAACAGTAACCTTGTGGGATTCAGAGTGAGTGAATGTTTATATATGTTTTTTGGTTAGAAGAGATTTTAGGTGAAGTATTTGACTTCAAACAGTAATTGATGAGACAAATAATTTTAGTATCACTCTTGTCTGTGAAACATTTGCACTATGTATTGAGGGTTGTCCAGTTTTCCTTTAAATCCTCAAAACCCAAAGCTTTAGTATTTAGGGTGAGCTAAGTCAAATATATAACCTATATCAGAAGGAATCTGTGGATATTTGTGGTATTCTGTCAGCTCGCTCCAATGAAAGAAAGTTTCTTTCATTCTTCAAGATGTTAATTAGCATTTTGTGTATTCTTGTTTCAAAGTACTGGACACATGTTGGACTTGTGTCACTTTAGTTATACTATTAGTAACATGCAATATAAGATGCAATATTAATATTAATATTAGTATTATGATGATTATTATGATGATTATTATTACTTTTAGAAACAATCACTTTTGCTCAGTATATTGGAAAAAGTCAGCACTGGATTCCGTTAGCATTGTTGCCTCAAAGTAAGAATGTTCCAGACGGAACCTTTTGGGATGGTGTTTGTATCTTCACTTAATGCATGTGTGGATTTTGGGTTCTACCCACAGTCCAAACATTTGTATTGTAGATTAACTGGTGACTGTACATTTTTCCCAGGTGTGTGAATGAGAGTACTTTGTGTTTGTCTCAGTGTGGTTCAGTGGTGGACTGGTGTCTGCAGCCTGATGACTGCTGAAGACAGCAGACACCAGGTCCCTGTGACCCTGAACAGGACTGAGTAGATGCAGAAAAATAATGTATGTCAAAAATGGGCAGTGGCTGTGGTGCAGAACCCCATACGTTGCTGGGTAATAACAACAAACACTAAACCAGGGAGTTAAATATACTGTGGAGGTAGAGCCCAAACAGAAGATATGGATGGAGAGGAAATTATTAATTTAGGAATACTGTCCCTGAAAACAAACAACCAAGACCTTTTAATCACGACAATGGATGGATCACTTTGCTAACCTGGAGATCTGACAGGTTCAAATACAATTGTACTTTTACTGACTTTTGCTTCTAATCTAAGGAGCTTGTTTAGTTTGAAAAGACAATTTCTGACTTTCAAGCTTTTCAATTGTTGTAACCCAAATTCGGGAGAAAGGTGGCTCCGGCAGAGAAGGGCATTGAAATTTAGGAGTCTCCTGGGAAAACCGAGAGAGTTCACATGTATGCACTAGGATTACCACACTCTCTTTCACCAGCATAAAACATGGACTTGTTTCAAAGTTGGGCCTATTGGTGTTTTTTATTTGAATTAACCATTTTAAAATTATTCCCAGAGAAATGCACCAACACAGAAACTTCTAGAGTTCCAACAAATTAAATGACTCCAATGAAGTGACGGATATTTTGAATGAATTATATGTAAATAAGTGAATTTCAATCTTACTCTTTTTGTCCTGGACTGAAATATAATTAATTCAGAAATGTTCGTATTGTATGAAATTGCACTGAATTGGATTGTGTGTTATTGTTTTTTCTGCACGGCACTGAGAGATTGTGTCTTTTTGTGATTTGCGGCTAGAGAAATGAAGTAAATGCCATTATGCTCAAAAGGAATTACAGTGTTGTTCTGTCTACCAACCATCAACTGGCTTTTCACTGTCTAAACCACATTGTATTTATTTATTATGTTAGCATAAGTCAAACTCTTGATTCTTGATTTTGCAGGATTAACACAAACACACATGGATGTTAGCAATCAAAAGCACGGCCGATTTGTTTTGCCTGGTCACACTTAAAATCTCCATGTACAAAACCATCCTTCAACAATCTGATACAAAATACAGCAGCTATACATTAAATATCCAAGTGATTTAGGATAAAAAGGCAGTATTTACAGTGTCAAAATAAAAACACATGCAGAGCTTGAAAATACAACATCATTGACTCTTCAACAGCATGATTTTCATGACCATGACAGATGCAAAAGAGATAAAAAGAGAAGACAAAAGACTGAAAGTATAAAAAAGAGAAGAGAACATACATCTATATTGAAATGCCACTTGTCCCATACTTGATGACTTTACTCCCATCTATTCCTCTGGGGAGTCTTTTTAACCTTTACTCCTGCAAAAAATTGTAGCTCTCACAATATCATCAATTTTGTGATCTGAATATAATTGGAGGAGAAGTGCAGTTTCCTTAGCAGGTAATATGAGACAACCAGTATCTTCAGATTTAACCCTGCCTGCTGAATATCTGATAAGAATCACCTTAAATCCATCTTGTGCTTTCAAAGCTGCGACAGTATCTGTGCAATCTTTAATCTGTTGCAGAGACTCAAAGGGAGCTTTGATTTCACTTGCATTATAATGCATTTTGGACTCCATATACCACAGATTGTATTTTCATGTGAGGTTAAATTGTAGTAGAACTAGAGACATTAGGCTACCTTTTACTTTTCCACTAACAAACTGAAAAAATAACAACAGTATTCTTTTTTTTTTTAAGTGATTTGGCTTTTACGAACAGTAATTCACCTACATGCATAAAGTTATTATTATCCAAATGCGTCAGGAAAGAAAATTATTTCACTTTTCATTCCAGAAGTTTAATCAATAACAAAATTATTTTGAACAAAACAAAAGAAAGAACAACAACTTGAACTTTCAGCCTTCTAAATAAAGACTGAAATGTTCAAATACACACAAATATAATATATGAATAAGTAATGAATAACTGAAAGCACCAGGTCTGTGAATGTGTCTCTTATGAGTCATATGAAGCTGGGTCTTAAGGCACTGAGGAGCAGCCAGCTGGTGTACCATACAACTGAATTTGGTCAATACTTATTAGCTAATAATAAAGAAAAGACTAGCTAAAGCTTTTACTTCGTTTTAGACTTTGTTTTTAATGTAGATTTTGTTCCTGATATTTGGTATAATTTACTGTTTTTTTCCACCAATCTGCAGATAATAAGTACACATATCTAAATCTGACTGGGACATAACCCATAAAACACATTTCACCCATTTAACGAAATAAGCTAGAATTTCCTCGACATGAAAGCCGTGGCAGCCATGACTTTACATTAACTCAGACGTTCTGCTAGCTTTCACTCTCTTCGTTGTTTTTGTTGGGTGACTTAACTGATGCAGTAAAGATAAAGAGAGAAACAAGTGAGAGGGAGAGTAAAGTATGAAACAAGGACAAAAAATGTCTTACCTGGTTTTAAAGAAGGCAGGGAGTGCATGTAAAAAGAAAAAAAAAAGTAATAGGTTACAAATAGATTCATAAACTTTAAACACAATTTCATTAGTTAAAACGCATTATATGTGATAAAATAACTGGATTGACTGAAAGCTGCACGGTACACCTTACACCCCGAGTGGTTAGTTACACTTTAGGACTGCACAATGTATCAAAATTCATAGTCGCTGCAATATCAATACCGCAATGAACTTCTTAAACTGCAATAGATCACAAGCTGATAAGTTTTAAGTACCACACATTCAGACTCTGCATGCCAGTGATATATTTAGCTAATCAGATGGACTCTCACTGCCCTTGATGCCTAACAGCTGATTTAGATGATGGTTGCTGAGAGGCCATAACACCCAGAATGTGTGAAAAGTGAGGAATGAAGAAAATGTGGGTTCCCAATATTTACTTTGACATCATTGCATGTGTTACTTATCCCCCCCCAGTCTTTCATCAAATGTTGGTTACACCTAGAAGAAACTGAGAATAGACTGGAAAAGATTTGTTTTTTTCTTAAATAGATATAATTCTTCATACAATCTCCTTCAATTAACTATCTGTGTCCTCTGGCACAGACAGCCACCAAAACAGCACTCATGTAAATATTTATTTAATAAAAGGGATTTTTTTTTTTAATTTATGCATCGCTGACAGATTTTTGGGCTGCCCCGTTAGTTGGCAACGGACAAATTGTGATTTACGTGGTACAAGCGGGCATGCAGGAGCCTTCTCAAGCCTGGACAGCAGGCTAATGGAGGCACACGCACAGCTTTTATTAGCTGTGAAATCCAATGGCATCAAATATTAAACACTTCATTATGGAGCACTGCTTGTCTTGTTCCACAGAACAGCCACTTAAACCTACAACAGCCAGGAGAAAATAAAGAGAAAAGCAATGTGCGATGACAGCAGTAATTACAGGAAATCTATTCTACAAGATGTGATTGTCATGGTAAACTGCAGCATGTGTGCGTGAGTGTGTGTGTGTGTGTTACATTTACATGCGTTTCTGCTCCTGTGCTGCTTGGTGCTTTGCCCTTTATCAGCGCTGTTAATACTAAAATCATCTATATCGATACAATGATAATATTCTTTATTGACAAAGAAGATGTACACTTCATATGGTCCCGTTACATCTGACATCCCTAGTCTGTGTATTGGACTTTAGTCAGTAAAGGTTTTCAGGTGGGGCGGAGGCTGAAGACAGACACGGAGAGAAAGTAATGCTGACACAAGCAAAGAAAATTGAAGAGAATGGACAGACAGCTAAAGAATGAGACAGGGAATTGGAGAAGAACCAACAGGCAGTTGTCAGAGCCAATCAGTGACAGATTCACAGATGACCCCTGAATGATTTATCCCTGGACATGCTTCTGTCTATCAAAGCATCAGAGGCCATTAACATCAGAGAACGCAGCAAGTAAGAAAAGAGAGGAGCCTCGGCTCATCTGTCATTACTTAAAAGATGACCCTCTGGATGCAGAGCGACCCCTTATTCTCCTGTCCTCTGGCATGCAGACATTTCCCAGAGGAGCAGTTACTTCGAGTTAGAAGTCTCAACTTTTTTCTTATTCAACTCTTTAAAAAAAAAATTAAAACCACTGCAACATAAAACTTAAATCAAGTGTAATTTGGCCTACCGTGACCACACGATCAGGCAGCCTAAGGAGCTGTTTTTGACCTGAAAAAGCCCAGAAACTCACTCTGATTCCCAGCTGTTTGATTTGCCCCTGCATTTTCTTCATAGCAGTTCTTAATTGTATGCTACAGTAGGGGTTAGACCCTGTGTAAAAAAGAAAAAAAAATACTTTTAACTTGCTTAGACCGACAGGAAGCTGGTATGACCATGCTTGGTTCATTCATTAATGGGCTCTTTTCATTTATGAAAAATCATTTCAGTTTTATGAAGCACTCTGGCCTTTAGCCGAACAAACCGTTGCAAACTGTGTTAAGATTGAGATCATACCACCAGCCGCTTCGGAGCAAAATGCTGAAAGCTCAATTTTGCGTAAATGTACAAAGAAGGAAAGTCGCAAAAAAGGACTTGAGTGACAAGATGGAAAAGGAAGAGACCAGCGGGGGAAGGAAAAGAAATAAGCAAATGTTGCTTTAAAAAAATAACATTTTAGTTATAGGAGAGTCTATAACAAAATATCTACCAGGGTGCAGATCTCTGTTCAACAGCTAATAACATCTCAACACACTGTGACATACTGCAACTAAAGAATCTGCACAACATCAAACTGCAACATCATTTTGCTACATATGTTCCATTTAGTGTTCAGTTTGGTTGAAAACATTGACATTTTCTTGCAGTTGCAGGCCTGCAAAGTTTTAAAGTCTTAGTCTACAGAATCTAACAAATTAACCTGCTTGTACATTTTTTCATTTAATGGGTAAATGGATCAGATTTTATCAGTATGAAAGCCTTATAAACCAATGCATCAAGATTTAATCCCACAGCTACTAATCCAAAGGCATACTGAATGAAAAGGTAAAAATCTGTTCATCTTTGTATTCTAAGTATTCACCAATCACGGTTAGCAGGAAGGGCAGTGGAAAAAGAAAACAAAAGAAAACAACAGGGATAACGAGTAAGAGCTTAGAATTCAATTAGTCTTGCCGGTTCTCTGTTAGTGCAGACCAGGACTGACAGCCGGAGGGTAGGCAAGGTAGCCAACAATCACATACATCCTTTCTCTTCTGTGGCAGGTGACGTCTCAGCCACTTGGGGATTTATCAGGTGGAAAAAACACACACCAGTCTCAGCAGTGGCTCATTTACGGCTCCTGCTATTTGCTGATTGGATTACTCTCCGCCAAAATGAGTGAAACTCTGCTCCAGAATACGAGTGCTGACACATCTGAAACATCATATCAGCCAGCTCAGTCACATAAAAGTTATCTCACTGCTCAGCTTGTCAAATTATTTGTGTATACGTTCTCTCAAGTCATGGCCTTGAAACGCTGGATCAAAACAACATGTCAGCCCTCAGAAGTTGTTTTTCCTTTCATCCTGTTCAGAATCAAAATGTTACATCCTTGCTTTAGGGCTGTGAAACTTTCATCTCTTAAACGTGGCTACTTCATGGACACAAGCAAAAAGACCTTAAATATTGATGCTAAAAGTATTCCAACATTCTCCTCCAGAGTGTAAATAGATCTAAATGAGCTATGAACAATGTGAACTACCTTGAGGAGACGGTAGGTTACAACCATGTACCTGACATCATACATTGCAACAAACTAATAATGAGATCACAAACAGGTTCCATCCTGAGTCCACAGATAAATTAGCAAGCTGAGATGGGAACCATTGATTTTTGCATGGCCCTGGATGTTCTGGAGATCTTCTCTGCAGACTGCCAACTATGTCTATCAATACCTACGTGCCTTGCTTTGACAATGGCACCCTTCAAAAAGCAGGTGTGGGAGTTGGGAGCCTGTCTGTGTCAAAGGTTCTGAAAGTAGTTATTTGTCTGGTTTACAACCAGTGAGAAAAGACATGTGCTGTAAAGGAAGATGGACTTCTACAGACTGTGTAGGAGCAACCAGGAAAAAAAGACAGTCAGTTCAGGAAAGTTTAAGATAGTCGAAGAAAATACCAAATAAACAGCCTAAACTTCAAAAGTAATCCAGTGGCTAAGGAAAAAAACAGTCCAAACTCCAAGAGTAAATCTGGGCAAAAGGGAAAACACAAGATTTAAAAGAACTGATGCTCAATCTGCAAACTTAACAAGATGCACAGGCTAATAACTTTGTGACTATGAATTAGACATGAAATCATCATTCCACTCAAGATCCATTACTGCTTTCTTATGTTGTTGTGAATACTTTTAAATCTGTGTCCTTGGTGTTTATGCAATATTTTAAACCTTAACACATCGGCAAACAGCAATTTGCCATGTGATTACTGCATAGAGTGATTTATTGGTGTTAATACTCAAGAGCTCATGTATATCTTGTAATCCCTGTTAATGCATTATTTGTTGTGGCTTATGGGACTTCTCAAGTGTATGTATTAATGCATGTAAATGTTGTGCAGTATAGCAAACTTAAAGATTTCCCTTCACGGAATGAGTCGCCACCTTCATTTAAAAAGCTTCCCAAAAGAGAGAACTACATTTAGAGCCTTTTAGATTACTTTAAATGATGTTTTACATATTTTCAGTTGCTGTAGTGTGACATCCAGTAAAAGTGAAAAGTTGATTACTAGACCTTAAACTCAGGATAAAGCCTTTATGAAAGAATTTATGAACGTATCAGATGTTTGTGTTTGTGAGTAAATAGATGTGTGTGTGTGTTGACAGTGATTCCAGCTGTGCCGATAAGAATCTGGACATCTTGAATTAGTCTTCTAATAAAGCTCAACCAGGTAAAAGTGTGCTGCCTAATCAACTATGACATTGCACACATCACCTGCGCTGTTTACATTTTCAATTAAGCTTCACACTCGCTCAATAGTTTTTGTATGTCTTTGTGTGAGTGTCTGAACCAATCACTTGTACAGGTTGCCCTGCACGGCTCTCAGCAGGTAATTATGGGACTGTCAGTGCCATGCCATCACTGATGGGCATGCACCATTAATATTTATGGTGCTCTGGAATCAGCCCCACACTGAGCACTGTGACAGCAATCACCCCATTTTTTTTTTTTTTTTTTACGGGAGGGGGGTTGTTTTTTTTTCTATCCAGATCAATTCTGATTAGCATTTCAAGCGCTTGGTGGAGCCACACAGTCTGTTGAACTTCCTTCATGTCCTCAAAGATGAATAGAGACAAAGTAAGACAGGGGAGGAAAACAAAGCTGACACAGAGTGAAACCCCAAATTAAATTTATACTTATATATATATATATATATATATATATGTGTGTGTGTGTGTGTGTGTGTGTGTGTGTGTGTGTGTGTGTGTGTGTGTTTAAGTCTAAGTAGCAAAGCAGTCACATGGCGATCCACATGCCAGCAGGAGATCCAGGTGTAAAACCATGACAAAAGTTAAAATTTGCATCTCTTTATCAGCGATATTGGAAGTGACATTTTCTGGCATTAAAGGTGTGATTTGGAGTCCCTTCTAAGCATTGTCTCTTTTCTTCCACCACGGCTGGTGCTTCTTTCAAAACCTCTGTATGGACTGAGCTCCCTTTGTCTACTCTAGGCGACAAACCAATCTGCTTATCTCGAAATCCAGAGGGAGAGTGAAGGTATTTGTTTCAGCAGATTGAAATATTATGCAGCATAGCGAGTAAAAAAAGGTGGGAGGTGGTGTATTTCCTGTCACACCGCGTGTGCGTCTCCTCTTCTGTGTTGATGAAAGTGTGTAAGTCTAAAAGCGGAAAAAAAAAAAGCTCCGCCGGCCTTGACGCGGCCCCACAGATGTTTATTTGTAGTGACAGCAAGGTTTGTTCTCTCTGTGTTCCTATTTATCACACCAAGATGATTGTAAGGATGCGGCCAGATCCCACAGAGAGGACACAATCGCTGCGACGACACATATGCATGAGTAAGCAACGCAGCTCCATAAATTCACAGACATAATCTATCAGCTTAGATCAGCAGTCCACACAGAGAAAAATGAATGCAAGTAACGAGGGACAGCAGACTATGCAGTCAATATAGAAGAATAATGGTTCCTATTCGGGGGTGAATTCTTTATGAGACATAGACTGTAAAGGCTGAAGTAAAACTCAAATGGTTAAAGACCTTCACTGTGTTAAAGAGTCCTCAAACAAACAAACAAATGATAGACACTAACTGGCATCCTGAAATAAAAGGAAGGCAGACAAACAGGCAGGAAGAAGCAAGAGGCTCCTTTGGGAGGCAAAATGCTCTTTGCAGCTCTAGTGAAAATAATGACTCACCAAATGGAGCACTTTAAGGAAATTCACACTCAATTCTCCTGGCTCTCTTCCCCTTCCATTCACTCACTTCTCCGCTTCCTTCTCGCTCTTTGCTTCCATGTTACATTGTCTTTTTGCCTCCCATGAGGGAATATCACACAGCTCCCCAAAAGCACAAAGACACTATAGCCTCAGCTAAAACACTAGCACATGCACCTCCACACACACAGACTGATGCAGCACAGGAAGGTGGTATCCACCTGTGTATCCTCTGTGTGAATTTTGACCTTTTCACACGGGTCCTGTTTCTCATAAATATCTTCTTTTGTGCGGTGGTTTTTTTAGTGTGTCCGTATGTGTGCGTTTTCCACGTCTTTATCATATTTGCGCGTCTGTGCTCATGTGTCTCTATCTCTGAGTTTCACTGCAGAGTTGACCTTTCCATCCCAGGTTTGTCCAAGATTAGAACTGACACAGCCCTCTGCTACAGACCAAACTGATACACATTCTGACACCCACACATACAATCCTTCTCTCACATATATACAGATAAAAAAAAAACCAACACATTAACACTGACAAATACAGATATGGGCTAGAGACAGGTGAGACCCTTGTATCTCTAAAATGTCACTTGTTAAGGACCGCCTTTAAAGTTTGATTAAAAATACAATTTGGTATTCTTTAACACCTTCAAAGAAAACTGCAAGAAGCTGGATAATTTCCTCAACTTAACCTAACAAGACAAAACCTTCAACTTTATAAATACGACCGCTAAGGCTGTTTTTTTTAATGTTTGGAGAAAAATTGACCAAACTGACCATGAAAAAGCTGAAATTATCACTCATTCTGTTGGTGATCTGAATGTCTGCAGCAATATTTAAAGGTAATCTATTCAGAAGGTACTACAATAATACATTTTGGATCAATAAAGCTATTACAATTCTCTGACTGTAAATAATGTCATTATTCAATAAAATTCTTGTATAAATGGCCTGATGATGCAGTTAGGTAAAAAAGAAACGCACTACAGTCATGATTTATTGTCTCAAGATGGTAAATGTTGGTAGATGATCTAATAGTTGTCCAGACTACAACTGTTAACCTGATTTATCAGTTTAGAAAAATGAAAACTGACCAGCCATCATGTAATCTTCTCCCTGCTTATTCACCATTAGCAAGTCAGTAAATGGGAAGACTGCAAATGTGGAGGGCCATAGATTAGAACAGGCAGCATTAGTGTGGACTTTTCAATGGTCCCCTTCGCACTGGATAAAAAATCCATTGTGCTTTCCATGACCTGTACAACTAATGGCTGGATTGTGGAGAATTTGGAAAACTTCCATCAGTGCAAGGCAATGATGATACCACTGCACTCTGTACTCCCCAATTAGGTTTTTTCCAGCTAAGTTCCACTTCTCCAAGACACTCCTGTGCCAACACCAGGCTGTATATGTCCACAGCAAGTTTCCACAAAGATCCACTAATGGTGTCAGAACTGAGTCAGTTTTTAGGCTCTGCTCTGGCACAAGTCTCTCAGACTGTGTCAGAATGTGCCCTAAAAGATCAGACCATACTACAACAGTGCTGCCATGGAAGAGATTGCCAACCATAACTTAAAATATGGAAGTATTCTGTATTTGATACTTAAAAAAAAAAACACATTCTTTACTAAATCTGTAAGGAAGACAATTTGTTACGTATTTTGAAGAGTCAGCATAAATCAATTTATAGACAATGAAAGAAAGTAGTAAACTTAATTTTTGGGTTGCATTTGCTGTAGCATTATTTTAATTACAATATGCAATATTTATATATAACATCCCAAGCTTTTTCACATTTCACATCTGGACTCGATGAGCAAGCAGTCCATTTGTACAAATGTCTTTTAATCCATGAACAATCCTTTTAAATGTCAGATAAATTCATCTGAGATGGTTATTTAAACAAAGAAGCTGCTCAGTTCTGGTTAAATCATGCCAGCGGATGAAACACTTTACCTACTATGACCATTTTAACAGGAAGTTCTAAGTGCTCATTTTTGGCTGAGCTGTGATACTCTGTCACTTTATTTTCTGGTACAAACTATCACACTGACACAAAAGAGAGGCCCAGAAAATATGTTTTAAGGTGGACACAATAAAAGCTTCCCTAGTTTATGGAGCTAAGAGAATTCCTATGGCTCCAAAAGTTCAAACAGAGTTATCTTAGAGTTTGACTTGCTCACCCATGAGGATGGGGATCTTTGTGGTGCTGGTGTTGGATGTGTTTCTGTCTCAGTCAGGGAGAGACCTGAGAATAAAGCTCAGACTGAGCTGAGCAACACTCCATTTCACTGATCGCTGAGCAGCATCTCAGCCACTGCCGGAGGGGGATAAGCTCACTTACCTGGCATGTGTGTGAGATTCTGACTGAATGTGTATGTGCATGCACAGACCTATCTATAGCCATTCTTGGTTGAACCAGTGGTGAGATACTGTTTTCCATCTTATTGTCTGGGTGTGTGAATATGCAAGTAAGAAGCTGTAGATGTGTTTCCTTTAGAGGCAGCCGTCACTGGACAGCTTGGACAATGGGTTTCAAGCATTTAACCTGACTACTGACCCTCATCGTTCATTACTCTAGTGACAGGAGGTGGGGGACAAAGAAGTCAAAACCTCTGAACGGTATGAAGTTCAGGACACAGACTAGCCTGTGTGACCATCTGACATGCTTCTGTCTGCTTTAAATTATTATTACATTTTTTTTTTTTTACAATTTTTTGGCAAAAATATGTTCCTCAGTAAAAGGTCTAAATATATGATATCTAACCCAGTTTACCCAACAGCCGGTCCTTAGAAATAAAGTTCATATGTGAAAAGACTGATGATCTAATGGCTAGTCTGAAAACACCTGTCTCCAAACAGCTTTAATCTCTAGATTTTCAAAGCTGTTCATATCCAAATTATTCTGTAAATTTAAATGTAATGTAAAATTTTGCATTATACAGTCATGAATGGGGATTTTTATGGCTATTAACAAGTGTGACTATCACCTGCAGCAAAATGTAGTACCTCTCAGACATCCAGAAATCATGACCAGGCCAGAATGTCTTGATATTTCTGTTAAAATAACCAAGTTATACAACACTGTCATGGAATTTGCAAGACGTGTTTTAAGATTTCAGCAATTAAAAAAATTGCTACTCTGAACATCCTGGATGTGATGCCTGGATGCCCCCAAAATGCAACGTTTCACTGCTGCTGGTGGTACATCATTTTTCTTTTTTTTTTTATTTTCCAAATAACCATGTAAAACATCAATCAAATTATAAAGAATGGAGCTGTTTTAAAATGGCTCGTTACTGTGCGGATAGCGTTTAGCCTGTCGGTTCAGTCATACATAAATTATATTTTCCCAAACTGAAGCTATCTCCAAAAGGCAACGTTTACACAGAAACCCCCCTCAGAATGGCTTTTATAACTCAACATTTGAAAAGAGAATTCTGACTCGTTACATAAACACATTGTGTCTCTTTCATCTCATGAGGCTGCAGTTTTACTGTTGATGTTAACTAAATGAAACAAAAAGGTCAGTTTTCATAATGTGATCTAATGGTAGGTTTCATACGATGGCAAAATACCAAAATATTCTCATTTCTCTTTTGTAAAAAATACAATGCAAATTCACAATATCCACAATATACTCACAGGGCTGATACTGCAAATTATATTTTGTTTTTTTCCCCCTAACTGCAATAAAAAAAAGTTCCCAAATTAACAAGTAGTAAAAGAAATAATAAAACTTTATGATCAAAAGAAGCTACTTTAATAATGCAACAATCTAATATCATTAATTCATTAATCTGACAGAATTTATTAATACAGTCAATTCGGCACTATTTGTTTCTGTGAATTTTCTCACAATGAATTTTCATGAACACTGGTTTAGCATTTAGATTATTTTTCAAAACATAGAAACATACATGTGTCAGGGAGGAAATCTTAGTATATAATAATATACTTTTCTGAGCTAATTTTCTAAATAAGTTTTGCTGTGTAAAACATACTTATTGATTAATGCACTGATTAATTACTACTAAGGCCAGTAGAAAAATATTTGATCCCCAAAAGAAATCATTCTAAAATATGTATATCTTTTCATAATTGAAGCAAACGTCATGAGATTTTATTTTTATATGTACAAGTCTCTCCAGAAGATCTGCTGCTTAAGTAAACCTTGATCATTTCAGTTTACGTTCAGCAGTCCCTCAAATTATAGTGAAGGGAATAAAGCAGAAGCAGAAGAGATACTTATATCTACTTATGCATTTATTTATCAGAATTTTAAAGATATAAAGTATATATTGTAATCCTGTTTAAATTATTTTTTAAAAAGTTATAATCCACGTGTTAATATTCAAGCTAATTCCCAAGGTTCCACTTTTGCAGTCTGTTTTAGTACATCTAAATACCTTTGCACTTAAGCACAGACACCAGGAAGAAACACATACATCATGTATAACACTATTGTTATTATCTTGTTAAATTAAATCTAACCAAAACACATTCAAATCATACATCTATGAAACATGTATATTGTACAAATACACATGCAAAGATCTGCAGATGGCTTTATCAAACAGCTACTACCTGCTGAGATAAGGAAGCTGTTATTGGAGAAGATACAAGGAATATTTAATGTGTATGAAAAATGAAGCAAACACAAAAGCATCAATAAGTATGAGTGTCTCTGAGAAAGTGTAGAGATTTGGGCTAAAAAAGTACATATTTTATGAACTCATGCTGGTGTTTAGTGTGAAGATGATGGAAATAAAACTGGATTTGGGGATTTAAAAAAATATATTTCAGAAGAACTATGAAAGCTGGGAAGAAAAACACTCAACTACAAAGACATCAAAAACATCCATTATAAAGATGAACACTTTACCAAAAACTGTCCAATTTACCAATTTCTAGATTCAGTGTAATTATTTGACCCAGTTAGTGTCATTATAAATCAGATCAGATAAGGTTGGTCCTAGAAATCAAATTGTATATTTCATATCATGATTATTGTGAAACATTAATTTTACTGTTACCAATAGTTTTACAGTATTTCCAAAAAAAACATAGCTTCAAATGTTGTGCATTATTTTGTTGATGTTTTTTCTTTTTTTATTATTAAAACTGTTAATTTGCCCAGGGCTCTTATTGTGAAAGGTTTTTTAAAGTAGATCATTTAACTGCAGTTGATGTTATTGCACAACCAGCATGTTTCATGTTACCATTTTAGCAGCCATAACTCCAAGTTACATGAGTGAAAATATTTGGCACGCAAATTGATAAAAGCACCTCATTTGTAGGACCACAGGAGGCTAAATTGTTTGCTGACGCTAGCTGTAATGTAGACAGCAGATGTAGATGATTCACTCTGTGTTTTCTTCTTCCCATAGTGTTTCTGCAGATTCATCCAGGACATCAGAAAAGCTTTCAAAATAAGCAATTTCTTAATTTTTTTCCTACTTTTATGATCCTCACTACATGGCCTTTCTAAAATCATTCAGAAAAAAATTCCCTCAGTGATTAAAGCTGCAGTATGTAAGAATTAGACCTTGTCGTCAAATCGGGTCCCACCGTTCATGTAGAAAAAAAAAACATCCACTCTCAGCCACTCACCCCCTCCCCTCCCTGATTTCTGATACTATTGTTGAGTTGCCAGTTCTGATGTTGATTCTTGTTTTGTGTCTTTTTTGTTTTTGTTCAATTTTTGGGAATGTCTGAAGGTCTATTTGTTCAGCATTGAGTTTTCCTAAGTGTGTTTGAACGCCCCATCACGTGCAGCTTGGCTGATCAGTTGGAAGGATGTGGTGGTTTCTTACATGTTGTTGCTGGTCATTGTGGAATTACAGCTGCTTGTGTTGAAGACTTGGCAGCCTTGCAGACTCACATGTGATTCGTTATGGAACCAGGAAGTCTGGACGTGTAAATAATGATTCTGGTCCGGGCTAGCTTGTTTAAAATGATAGAAACTAGCGACCACCCAGCCAGCTGAGATCAAGATCTGTTACAATGTGACTTTATTTTCAACATCAGTGGGACATTAAACTGTTATGTGAGTATTTCCCTGTAAAATTTTTACTCACTGTACCTTTAAACAACACCTAAAATATGATCATTTAACAAATCTGGTCCCTGGAAACTTACATTATCCTGTTTCTCCGTGTCTGAGATTTTGTGGCTGTTAGATGATTAAAAAAAAAATACAGTACTATTAGTAAATTATTTTAACAAGGTAATACTAAGCTTGAGAAATTTGTACTGCAGTAACTATCAAAACATCCCCAGCTGCTAACAGTACTTACTGCACAACATGTATGTCCAGCACTGGCATGTACAGTATGCTGAATGGCAAAATATAGGAGGGATTGCTATCAAGCAAAGGTGCAAAACACAAATCCATAAATCTTTTTTACAGCTTTGAATCACAATTTGCACAATAAAACTCACAATAAATGTCAGATATTTATTTGCAATTTATAATGTAGTGTGGGGAAGTTTTAAAACCATCAGATCCCGTTTATGCAAGGCAGGAGTTTGATAGGTGAACATTAGATTCCCCTCCTGTTTAGTTTTGCTGTAGTTCCTTCTTTTCCAATGCAAAGTAACTGTCAGCATGCAAATTGCAGTGTTGCATGTGTTTTACACTTTACCACAAAATGCTTTTATTTCTTTAGTTAAAAACCCAAACATGGTAACATTTCATCTAAAATCCTCTTGACAATATACTCAGCTCAGCTAATGAATAGTAGTTCTGTGTCAGGACGACTTGACACACTATTCAGAATCCAAAATGGTCAGAATTCAGAAAAAAAGTGATAATGGTTCAGCTAAAATCCTCTTGATAATATTCTGAGCGCAGCTAATGACTGTTTAGTGGCTCTGTGTGAGAGAACACCATGAGAATGAAAGCAAAGATTGCAACAAAAAAGAAAAGAAGTGACTGATGAGGAGCTCTTATAAACATGCTGATTCATTCATTCGCCAGCGCTTCGAAGCGCTTCCTTTGGGAAACGGGGGTCAAACACATTAGCTCCCTGCATTGAACGGGTGCAGTGCTTTTAGAGAACTGCAAGTGCAAGACTGTCAGGGAGGCATCACCTCTGCCTCACATTCATGGTCTCAATGGAAGGAGTGACAGAACAGCTGGGGATGAATGGTAAATGATCTCTGAGTTTATTTCACCTTTGTAACACAGAAGAAGAAACTAATTTATGTATCTTGCTGTAAATGTCCCCAAAACACAAAATATTCTAGAAGTAAAACAAAAAATCTTGTAAACACAGTTTATTTCACAGGGGTACAAATATTTTTTATTAGCCCGCTGTGATCACGTGTACTTGCCAGCTGGATATTGTTACTTTTATTATTACTTTCATGTTTCATGCATTTTTCAGAAATCCCCACGGTCTCTATCAAAGGCCTAGAGGTAATCAGAGCTCAGCTTTTTATGAACACATCAATATTAATATGAAACAGTAGCATGTATAAATACAACTTTAATGCCTGCTGATACAAGTGATTTTGTTGTCTAGTATAACTAATGGAAAAGATTGTAGTTTAAATTGCATGTTAAAACTGCCCTTAGGACGCTGAAAGATTTATAGAGTCAAAGCAGAGCTACTCCAAACGTCCAGTGATGTGGACTAATAAAGTTTAAATATTTAGGACAGGAAAACAACTCATACTCCTTAAGATGATTTTCTTCCAGACGTTTCTACAAAGACAAAAGATTAAAGAAGTGACTAGATATTAAAATGTGCAAGAGGTCTGTGGAATGCAATCATTGGAAAATTTCGGACTGGGGTTTTAAATCCACTACAGTTTAATCTCAAAAGTCAACATAATCACCCAAAATACATTGAAGTTTGTCCCTTTTTATTCTCAGTGGCAACATTTCTTGGCTATAACTTAACAAACACGTTGTGATGTTATTACGAAAACCATAAAATTCTCCTCCTGTTCTGCAGAAAAAAAAAAGTAAAACAAATAATCGCTGCAGCTTTTACATCCTGCAGTGGCCGTTCTGAGTCATTATTGCTCCGTACTCTGTGAAGCTTTTAAAAATATGCACACCTGCCGGAGTTTAGGGGTTTATCATAACTCCAGGTGCCTCCTGATGCCAGGTGGCTAGCTGGCTGTTGCTATCTTGCAGAGAATTAAACAATTACATCTAGGAGAGGGACAGAGTTTCAGGTTTTAAAGGGGTAAAGCTGCAGGAGTCAGCTGAATACACTATATGGATTCCACTCTGTGCAGTCTGTCCCTGCTGTGCAGCTAACGACAGTTAGCCAGCTGTCAGCTGAAGATATCAAACACATTTGTCAAAACACACAAACAGCAGGAGTTCATAAATTGGTGAGCAGACGTTTATTCTCCATCTGTGTTGAAACAGGTTATTAAATTAGATTGAAATAAAACAGTCAATTGAAAGCCTTAATATATACGTTTTATAAATGTGGTATCCCAAGTATGTTCAGGATTTTTTTTAATTATTTTTATATTTGAAATATTTCTTTTTCCCATGCAATGTGAGTTATCCTCAAAATGTAAAATAAGATTATTTAATTTAAAATTACTGATGATAAAAATAAAACATATAAAATGCCTTAACTGAAGGCTGATGTTCTACATGATGCATTTTTCTGTTTATACATGTTGGTAAGCAATAGTGAAATAATGTTACACAATTTTGTAGCAGAGACCTTCAATCGCTAAAAAAAAGCAACAGCTCAGGAAATGAAAAAAGAAAATCTCTTTTAGGACAAATAAACTGCACTCTCAGAAATAGAGGTACGAGACAAGAACATTTTTGTACCTATAGGTAAAGTACAATATTGGTCTTTAAAAGGTCAGAAATGTCCCTCTGAGGGTTAAAATTGATATAAAGTACAAATTTGTACCATTTCAACTGCACCTGCAACCCTGGTCAAGGCTGGTTAATCTCCATTTTATTAAGTTTCACAAGAAACAGAGACAAGAATTTGTACCCTTCATGTCGCTGGGGGTGTACCCTGTAGTCCAGGTCCATTTTTGTACCTTATGAAGTTTTTCCACTAAAACAGTAAAATTATGCCACGTTTTGAAGTTTTAAACCAACATTCTGAAACAAAATATTGAAAATGATGGATGAAATGTACAAAAATGTACTTGTCTCGTACCTCTATTTCTGAGAGTGTGTGTGGTAAAGTTTTCTGGGTATATGGTTAAATATTTGAACATTGACGGTCGTTATCGTTTAAAGATGAAATGATTCTTATGTAAAGAAAAAAACTATACTTATGATTACGTGTTCTGTATTTAATTAAAAACATTTTGTGGTATCTTGCTTGATATTATTAACATTGCAATGTCAATTCACAAGTTCTGGTTGATCATTTTTTGGAAAGTCAGCAACAAAACACAGACAGTCGTGAAAGGGAACCATCATCCATTATCTATACCTACTTATTCTTATTTAGGGTCGCAGGGAGCCGATGTCTATCTCCAAAATTATGAAAAAGATGTGAGTTTTGAACAACATTTATAATTTTTAGAAAATAATATTTCATGACAAAGTTAAAGTCAAAACAAATGTAAATACAAAGTGATAGTTTGTGTAGACTCCCAGTCCTCAAAGGCATGTCGATCCCAAACATTTTCCAAAAAAAGCTACTTGAATTCTTTTTTCTGCTTCATCCAGAAGGTTTCTTTAGTTCTGATCATGGGTTGGGAGTTCCAGGCTTAAGAATTGTTGCAACTAAAGTATTAATAGGCTTGTTAAAGTCACAGAGTCTTGCCTGAGAGTCATTAAGTCATTGCTACCTGTGAGTGGTTAATGTTGCATTCATTGTTTTGCAGCTTTGATTGTTTTGAAACTGCCTTAGAATGATCAAAACTTCTGTTTGGGTTTTTTGTCTTTAGGATGAATCAGTTTCATAATCTGAGTGGAAGTATGTTACACAGTCCAGGGTAGTGAGAAGTGTTTGGACCTCTACATTGCAGAAAACAACCTCTCCACAGACGTATGGTACAGTACAACAAATGAGAACCAGCTCTTCAGGTTAAAAGTCAGCTGTACATCTACATCTTAAAGAGGCCCTTCCATTAAAAACGGTTTTTCTGAGGTTTCTGTTGAATATTTTAGCTCCACAGGTGTTCTTACCTTCATAGTGGGTGTGAAAACAGGTCAATTAACTTCTTTCAGTTTTAATCTCCCGAGTCCGAACGGCCTGTATCTGTTTTGTCACAACTCCTTTGTTCGTTAGTATTCGGCAGCTCCCACAGTTGAAACCACACCTAGCATGCTGCTCACTAAAATGCTGTATTATAACGTAGCAAACACGAAACAGTATTTTTTGCTCTCATAAGCTAGTTTGTTAGCCAATCAGAGCCCAGCAAATTCTAACAATGAATATGAACGAGCTGCTGACAAAGCACTCGAAGCAGCCTGACAGAAGAAGTCGGAACCACCCGAATATTAATGCAGACAGATCGAAAGGTCTGTTAATAATTGTTTCCTGACGTTTTTTTGGATATAAAATGTTTCCTATTACTGGTTAATACTTAAGAAATAACCACAAAGTCCGGAAATGTGAATGAAATGGCCTCTTTAAAGATAAAAGGACACTTGTTGAAGCGAGGACAGAGGAGGATCGAAGGAAGCCATAGAGAAGACCTGAAATAAACAAAGGTGGCCTCAGATTCCATCTGTCTAGCACCAGTACTTCTGCTTTAATGGTGATATACAGAAACAAATGTCTACAAACTTCAATAAACCGAAGCAGTACCATAAAGAAAGTGGGTCAAATGATGTGAGAGACTGTTAAAGTCATACAGAAACTGACTACTGCAAGTTACTGCTGCTAAAGGAAGCTCTACAAGCTGTTGAATCATAGGGTGGACGTTGTTTCTCCACACACTGCTTTTCTACTTTTCTTTGCTTTTGTTTAATAAATAATGACATGGTTGAATCTCTTATGTGTTTTTGTACACTTGAGGTTAGACTGAAGAAACTTTAGAATCTGGTAAACACCAAGTCCTTTTTATTATGTTTTGATACGTAAAACACAAGGATTGAGAGAAACTGGAATTTATTTTCCCCGTGACTGAAATTTAAAAGCAATGCTTGTTTTCCCAGAAGCTACTGATGGAAATCAAAGTGCAACATCCCGTCTGTACCATTACAGGCAACGTGGTGTAGCAGATCGGTCCACTCATAACACAAGTGGATGCTGTTTTCCCCATCCAAGCAGCAAGCTTCCAAAGAAAAATACTTTAGGGTTAGTTTTGTTTATTTATTACTTGATATCAAACACTTAGTGGAGATTTTCTTTATTGATAATTAACTGTATGTAACCTACAAAACATTTCTATAAAGGAATGATGTATAAAAACAATATAGGTCACTGTATTTGCACCTCCTTAACAAGAGATATTACATATACAATATTGCAATGAACCAAAGTATGCCATTTATGATTTTTTCCTGGTTTTAATTAATCTACTATGTTCTTAGAAAGGCATAAAAAAAAATCCAATGCTGCTTGCAGCCAACAAGTCAATGGAATTAACAGAAAACACTGTGAAATGTACACAACAGCCTCATGGCTCAGCACCAAGGCCTCAAGCAGGCAGCTGTGTCATTAGTAAAACTATCCCCTTTTCCATGTTCGGGTCCAGCAAAATCCCCTGAATGTAGCTCCCATTTATTGTATCTTATTCAAATCTGTCAGGATGCCCGGCGGGTAACTGTGGCTGCCTGCTGCTGGAAGCAGAACATAAATTCAGAAGCTTGATTGGATATTGCTTTCACAATGTCTCTCTAGAGTGGTGCTGAGGCTATTCTTGGTGCTGAACATTGATTAGTACCACGCATCTGTTTTGTCCTATTTGTTTGTTACTTAAACATGCATCCCTCTGACTAAAATGTGTGCATGTACATTTAAGTAAGTAGGTGTGAAGGGTACACTGGTGGAGGTTACAATAATTAATATTTCCAGCCCCACATCTCCAAGCTTCTGAAAATCTGACAGGTTTTATTCGGGTCACAATGCTGAACTTCAAGTCACCTCCCATTTCCTGGGTAACAGGTCTGTGGACAATGTGTCCCAAGGTGTCTGGCGCTCAAATGAAATGGTATAATCAGCTGGCCGAATCATTTAGCAAATTGCCTTTTATTATTAGGAACACTCCATTAAATCCTGAAACAAATACATTAACCATGCAGTATGAAAGGTTATAATGTCTCCCCATTGCTGGCAACCTCCCGACCTCTTCATGCAGTCTAGATTGTGCTAAATGTATTGGATGCATTGACAACCCCTAGCTTGGCTGGGTTGGGGGCTAAATGAAAAAGGTATCAAATTAAGCAAATTAATTATTCCTTTTGATTGGCTGACACATTCAGCGCCTGTCATGGCTGTTTAATGTGATGCTGGGAAGGGAAGAGGAAGATGAAGGAGCCCTGTGGTGGAAAAGCCAAGTCTGAACATTACCTGTCAAACTAGGACAAGAAGCCCAGCATGCTGATGGATACCAGTGGAGTAAAAACGGTACAAGAGGTGGAAACAAACCAAGAAGGGGAAAAAAATGGAGAAAAGATTGGAAAATAAAATATGGCAGATGAGGTTAGAACAGAAATATTAAGAAATAAAGTGAGGCTAGATGGAGAAAATTACATGAAAATTTAGGGAGAAGAAACAGTGGGGAGGGGGGGAGCATGTTCAAAGTGTTGAAATTTATTGCATATAACTGCTCCTGATGCTCCGCCGTTTCAATTTCACACAACACAATTCCACAGCTCTGGAGTAAATGTGTCCCTGTCAGCATCAGTTAGGCTTCTGATGGACTCTGTCTCACACCTTCACCCCTCCTGGCGCCTTCCCTCACTCCTCTCTCACCTTTCCACTGCGTCCTTTACCAACTTCTCCCAACTTCCCATCAGTGCACACGCAAACAGAGAGAAGAGTTCAACGTGCAATGAACGGGACAGGAGATGGACAGCAGATAATGAAAATTTAAATTGGACAAGAGGAACAAAGAAGAACTACAATATGTAAAAAATAAAATCAAATAAAGAAAGAAAAAACGTGCAGTACCAAACTTGACTGTTACTCAAAGAGAAGAACAAGGTAAAAAGAAGAGACGACAATATTTAAACCAGTGTTTAACCTCAAATTAAACCTGCTGCAGCATAAAAAATCTAATAGAGCTTTAGGACTAAAAGAGTCACTTTATATTATTAGAATGGTGGAATAAACGCTCCTTTATTCAGTGTTCTGAAACAGGAGACTTGCAGTGGCTAATGCAGGTCAGAGGGATGGATAGATTAAGGAATGCATGTAGGGTCAAAAGTAATATTATTCATTTGGGCTATGTGATGAATAATTTAAGCATGAGGAGCTTCTCTGGATTTATAATGAGTTGAAGGCCACTGTGTGGATGACTTTTATCTTCTACTGTCTAAAGACCCCTTTACTTGCTTTTAAAATGGACAAATAAAATCTTCTGGGTAACTTTATCTCTGTGTATTACACTCTTATTTATTCAAACACACACACGGATGGAGACCCTGGAGCTCTGCTAAGCTGCACCTATCAAAACCCCTGCTTTTCCCCTACAGTTATCATCACAGCTACATGCTACACCACTGCTGGATTACCGCCGTATGCTCCAGCAGCAGCAGCATCACCGTGCTCACCGGCAGCAGCGTCTGAGTGGCAGGAGGAATCATTGCGCGAATCAGCCCGAGAGAAGAGTGCTGAGGCAGAGAAAGAGAGAGAGGGAGGGAGAGAGAGAAGCAAGAAAGACAAGAGAGGAAGAGCAACTCGGAGAGCTCCACTCAGTCTGCTGTGGTTTGATAAGAGTTATTATTTCATTATCTCTCCCTGGGCCTAGTCCTGAGCTAGTTTATGCACACACACACACTCACACACGCATGCATCCACACATAAAGATTCAAATATACACAGAGAAAGGATAGAGAAAGAGTACAGATTAAGGATGTTTTAATGAAGGGCACAGGAAAAACAGGCCACAGAGCGCTTATCACTGCGAGGTGGAAGAGAAACTGCAAGCGAAACAGTTGTTCTACCTTTCACTTCTTGACTGTTTATTAGACCTGTGTCAATATGCACAGCCACACATACTGACACAGCACAACATGTGTCTGCAGCTCTCACACGGAGTTTAGATTTTCTGCTTGTCCAGCTCAAAAACAAGAATAGATTCCAAAATCAAAAGCAGGAAATATTTGTCATTTATTTATGTTGATGCGAACATTTGTCATAAAGCCTTCAATTCAATTTGCTTACAGGGAGTTTTCTTGCAACCAAATTCTGTGAGCAAATTCAAACATTTGCATGTTTCATTAGCTTATAGGAGGAATATCCACTGTGGGTTGTTTGTCCCTATTAGAGACCTGCTTGTCCCGCTGAGTGGTGCAGGGTCCAGCAGAAGCTACGCTTCTTCTTTCAAAAAACTTTAAACCTCCAACACAGTCACAGTCAGAATACTTGCCATGTAAACATTTCCACAGACGTTCACGTTTATAAGGCTTGTGGTCAACCGCCAGGGCTCATAATGCTAATATTTGCATTAAAAATGAAATTAAATTAAGTGACAAAGTCTAGTTTTTTTTCTTAAATATAAATTATTCTGAATTATCATTAATACATCTGATTTATAATGTTATTAGAGTTAATATGAACGAAGTTTGGATCTTTTTTCTTCTTCTGTTACCTTTATTTAATACAGCAAGCTTTAAAAAAACAGGGCATGTGGTATAAAAAGTAAAACTGAAAGTGATTAAGTGAGTGAGTTTTATTACCTGTTTCTTGTCATGGTGTTAAGTAATTAGATTGGGGTTTATAATTTTACTTAGTTCTTGGATTTTGTTGTCTTGTTGTTATGTTATTTGTTGTTCTTTTATTTTCCGAGTTCCATTGGTGGATTCTTTTCTTGTGATTATGCTCATAATCTCCACTTGTTGTTTCTTTACCTCTCACAACTTTCCTTCATCTGTAATCACAACTTACTCCCTTGTTTTCTTTCATCCATCATTAGATCCCTCTGTTTACTCAGTGTATTACTTCCTGATGTTACACGATATTCTCCACTTTCTTTCACTTTGCTTGTTGTATATGTATGTTGTCAGTTCTGTATCTTGTGTGATCCCACATACCTTTTTTTTTTTCAGGTGATTTTTTTGCAGCCTTGCCATTTTTAATTTTAATCTCAGTGCCTTCTGTTTTACATTCAGCTCTTGACCTCCAAATCTGAACTTTGAGTTCTTAAAAACCCAAAACCAATATGAGTTTCCTCTGAGTTTTTTTTTTCCTTCCTCGCCTCTTTACTCTCACAGTTTTCTTCTTTTTTTCACTTCTTTAAGGACTCAAGTAAGCCATGTAAAATTAATTTGAATAGTACATTTTATACTCATCAATCCTCTCACATTGGTTGAGTAACAGAAAATAACAGAAAACTTTGTTAGTTAGCTGTAAATGTAAATATGTAGAAACTGATGCTTTTTTCACTCTTGATTTACTGGTAATTTTCTGCAAAAAAAGAAAAGCCACGTAGAGAAGATGTATGACTTGTATAATGTTCATTGTTATTATAGTAAATAATATTTATGATGAGAAAACTTGAACTTAAAATAAAAGCTGAGTTGACAGTGTTGTAATGGTTACACCCACTAGTTGTAGTTCTGTTGGAGAGTGCACCCCTCCACCCCGAGATGGTCCTGTGTTTCCCTTCAACTACATCTTTTACTTTGTGTGAAGTAGTAAGCATGAATGAAAAAAGAGGGAATCGTATGAAGGATACGGACACAGTGGGTCACCTTGTCATTCAAGCATAATTATGGCTGAAAGACAAGGTGGTAGTGCCACAATTTGATTTGAACGCATGCAAAGTGGTGAGCACTTATAAAAGACTGGCAAGTTTAAATAACAGGAAAAGAGCAAAGTAAAGAGCAGGCTGTGTGAGTGATACGGTAATGGCTTTGACATTTTTGCAACACCATTTTTATGTTGCTCTTTAAAGTACCATGTAGAACAGCAGGAAGAAGCTGAGAAGAGAGTAGCTTAACTTTAACCCCCCCCCCATCCCAACCCACATTCATTTCTGTGTCGGTATTTGTTCGGACAACAGGTGGAAACATAGTTGCTTTTCTGCTTTTAAATGAAAGAAATTATTTGAAACATATTAAAACATTTTTAATACCCTGACGCTGTGGTATTCTTGCTCAAGGTTATCCCATTAGAATTTCATGCCTGCCACTGACAAACCAACTCTGTAGATTTTTGCATTAAAAAAATCAAAACTTGTAAAGAGATTGCATTAAAAATGTTTCAGGTTTAAGATTTACTGCGCTTTTAAAGGTGAGAAGCAAAAGCTGATCCTCAAAATTAAAAGCATGTATAGATGGCCTGCTAATAAAATAATATATTCTTTAGAATGTACCCAAAACAAAAAAAAATATATTTGTGCAAGGGGTGTTTTGAATCCCCCGCATGTGTGGAAATCACATTTATAGCACCAAATTGAGAAGAAATTCATTTGCTATCTTGCACTGATTGGATGTAATATAGAAGTTTTCCTGACCCAATGGAGCTTGAAAGGTTGATAATTGAATAAATTTACCTACTGCTCACTCTCCACATGAGACGAAGGGAAGCATCACAGACATATAATACCAGTGGTAGAGCACTAGCTGACAATGTGAGTTAAATTACAAGAATAAGTTCATTACTAATCATAACCAATGCAAAAACCCATCATCATATGATACTGAAATACCGTAGGTGGTATCCTTTTCTTTATTTTTTACACTGATTCTAATCATTTAGGGGAAAGAATAAGATGCTAAAAATATAAAAAGAAAACAATCCCATGATTTCTCTCTGTGCTCCAGGAAAATGTGGTCAAGTTGGCTTGTATTTCATCCACACAGTGCAAAACATTTCCCATGCTCCATCAAGAAAATCAACATAACCACAATGTAAATTTGGAAAGCCCATGGTTCAAAAAATGTCTACTTGGCATACACAGAGACTTTTTTTTTACAGGGATACATTACAAATAGAAACACAAAGAATTTATTCAATACATTCAGTGGCTTTTAACAGCCTCACATTGTAACTCAAGCCAAAGCCATGCTGTTGCAATACATCTATCATTGCCTTATAAAGCAGCCCAAGAACAATAAGCAGAGACAAGAGGAAAGATTAAGGATGAGAGCAATGATGTAGGGGATAGAGAGCACAGAGTAGGAGGGACAAACACAAAGGGAACAGATTGAAAGTGTCAGTGCCCCACTTTACAGCAGATGGGGATTTCGCAATGCGCAGTCCTCCTCTCGTTCTCTGTTTACCGTTCTTCCAGTAAGGCTGAGCGAGAAAAAGCACTTCAGTGACAATGTTATGGCTCTTGTCTGAACACATTTACATTCTGCCGCACAAACAAGTGGACACAATTTGGATTAATGATATGAATTTGTCAGCACTATATGGCTGCTTGCGTTTATACAAATAAACAACAGAAAGCACACAAGGGCAAAATGTTCCCTGGATGCACGAAGAAATCCAAAAGTACTGCAGTTTATGGGTATAGCTGTATACACACACAAACACAACCTGTCATCTCTATACTGAAGGATAGCTGTGTTCCAGTGCACCAAGCTCTGTAATGGGGAGGAAAAACATACTTTTGGTGGGAATTAATTTTGTCGATCTTTGCTCAGGCTAGGCACACCAATCAATGCAATGTAAAGAGAGCTAAATCCTCAGCCTTGTATGTGCATAATACCTGCAAATACAGAGTAAGAAAACTGATTTCATGTATATTGTAGTTTACATCTGCATGTTTAAGTATTTTTTTTTTCTCCCATTCTGTTTGAGGGTGATGAAATGAAACACACTGACAGGAAATATTATTTGGTCTCTCTTTGCAATAAGAAAATCATTCACGTAAATGTTTTCTAGTAATGACTCAGAACAACATTACTGAGTGTCATCTGATGTCAAGTTTGTACTATTGATAGTTTTAAAGTGTATTTTGTATTTTGATGTGTTATTTAACTACTTCATATCAATCAATATTGCATTTGTGCCATTATTCCACAAATCTAGATCCGGTGGTGAGTACCCTATACTCTCTGATTGTCTGTGTTCTTCCAGGCTGTAATTATTATGACTAAGTCATATAATCTCAGGCATCTGTGAGACAGCTGGAGCTCATTTCAAACTCCAGTTGCTTTTTATTTATAGCATTCATGTTCCTCAGGTCAGAAGTTGCATGTTCAGAGTGTGACATTCAGAAAAGTAGATTTCTGCACCGTTCTTCATGCACATCACTGCTTTTTTTCTGTGTGGTATTCCATTACAAGTTGTGTTGTTCATAGGAATGACATAAACATTTCAATTCAACAAATATATCCAAGCAATTCAGAACAAGTTGCACATTAAACATTAAATATCAAAATAAGTTCACTATACAATTCATTTGTCAGCTTAGAGAATAGACAAATAATGGAAAGGATTTTCTGCATTCATCACTGTCCAAAGTTGCCTGTAAAATTTTATTGATATCCCCCAAAGTGCATTTTAACAAGTGTTCATTTAGAGTCCTGTGTGTATGCATGCAAAAAGGTCCCAGGCAGGTGTGGAACCTGAGATCTTTGCGCTGCAAGGCAACAGTGCTGACCATTTTCTCTAACTTTCAACTATTCTAACACATTCAAACAATAATTTGCAAACTGAGGTCTACATGGGGTTCAGTGTCTTGCTCAAGAACACTTTGACATGTGGTAGGGGAGGTCAGGATCAAACCTCCAACTTAGTTTGACACTAAATCAAACACTGTATTTTACAAGAGATATAAATTACTCAAATCTTCAATGAAAAGATGACTAGACTTTCAGAGTTAGGTTCACAATGCCATTACAAGTAATTATAGGATTTGGAAAGCTTAAAAATGTTGCTATTTCCAAGTAATGTCGTACAAAAATGTATTCAATATGATGATTTACAGAAGAAATCTTAACGTGAGGCCACTTTAACTTAAAAAGGGGTGGGATGGGGGTTAATATTGTGTTTTAAATGCTGAATCTAGGCTGTTATCCCTTAGCTCAAAGAGAGAACATCAGTGACTCAGTGATAAGACAATTTCTAGGGATGTTTTCTTTTCTGAGACCAGCAATGATCTTCTGCTCCTATCGTCTCTTTGTCTCCATTTTTATTGAGCCACCAAGGCCAGTGCTGGGTCAGATTTGTCTTGTGTCTTGACCAAAGCAAAGGTGACAGGGAAGGAACCATAACAAGGATGACTCATCCTTTTACATTGGGTACAAAAACATCAGCCATTTACATTTAGCAGTCTTAGGTTAATTTGTTCTGACTGGAAATTTTCAAAATAAAGAAACATAAATGTAATCATCTCCTGTTCAAATTATCTAACGGTGTTCTGGCTCTATCACTTCCTGACTGTAGAACATCCAGATCCAGATGGACAGCATGCGTCTCTATTAATAACAGTTATTTTAGCTCTCTTACTTCACTGATTAAAAATGAAATGAAAACTCTAATGAAGCTGCCATCTCTCTGGTCACCAGACTTACCCTAGAGAGCTCACGAGACCAAAAGCGGATCAGTCCCTAACCTCCATTAAAACCCCCCAACTCTCCTACCCAAAATACTCATTACATAAATGCTACCAAGCCAAATTTCCAAATGCCTCACTATCTCACCAGAGCCATCCTGGCAACAGCCTCTAAAACAGATTGTATCTTGAGTGCTGCTGTGTCACACTGCATCAAAGACTGGTGCAGGCATTAGCACATGTGGCTAACCAGGGAGGCTGCAGATTAAATTAGGATTCTGCCTCATGTGGGCAGAATGAACAGAAACACATGTGTAGCTGTCGCTGATTTAATGAGCACATTAAGCACATCAGTACACTGAACATAAAACGTCTGCGCAGATATTTGGATTTGGTCGACATGAGGACCATCATAGTTCGATGCAAATAAACCCTGCCCACCTTTCCATACCTAAAAAGTGATGTCAGGCTAAGGACACTTTTAGGGGGAGGAAAAATCTATGGCAAACATGTTCACAAAAAACACTCCAAAAAATTCAACAATAACTTCATATCTATATCAAAATCTTAAACAAAAAAGTATCAAAAAAGGAGAATTTAAAAGAACAACATATTTTTTTCAATGTGAACAACAACAAAATATTTGCTGTCCTTTCAACAAAGAAATGAAGACCTAAAACTAAACATGAAAAATGAGCATGATACACCAACGCAAGAGTATTAGTTTTCCCCATCTCTGTAAAACTGCATATTGAACTTCCTATAAGATCTAACATGCACAAACAATACAACAGGGACCAAAAACAAAAAGGAACAGTTATAGAGCAGTAGCATCTCAGCTAGTAGGCTCTAGCTGGCCTAAATCAATAGCTATTTACTTCTTCCAACTGGCTTAGAACAAAAAACAGGAAAAAACAAGCGAGAACACAAGTGTGAATAGAGATGCTGAGCAGCAAAGCAATCAATTTTAGGAGAAAAAAAAGTGAACCCAAGACCAGCGCTCCAAGGAAATAAGGAAATATGGAACAACAAAAGCAACCAATAAACATCAAAAGTTGTTCTTTTCTGATTACTCAATCCATCTTGCTTCATTTGCTGGATATATGATATTGAATGTGTGGTCAAAATCTGCTTTCTGGACTTGCATGGATGATGCTGCTCAGTTGGTGCAAAGGAAAGGGTTGTTCCATAGCACATCTGGGTAAACTGGGAGGATACTGGAGGATCATCTAAGGGCATGAAATATGTTCAAGACCTGTGAAAAAAGTATTTGAGAGGGTTTGCAAAAGAGACACTGTACTGTTGCTCCTGGACACAGAGAGAGAGAGATGGCGAGGGCAGGGAGATAAGGGAGCCATGGCAAACAGCAAGCCTGAACGAGTAATGGAAAAAGGAGGGGTTGAAGAGGGAGAGAGAGAGAGACAGGGAAGTTACAGGGTACATGTGATGTTGTGCTGGGAAAATTCAGACAAAATGTGGGCTGTCCAGTCCTGGCTGTCTACTACCTAGGAAGCTTGAACTGATGTTACTCCACCAAGCTCCAACCGAGACAGCATGAGCAGACATTAGAGGTCACATCTTCAACTACAACAACATTGTTGTTATTGAACCCGAATTCAAGCTCTCAAATAATCCAACCCTCAGATCATTGCTGAGTATGTTACAACCATACTTAGGGATCTCTGCTGTACAGTACATTAAAACCAATCATTATCACGAATAAAAAGCCTAACAAGATATGAAGTGCCACTCAATGCCGAGCTTTCTCTGTACAAGGAGAGCCCAGAGTACCATGGGGTGTATAGGGAGATGGGGAAAAATGAGAGAGGGAGGGTATACAGGATGAAAAACACAAAGAGGAGGACAGTCCAATCACTGTCAGTAACTATGAATTATACATGAGTTGTAGTTTTTATGCTGTCTGTTCACTCCCCCGCTTTGTCACTATTAAATATTCACATCAACATCTTTGTAGGCCATTGTTAATTACTCATCACAACAACAAAAGGTCTCAGCCGGATATTGCCAATGCCAACCTCCATTAAAATGTGTATGAAGCTTCCCGATAGCACTATCAGATCAAATGAGTGGAAGCACAGCCTCCTTTTCTGCTGCCAGAGACTGCCTGGTGGTAGTAGCAAACCCATGATACATTTGGTACAACTACTTCTCAGTTTATGGAGTAGGGTCTGTGTTGAACTGGAAATGGTACATTGTGTTTTCTATTGTTTTTTTTACACAGCTATTGGGATGGCAAAAAAAAAAGAAAAAACTGTTGGTAAATTGTGCAAAAATACTGCTGTAATATTGGCATGTTACCAAAATGAAAACAGGTTGTTATAATAAAGAGAAAGAATTTTAAATTAATATATCTTGGAGTGGTGGTATGTTTTATAATGAGTTAAATAGTCTTTTTCACATTTATTTTAAAAAATCGCACCATATCTGAAAAGTTTTAATTGAGCAGAAGAACTAAAGAAAAAACTAGAACGAGGGAGGGGCTGGTAGGATCAGCCAGTCTGCGTAAATATCCAAAAATAAATTGTTGTAGCTTGAACTGAAACATGAACTTCTGCTGACAAAAATAAAATAAAAATAAATAAATCTGACACTATTTCAACACACTGATAAAGATCAGCTCACCCTTCCACATGAGCGGTTGTTGTTCATACTCGGGTCCTCTGCCAGGGGCCAGGGAGATTAAGGGTTCTAAGCAGTATATTAGCTGCTCCTAGTTTTCTGCTCTTTCGAGCAGAGTTCCCTGATGTTGGTCCTGGGATCTGTTGGAGCCACTCTCCAAGTTTGGGGGTCACAGCATCAATTGCTTCAATAACCACTGGTGCCACTGAGGCCTTGACTTTCTAAAACTTCAGTTTCCTCTTTCAGCCCTTGGTGTTTCTCAGACTTCTCGTGTTCCTTTTTCTTGATGTTTTTATCATTTGGGATCACTACATCAATCATTACTTCCTTTCTCTAGTTGGCTGGTACAGTAGTTTAGTCATCTGCTATTGATGCAGAGAGTCTGGGGCTCAAACTCCAGTCTTGTGATCTCAGTACCAAATGAGAGAGAGAGATATAATAGAGATGCCATGCTGGCTCAGACTTCATCAGGATAAACAAGATCCATGTGGTAACTATGATATTCTGATGATCAATGGGCTTCTGGAACAAAACACTGATGAACAAGGGCAGATAATGTATAGGTATATAAACATTAATATACAGAATGTATATACACACAATATTAGATCACTTTAAGGTTTTGAAGCTTGCTAGAAGTAAAAGCATTAGTTGGCTTCTCTGAAAGAAACATCAACTTCTACTTTGACATACTTTAGTTTCTTGATTGTGAAAAAAAACAACTAACTACTTCCCCATGACTGCTTCTAAAGTTTCTATGTCAGATGAGCACTGGTGTGGAAAGTTAAATTCAATAAGTGATACATAATGCATTAAACCCCTATACAGTCAAGAACAGGCACTGCTCCTGTTGAAATAGGAAACATCTCGGTGTGCCTGTTAACCTGCTGCCTTTCGGACAATAAATTCATCTCTTTTTTTAACCTGTAAGCTAACACACAAACACAGAATAGCACCTGTGTGCTAACAAATACGCTTAGAAAAATATTTCTGTCACCTGGGGAGAGAACAAAGTGAGCAAGAAGCAAGAACTTTGCCACCAGAAGCAGAAATTTACACTCTTTAATCCTCAGCTACTGCAAACGCCAGCACACAGGAACCTTGAGCTGTGTGGCTTTCACTCTGCAGGCCTGACTAACAAGGCTGCAGGGACATGCTGGTAACTCAGAAGGCTTGCAGAGCAGAATTCCTCTTCCGACACTTTGTCCACAACAATGCAACGGCTGCTAGTGTATTCACCAAAAATGGAATACGTCTGATTATATGATAATGTTCATAGAGCACTAGTTTCTTACCAGGCAGTCACTGACCAAAATGAGAGTGTATGTGTGTAGAGGTTTGTGGCAGTGTGTGTGTGTGGGTAGTGGGGGTTGGGATGGATGGTGTAAACACGCCAGCCTACAAGGATTGGGCTAATATCCAGTTTGTTCTCTCTCGCCTCAGCTCCACGGTGGCTGCAACGCAATTTCTTCCAATTGACCTCCCTGCCACCGGCACAATCACTCTCCACCGGAGACAAAACGGCCCCAGAATACGGAGCAGCAAGCAGCACTAGCCTGGTGCTAGAAGAGCCACTGACAAACAACAACAAAAAAAATAGGTGGGGACTGAACCAACCACAAGGCGGAAATGAGATGAATTAGAGAGCGAGGAGGAGGAGGCATATGGAGGTGAAAGAGTGAATTTATTCTGTGCTTTAGTGGCAGTGACAAAGCACAAGCATTTAGAGATCAGCTAAGGAGGAAATTAGAAGCATTACAGTCGGCACTGGTTGTTTCTGTTCCTTCTCTCTGACTTTTACTTGTTTTCTGTCTGAATGTTGCTAATGAAACTGTACAACTAAAAACAAGCAAGTGATTTCAAAACAAGCCTTTCAAATCCTAAACGTGGTTGAAATTGATAAAGGTAAGATAGACACTATGAGTGAATTAAAATAGTTAAGTATCCAGGTGTTTCTAAGTAACATTGCTACAAAACAAACATCAGGAAATCACCTAGATTTATAAGAGCAATGGCCCAGCCAAAGGCTAAAAGGCTTTATGACGGCAAAGGATTGCCAATAAATGTGAGGTTGGAGCCCTCTAAGAGCAGTACTCTGGAGTAATAGGATTAGTAGAAGTCAAGAGCACAGCCATCTTAACTCTTTCTCCTGCACAAATCACTGAGAAGCATCTCTGCCACAGCTGTGCTGATGATGCAAGAACAATCCAGATTCCTGCTCCATGAAGCTGGACTCAGTCCTCTCACACCTGCACACGTTGTCCATCACAATGGGAAACAAACGTTCAGTCCTGCAATGCTCCTCTGGAGAGACCAATAACTGTTAATGGACTGGAGTTAAAGATATGTAAAGAGATAGATGGACACAGGGAATACGCATGAGAATGAATTGATGGTTCCCAGCTTATCTATTATTCTTACACCATTCAACACAAAGTGCTGACTTAGTCGTATTTCCCCCCAGCAGACACCGCCACACACTTCCCTGCATTTTCACCTTGCCCACGGCGAGTCTGTGGAAACTGTTCGACTCATTTTTTTTTATGTTAAATGAAATTAGTGCAATGCATCAGTGAGTTCATTTTTCCCACTGAAAATCACATGGTCTTCTGCTCTGCACATAAAAAGGAAAGCAGCAGGGCACCTGAAGGTCGGCCACGTCTCTTTGCTCTCCATGCACTTCCATTTTTCAAACACTGGAGTAAAATTATTGATTTTTTTTTTGTTCACCTTCTTTCATCAAACCTTTTCAATTTTTTTATATTCATTCTCACTCTGATTCTTTGAATTTATTAAAACAATATGTTTGGCTCTCCTTTAAACATTCTGACTGAGCATCATTCCTCTGCCAGCTTTATGTATATATATATATATACAGTATATATATATATATATATATATATATATATATACGCAAACAAGATTGGCGTGTTGGCATTAGATTTATGCACATCATAATTTTTGGCCCAAACATGCATCTGCACTTACACAAGGCTTGCTGCTGTTTCCCATTTCCTTTTCTGTGATAATACTTAACATGCAGCATGCTTCTTTACCCACAGGCTTCTTTCTGCACATTTCCCACACGCCCTAACGGCTTGATGGGTCTTCCAGTTCCTGGATCAGGATGCAACTGGCTCTGTGTGCCACAGCAAAAAGAGCACCCCTTTAGCTATTAGGGAGAATTCCCAATGCTTGTGGCTCTCTATCTCTTTCGCTGGTCATTTTTGCCTTACAGTTACAAACTCCAGTGAGGAATTGGTAACCATCGTTGGCAAATGAGTTGCAAAAGAAAAGAGCAAAGTACAGTGAAGAGTGATGGAATTGCTCAAAGATTTAATTCAGCTCTGAGGAGATGGCAGCTTAATGTATATAAATGAACGGGATGAAGAGTTATGAGAGAGGAAAGGCAGCTGCTGCACCGGGGATCATCATAGCTGTCCCAAAGCTAAACAGTGGAGACATAATATAAGATAATTTAATATTGTGTATTAGTACCCAGGCATTAATGTACAACTACAAAGCTAAAGATTGCATGCTCTGTCTTATTGCTTGTTGCTGCTGCAAGGGTCATAAAGAGCTGATTTGATGAGATGGAAAGAAATAAGTGAGCATTGAATCATCATGTTTTTAGTGCTGTCAGTTAAAAAGCTCAAAACAAACAGTTTTGATTCGGTGTGTGTTTTTTTCTCCAGCTAGAGGCAAACTGGTTTTAAATTGAAGTGTGAAAATTGAAGGTAATTCTGCTGCTATGAGTCATATGATGCAAATTAAATTTCATGGCTTTGGTTATTGGTGTCAAACCATGAACGATTCTCCCATGGCTTTTTTCTAACAAATGCCCATGTCTTAGAAGAACAAGATGGATGATCTTAGTCTTTGTGGTTCTTGTTTTGAATGTAAGCGCATCTCTATTGCAATATACACTCACCGGCCACTTTATTAGGTACACCATGCTAGTAACGGGTTGGACACCCTTTTGCCTTCAGAACTGCCTCAATTCTTCGTGGCATAGATTCAACAAGGTGCTGGAAGCATTCCTCCGAGAGTTTGGTCCATATTGACATGATGGCATCACACAGTTGGCGCAGATTTGTCGGCTGCACATCCATGATGCGAATCTCCCGTTCCACCACATCCCAAAGATGCTCTATTGGATTGAGATCTGGTGACTGTGGAGGCCATTTGAGTACAGTGAACTCATTGTCATGTTCAAGAAACCAGTCCAAGATGATTCCAGCTTTATGACATGGTGCATTATCCTGCTGAAAGTAGCCCTCAGAAGTTGGGTACATTGTGGTCATAAAGGGATGGACATGGTCAGCAACAATACTCAGGTAGGCTGTGGCGTTGTAACGATGCTCAATTGGTACCAAGGGGCCCAAAGAGTGCCAAGAAAATATTCCCCACACCATTACACCACCACCACCAGCCTGAACCGTTGATACAAGGCAGGATGGATCTATGCTTTCATGTTGTTGACGCCAAATTCTGACCCTACCATCCGAATGTCGCAGCAGAAATCGAGACTCATCAGACCAGGCAACGTTTTTCCAATCTTCTATTGTCCAATTTCGATGAGCTTGTGCAAACTGTAGCCTCAGTTTCCTGTTCTTAGCTGAAAGGAGTGGCACCCGGCGTGGTCTTCTGCTGCTGCAGCAGTTGGACAGGTGTACCTAATAAAGTGGCCGGTGAGTGTATATGACTTGGTAATCCAGCTGGACTGGTTGGTATATTTCCAGCCAAACAGAGAGGCAGACGCTCGCTGAGTAACCTGAGTGTCCTGGATCTCTGTTGTCTGAGGAGACGGTGATGATCATGAGGAAATCAACAGATTCACCCCTTTTTTTTAACTGGAGTTTGTTTGGCACTGCTGGTGAGATAGCACAATGTATAGATACTACAGAGACCTTCCCTTTCAAAATGTTTTATACATAAATGCAATAGCAAAAAAAAGAAGTGTTGAGTGTTAAAAAAGCCGCGATCTGCTGATGCTATTGACGATTATTGCTGCTTTTGATCTATTTGATTTATTTTACATGAATAGCAAAACTATATAAGTCCTTTTTTAATTAAAAAAATAATCTGAAAAGTCACTGACGATGTGGTGAAAGTCTGGTGGCTCCATATCGGTCCACCCAGTAAATCTCTCTTGTGGTGCCCAGACAGAGTTTAGTGCCAAGCAAGCAGACCACCTCCTGTCCCTGCATCTTCATCGACCTTCCCCCTTGTATCTTCATGTGGTTTACTTTGAGACTTGGTCACATCCACACAAAAACAGACTGCAGTCTACAGTCCCAGGCTATCGGGCTCCCAACTGTCAGATCTGCAGCATGCAACGATACTCCAGGCTGGCTTTCAGTGCGTCCTCACACACTGACACTTTGTTCGCTGTCACACTTCACCAGGACGTGCTACGAAAACAAAACTAAGCCTTCTCAGTCATCGCTCAGCCAGTGTGTAAACAGACACATATGTGATAACTAATATATGAACTCTCACATATGCTGATGCACACAGACACACATACACTCTCAGCTAGAAGGAGACTGTGTCAGCTTTTGCTCAGTGGGAGAGGGAAGCTAGAAGATAGACAGTGTCAGGGAGAAGAGGAAGAAGCTTGGGATATTGGACTGAATATGTAGGAGAGAATTCACAAGGAACGCAGCACAAAAGAACCACGGTGACATGAAGGGATATAAAGAATGGGAATAAAGTGAGAGCTCAGAAATAGACGAAGACAACGACAGACAAGGGAAAATATAAGAAAGGGAAAGATGTACAAAAAAGCAGAGCATCTGTCTGTGCTGGTCCATTTGGCATTCTTCTTGCTGTCCTGTTTATGTCTAGTCCAGCTCCTCAGCTATTCAGAAGCCTCTCACGTGTTCTTTTTAAAAAAGGGCTTCAGCATTTTCTTCTTTTTCCTCCTACTTTATCTCACTCTCCTCTGTCCTCAGTCTTTTAACCCCAGCTACCACCTGAGCACCTCATTGTGTCACATTCTAAAAAGAGTCTTGTAGGAAAAATGGATGGAGGGAAGGGGAACTCTTATTGTCATAATGGCCTGCTATATGAAATGTGCAGCATCTATGTTACATGAACTTCTCTTTAAACCTTCTTGTCCTGAGGCTAAAACTGTAGTAGTAAAAGTCAAAATTGATGAGTCAAGAGCAGCATGTTATATGACAATGAAACAACATGAACACTGGTGAACATTTTAGACACAAAAAAAAAATTGTATTTGTGGAAAAAATGCTTGAGGACGTTCAATGCTGTAACATCAGTGTCATTTGACCCACCCAGCATTATTACATTATTCTAAGGGCATTTTCATCTCTTTGGGTGAAATGAAGGGAGGTTCAACTAGAAGGTGTTTCTCTGTCTCTCACCTGAATTTGTTGGATTTTTCGAAAAAGAAAGAATGTTGATGAATGCTCTTGAAATGAGGGCCCTTTGAGCAAGGCAGTCGACACAAACTATCCATCACCATTACCTCTGAGTTTAGGACAGACGGACTTTAAATTAGAGAAATGCAAGATTTTTCAAATCTAAATGAGATATCTTTAAACCCTGAGGGCCAAAAATAAAATGAGTGTGTTGTGTTTTTTAATCAGAATTTTTGAATCTACTTCAGACATCCAAGCATGTCCTTTCAAATAAGTTAAATAAAAACGTGTCTTCTTTAGGATCAAATGTAAATGATGGTTAACTACACAATCCTTCATGCCCATTTGACTCAATCCCACTATAAACCCCCATCCAACATCAACTAATGAAGTCGGGAAAGAACACTCCTGAGTTATAAAAGGCATGTGGTGAGTTTAATTAAACAATGCTAATGAGCAACTAATTAAATGCTTTTCGATCAAAACAAGCCAGTAATTACCTGGAGCAGAGATGGATAATGAGCACACTACAGTCACTTGCAGACAGGCAAACCCATAGAGACCCGAGTAGATCAATTCCCTTAGTATTAATGACCACTTTCGTTTCCTTGTCTTCTCCTTACCCATGTCGTCCTCTGCTCAAACTCTTTCAATATGTCAGACAGAGGAAGGGATGAGAGAGGGCGGACATGACGCCCAGAGAGGAGCTCTTGAGGAAATACTTTAGTTTGAGTGTTGACAGAAACATCAAACACACTTTTATCTGCCAGTGTCATTCACTGCCCGTCTCTTGCTCACACTCTCTCCATCGATTGATCCTAAAATCCTTCTCTTCTTCTCTGGTGGTTTAACTGGTCTAAAAATTTCTCTCTGAATGGAAATTAGTCATGTGGAGGGAATCTCTATGGAACAATCCTCTGTGGTGGTGGTAAAGCTCTCCCCTCTCTGGTCACACTGACAGGTCGATGTCTGTGCTCGGATTCTTCTCTTGGCACTCAAGAAAAAAAATTTAAAAAGTCCAATTGGTTGACAAGGTCAGTGCCACAGAGACTGGAAAAGTCACCACTTCTAAACTGCAAGGATGCCATGGGAAATAAACAGTACATACATCATTCTATAGCCCATCTAAACAATCTCAGAAGAAAGAGAAAATCCAGCGGGAATGTCAAAGTCAGAAAAGGGAGCGATGAAAGAGACGGAACGATATAAGAGTGAAATTCTGCTGCCTGACAAAAGAGCCCATAGGCCTGTTTGATAAGGGAGAAAGAGAGATATAGCAACAAAAAGAAGAAAGAAAAAAGAAGATAGATTGGGAGAGATGAGAGCAAAGAAGCCATCAGCATGCAGCTGGACACAGGAAGATGAGGAATGGCCACACAGAGTAAGGCAGCCCATGCAGACGAACAGATTCAGCTGAGAAGAAAAGGGAACAAATCATATTTATATATATAAATGGTATTTTTCTTCTCATTAATCTTCTCAGAATCACAGTGATGATCTGTTCCTCACCTCAGAGATGCCTCAGTCAACAGGAAACTGTCAGCAGGATCCTTTTCTTTATGATCCATGTTTTCTTTTCAAGCAGTTCAAAAAAATGTGTATTATTGTAAAGCCTTATTGAGGACAGAGCAACAAAGAACCTATTTGTCTTGCTAAAAGAAAAGCAATTACATATTTGGAATGAAGAAGCCCCCAAACAGGAACAGACCACGGAAGGCAGTAATTAAAAGTCAGTCTATCATTCACTGTATACAGTAGTTCCATTTTACGCTCCTATAAAAACTCTATTAATTTTATAACAGTACTGTTGGTATTATCAGGTATCCTGAATATTTTAAGCAATAAATTCTGACCTTCAGATGACCCGACACAGAGCTCACTCACTGCTCTTCAACTTGAATGTATGAGTCCTTTAAGCAGCTGAGCAGATAAAACGCCATATGCTGGGGAATGAAGTACCAGCTCAAAAGAGAGCGAGACGAAAACAGAACAGCTGACACACTATGTGATGCTAAACAATACAAAAAGACACACTAAACAAAAAAAACATGTACTATGTTTTAATTGCTATTTTTTTATAAGTCAAGCAAAAGTTTTATTATTAATAAGGAGATTCATTAGTTTATTCTAATATAGTTAGGAGTCTAGTTTTTTTTCATCATTATTATTATCTCCATTGTTCAAATTATACAGCCTGGCAGCATGAGTAGCTTGCTAATTAGCCAGCTAATACCCAGGCCTTCTGTTGCTTGATGAGTGCTGCTGATGAAGCTCAAGTGATAAAATCCTATGATGAGGTGCGCAAAACTTTAAAGCACCCAAAATTTGCATTAAAATTATGGAATCAAAGCTCAGTTTAAACAGAAACTAATGGAAGATGAGCATTTTTTTGTTTGTTTGTTTACATGCATATATATTCCTACAGAAGCAGAAATGTGTCTGATGTCAGAGCATCTCAGATGCACCAGCCTCCAAAGAAATGAAAAATGTCAACAAATGTCAAAAATGTCAACAGCTTTGTGGTGCAACCCAGTGATTTTACAGAATTAGGTTGTTGTTTGCCGTTTGCATGCACATGCCAAAGTTATACCAGTTAGAAAGTGCTGCTGCATCCTGGGGTTTTATAGAAAGCATGGAGGTTGAAATTCTTTATAGACAGGCATATAAATGAACACTATTATCATCCTGTGTTAATCACACACAAAAAAAGTGGGCATATAAATTATTCATGCCAAACTGCATGCATTAGGATTTACAAGCACTGCTGCTGCAGTAAACTGTGTTAGTGCTTTAAAATGAAAAAGGGCAAATGATCTGCCATCAGCTCATTTTTGCACCGGGTCACAATTTACGTTCTGATTCGACCGCACTCGGTACAACATTTGAATAAAATGGAGATGCTCCAATGTGTCGCTCCTAAAACCGACCCCGATGTGCAAACAATTTAGAAATGGTTTCACAAACAGTTAAGCAACAAGCTGTGACAGATGTTCACTTGAGCCTCTGTGTGGGCAGCCAGCACTTTCACTCTAATTCCCCCCCCCACACACACACACACACACTTTGGCAAGAAAAACAGCTTATTTTAGCAGGCTGTTTAAAACACAGAAATATACACAGAGAATTACTACAAAAGAACAATTTTACTTGTGCAAATACAAAAAAACCTGAAGTGGAGTAAGAAAAAAAAGTGGTTCATTCACATTTTTAACTTCCTCTTTCACAGTGCAGTAGATTGATAACTGATCATTACTTTCAACAAAATCTAATGAAGACTAAGCGTATCCTTCTAAACCGATGCATTTTTCTGACCCAGATTAGTGCGGCTTTGCAGTTTCAGACCGAACAGGACAAAGCAGCCGACTCTGGCTGACAGCGGCCTCAGATCACACAACATGTATCTACCTCCTCTCACACCTACTCTCATCTCCTGTCATCCTTTTTCCACTTTCTCCCCTTCTGTGAACGAACGGGGAGGGAAGACAGATAAGGCTTCTGCCTCAGAAATTACCTATCACAGCTTGGCAATGTGTCCAGCAATGCTGTCTGAGAAGCGCTGCATTTGTCAATCCAATCCAGTTGAAGGTATTGTGTGAGTTTAGTCTTTGGCTGCCATTTGAAATGAGCCAAGTTCTGCATGTGGATGAATACTAGGGCGTCGACAGAATGGGAAAGAAAAATAATAATTATTAAAATTAAAACAGATCGTGCTCTGTGAATTTTCTTCACATTTCTTTACACTGAGATTAACCCTGACTGAAAATGTACTAGGTCTGCAATCAAGCGACATTCATCACCAGCTGCAAAAAGTAACTTATATTTGTATTAAGTTAAAATTTGCACTTTGAAGATGCAGATCAGCTACAAATTCTAGGAGATTTATAACTGCTTTCTGCAGGATCTGCCAAAAAAAATCTAATAAATTACAATGAAACGGCACGGCGAGTAAAAATGTGCACTGTTATTACTAAAATCTGCAGTTGTAAAGGATTCGAAGTAATTCTGTGTAATGTGTATGTATTACTTACAGACTGCTGGGGGCTATGTTTATTTATTATCTCTTTGTAAGGGAGCTACATTTCTGTGGGAGTTGCAGGGGATGTATTCCACTTATCTGCAGAGCTTGCACTTCAATCACCCACCTCCAGCTTCTCGCTGTTTCTCCAACCCTCAAATATAAATGATGAAGAGCTCTGTCTCTATCTCTTCAAGTTTTTTTTCTTTTTCAGGAGAACCTGAGATTTTCAGGGGGGCACTTGTTGAGAATTTCTAGGACATTCAGTGTCTGTGGTCGTATATATTCTATTATAAAACACAGTCATCACTTAAGATGGCTAAGACTTAATTCAAGTTAATTTAAAGTGAAAAAAAAGGTCTTGTTGCTTCAGTTCTCCTACTGTGTATGTCTGGGACAGATGTAAGACTACAGTGTTGCATTGATGTCTTGTGCTTTTTCTGGGACGCATCTCTTAGAAACATGCCACAGTCTAACAGGATCATAGATGAAGTGATATGATTGGAACAGATGGTTTCAGGTTCACTTGTTACCACTCAAGTTTTCAAATAAACACCAAAAAAAGACTTGTGAAGAAAGAAAAAAACAAATCTGTCCACATGACTATAGCTGAAATTAAACTATATGTTATAAAATAGGAAAGCAAAGTCGAGAAAACAAAAATTGAATTGCCAATTGTGTCTACAAAGCAAACGTATGCAGATTTGTAATAATGATATGTAATTAGAGGCTGTGATTGGTTGTTTGTTGTTGTGAAATATACAGAGCTGCTCTATGAAAAACACCTGGATTTTAATCCTGTAAAATACAGATTTTATTTTATTTGGCTTTTTAAAAATGGTCATGGCTAAATACACATCTACAATCAGATGCACACATTTTCAAATCTTTCACTTTTAGGTCCAATTTGAGTTAGATTTTAGTTTAGATCTCATTTTACTCCAAAAGTGCACATATTGTAGCTTAAACACACTTATATATTCCAGTATGTCAACATAAGAGTAAAATTAACAGGCTTACACTACAGTTTCTATGTACTGGTGGATAGATAGAATTTAGCCAATATATTTCACTTTTTACTTATTAATCTAAAAAAAGTAAAAATAGAATAAAAACACAGTTTTTGCTGGGAATGACAACATTTTGTTTTCAGGTCATATAGTAGGTGGGCAGAAAAAAAAGTACACTGTCTAAAAAGCTAGACCAGGAGCATTGGAAACAGTAACAGAGAAACTGATAACTGCGTAATTACTGTAAACCAAAATCTCAAATACCAAGCCACTTTAATAACAGAAAATATTCCACAAAATGCCAAAAAAATCAACAGACAATTAGCAAAACAAAATCCTAGACAGTCTAAATGAGTTTGTCAAAGTGGCTTGTCAAATTCAAGTCAACAAAACACACAAGGCATTTTTTTTATGTTTGGCCTTTCCAAAAAACACCTTCAAGTCAGCCACTTAAAAAAAAAAAGTTCTGCGGCTCACCATGTCCCATTTGGAAGAAGAAGAATAGAAATCAGTATACTTGATATTTTGATGATAAAAGCTTATTTCTTCAACAACAGGTTAGATTCAAGAACACATAACACGCTTTACTGAACTTATTCAATTTGACTATGTTTTACACAATCTTAGAATTTTTCTGTCACCCATTACTGATGAAAATCAGTTCACAGTATAACAAGAATTCATTTGTAACCTACTGTAAACACCACATGACAACATTGAAGTTAGAGGGCCCAGTGACTAATGTAATACCTGGTAGTACAAGGCTAAATGTGACACCTGGGAATGTCTGTGCCGTGCACGTTGCCCCTCTCCAGTCAGGAAGATGTTCCTCTCATCACACAAGTGAAATACAATTCTCCATTATTACTCGCCTGCATCCTAAATGTCAGGGCTGATTTGTAAATGATATGCTGCTCCTAATTGCATTGATATTTCCAGGAGCATAACAAGCTTCTCTCCTTTTACTCACTGTCTCTCTTCATCTCAGACTGCACACATGAAACATTTTTTTTTTCCTTCAACGTTTGGATATTTCTAACTTTATTGCCTTTTTAGGAGAAAAGTGGCTCCATCAGGGATGAGCAAATTCAAGATAAAGCTTTTTAAGAACTCTGATGTGAAGCTTTTAACATTGTGGTGTGTTAAACAATTGAAGGTTGCAGCACGTGTTGGAATAAAACTAATCAAACCAAAATTACATATGCAAAACATGCAACTTCCAAAACAAAAAATCAACCTATTCTCCTATTTTTCAATACAACAGGTTATTGCACTTCTCTGGCTATGCTGAGACACTGAATCCATTACCTTGCAGTGTCAAAATATCTGTGGGAGAGGAGTATTTAAGTGATAATACAGCACGCTGAGGATTGTAATGTATGAGTTTACCACGGGGGTTAAGACAGCCTTTGAGCTATGTCAAATGAGTCTTCTAGCTCCAGTAGGCAACGCTGCCCCTGAGGGTCAAAGAATAGGTCAAACTAAGGGATTCCAGGGGACACGAAGAATCATTTCAACATCTTAACCCACTGGGTATGCCTATCATCATTAGAGATGTTTTCAAAACAGCCCTGGGACAGAATAAATGAGCCTTTGGACAGAATAAATGACTGGTTTGAGGAGTGTTCGCTTTACCACGGTAAGGGCAGAAGACTGCAACTCCCTCGTCTCCATTACAGGAAACAATGTGATTCTCTTTTTGCAGCCTCCCTATCGCCTTCTTTCTCTGCGTGAGATGAGCTGAGCCTTCGGTGGCAGCAGCCACTAGTGAGGCCATTCAGACATGGGGAGTGAATGAAAAAAGTTGGCACATTTCAAAGAGCAAAGAGCGAGAGAATTCTGCGGGCCTCCAGGCGGTCCAGAGAAGGAGTGTGTGCAAGTTGGTCCTCATTCGAGAACCCTGCAAAAAAATAAAGTGCACAAGGCAGACGCCGGCATCCCATTAGCCTTTGAGTCTAAATGTCAGACTCTCTACTGGCCTAGTTCAGCAGGCCATTCCTCTCTCCCTCGAGAGTCAAAGTGTAAAACTACAAACACTAGCACAGAGTATAAGTCAAAGGTCATGTGAGACAATTACAGCAAAGTATGTTTTTTGTTTCTTAAAAGTCCAGCAAATTTCACCAAGTTGAATCAATTCCTTTAGTTTAGTTATATGAAAGGCAGTAAAATTTACATTAGGACATTTGATAATAAACACTATTGTGATCTCTTTAAACTAAAAGAAGGATTCTGAGCACCATGGTCGTTTTTGTTACATCATTGAGATTATGAGAATGTCCATTGTGTAAATGTCTGTGTTTGTTCATTATGTGTGTGTAGGTTTATATGAGGGCATGTGTACGTAGTCTTTGTGCACTATGCACCTGGTGGCTTCAGCCTGGGGACCTGCCCTGAAAGTGGCACTTGATGCCTGAGTGGTCTGTGTGACATTTCCTAGTAAAGGCCACCAGCAAAAACAAGTATCCTTATAAGCAGCAACACAAATTCTCTGCTTCTCTTAGTGACATGACACGGGTACCCTAATTGTCTGCATATCTTTGTTTTTGCTGCAAGTAAACGACTTTAGATTTTTTCCAGTTTAAAGACCCAAGGGATCCCCCTGATAAATGCAGTTTAAGCTCCAATCTGAATACTGGTGAATTGCTGTCCAAGGTTTAAGCATATTTGTGGTTAAATAAACATCCTAAAGAGAGAGAATCTCTACTCTTAATTTTAAACTAACTTCTGAAAAGCTAGTAATTTAGAGAAAATAAAATGCCACTGTTGGTCTAATAAAAGGCCATAAGAAGGGAAACAAATGACACTTTTTAAAAATTATATTGAATATTAAAGGATAATGATTGCATTCTTTCAGTATTTCCTTGAGCTTTTTGTGTTCCTTCTTGATCTTTCCATTACTTGGGATCACTACATCTATCACCACTGACTTTCTCTGTTGTTTGTAGACTCTGGTTGGTTAACCATCACATTTGTTTGTCTAGATCTGTAAGTCCTACAGTATCTTAGCCTCATCATTCTCCATCACTCTTGGTGGAGTCTTCCAGCTGGTACTCAGCACAGATGTTCTTGTACACTGTTCTTGAAACTTGGTAATGATGTTCCATTTATTCTTTTACTACCTGTATCTTACATCCTGCTATTATCTACTGAATTGTATCATGCTGCATCTTGGGTTCTCTCAGGTTTGGTAGACCCTGAACTCTATTGATCCTGTCCTGCCATGATTAATGCCTTTTGGCTTTCCTTCAGTCCAGTCTTCTCTAGTCACTGGTAGGATTTGTTGATATCAGCTAATTCCTAAGTCTGCCAATGGTACATGCCATGCAGGGCTTTATACAGCCCTGCTGTTCCTCCACATGCTGGAGACACTCTGCAGTTCTTCATTGGGGGATTTCTCTCTGATCTATTCCAGGACTGTTGTTTCATCCTGTGTAGTGGCTCTGATGTGCACAAGTCCTTCACTCCCCTCCTTTCATTTATTGTACAGTCTCAGGGTGCTTTTTGTCTTACTTTCAGTGGTTTCTATCTCCTCCTTTGACCAGGCTATTATACCAGCAGGGTATCTGATGACTGGCAGGGCATACATGATGATGACCTGGACTTTGTTCTTACCCGCTTTACTTTTGCAGGTACATGGTAGTGGCCGACTTCCGTAAAGCTTCATCATAATTCCCATTTGCTAAATGTCTGCAACATGTTACTTTCAGGTAGTTCAACCCTTTCAGTTGTGATCACGATGCCTCTATGTGTGTCTTATCAGAGACAAATTGATTTTTTTTTGTTCCTGAGAGCACATGTTCTCTGTGCACACACTCTGAATCACAACAGAATGATGCACAGGGGGAGAGAATTGCTGTTCACTTTTCCCTGCAGAGTCATTGATGACAACTTAGCCGTTTTTTACTAGATCTAGTGACTTTAAAGACCCCATGGGTGAGTTCTTTTTGGGAAAAAGAAATCATGTGACAAAGCTGGTGTATTTTTCATACAAATCTTATCTACTTTTTTTAGTGAGGATGGATCCAAAAATAGCCTCTTCAATTTGATGCAAGAGCAGAACTTTGTAAGGATGCATTTATCATTGGGTAAAAACTCTCTGAACCAACTTTGAGTCAAGTTCTCTGTGGGCTTTCATTGCATCACGGTATCTCGTCCCATTCCAAACAGTAATTTGCCAACCCACGCTAAAATTGACTTAATCACGTCCATCATCTTTTGGTTCAAGCTGTGGTTCATTATTCTACTTTACATGTTCCATAAAACCAACCTCATTTTTATGAGCTGCATTTCATACACATACACTGAGGTTGCATAGATTTGAGGCCACCCTCTTCACCACTTAATGTCCTTTGCAATGCAGTTTGAGGGTTAAGCATCACCAAAGGAAGTCTGGAATAAAAAAATGACATTCACCCACTGAGACGCCAGTTTAGCCACTGTGGTTAAGGCAGTTGATTTTCTCTCTATTTACTGAGTAACATTAACCATAACCACTGCTATAGCAAGACTTGTGAGGGGACTTTTTTAATTACATAATTAGACAAAAAGTGTCAATTAGCAGAGCAACTATGAAAAAATATTGTTTTATATGTGTAAAATCCCTTTTAAGAGGCACATTTATTGAAATACCTTCTAGCTATTGTTGCTTTGAAATCAGATTAAACAGCTGTTATAAACTTTTAACAGGCTACTTGATTTAAATCAAATCCAGAAACATTCACTCAAAACAATGAAATGTCCCTCTTTAGCTCATATATCAAAATTAGGTGAAAAAACACAATAATCACAGACAATCAACTTCAGAAAAACACAACAGCCTGCCCTACATCCAGTACAGAATTAGTTGAGGCAGCTTAACGTTTTATTAGAATTACAATTATATAGAATCTGTTGACAAAAAAATGTTGAAAAAAAATTCTTGAAAAAATATTTAAAGTCAACTAATCCTTTTTTGAGTGTACTCTACATACTTTGGACTAATTAGACAGTTTAAAATGTGTATGTTAAATTATTTTGTGATTCTGTTTATTGGTGTTTATATGTTGGCAACCAGCCCAAGGTGTAACTTATGTTTGCCAATTAACAATTGGAAACCAAGCGTCCAACCTTGAACAGGAGAAGGCACATTCAGAAAATAAACAAACGGACATGCAGATGAAGATGTGAGTAAAGATGGAAAAACAACAGCTAAAGGGAAGGTAACATTATACATAGAAAAACCTCTGGCAGACAGGAATAAAGTTCTGCCATGCTTTTTTTGTTTTACAACAGCTCAATGCAACTACTAGATGATCAGATTTTTAGATAAGTCTGCCTAGATCATGTAAAACACAAGAGAAACACACTATATCATATTCATACACACCTGCACACAGACAACACCACAAATACGCACCAACAAAAGTAGAAAAGACAAGGGAGAAAAGAAAGACAAACTGAGAAACACTTTGACTGATAAAAAAAAAAATAGCTGGTTTAGTAGTGGTTGCGATGTCACCTGGGAATTCTCACAATTGTTGACTTCCATGTAGAGAGACAATGAGTTCAGCTTCATTGACTTCTACAGATGCAGTGAAGCATAGTAATTACCACTGCTCAGACAGAAGAGGTGCTAGCAACAGAAACACTCAGCACTCCTGAAAGCAAAAAAAGAACAAAACACATTTGAACATAAAAAGGCCCTAAGTATATTTTTAAACTGAAACTCACTGTCAAACAAGGAAAATATACGGAAACAAGACTTTTCTCTGGCCCAAGATGGAGAGAAGGAGTGGAAGTAGTTGTAAGTGATAGCTGCAGATAAACAATATCACAGGCGCAGAGATGTGCAATAGAAACAGGAACACATTGATGGAAAACTATGAAAAAATGAGAAATGAGAATCCCCAAACAATCTAATCTGTCCTTGAGTGCCCTCCTACTGCAGCATTGTTCTGTCAGAGCCAGATAAGTTGGGAAGCGCTGCAGTGAGTGAACAGAGGAGAGAACAGAAAAGAGAAAATCAATGATAAGAGTCTCCACTTGACACGGTAAAGGACTGAGGTGTGTGTGCATGTGTGTTTGGACGATGGAAAGAACAGGAGCTACCAGAGTTGAAACATCGTTTCATCCCTTAAACAACCGTGGACCATTAACAAAAACTATTTTTATTATTTCAAACTGTTCTTACAAATGTTTTTTGTGTGTGTTTTTAGATTTGTAGGTAAAACATAGAGAAGGATGAAATTTGAAAATACTTTTCCCCTGAAAATGACTTGATAATACTTTATATTTGATGGCACATATTCTTTAATTTATGAGTAATCAGCATTGATTGGGAAGGTTACTTTGGAAATGGAACTGACTATTTTTACAAGTTACTCCATTTAAAAATTGAACAAATACAAGAGAAACAAAATGAGAATCAACATCCGAACTGGCAACTCAACAGAAAGATCAGGGAGGTGAGGGGCTGAGAACAAAACGTTTTTTGTTTGTTTTTTTCTACATGAACTGGATTTGGATTTGACAACAATGTCTAATTCTTACATACTATACCTTTAAGGGAGTGTGGCATTCTGAAAAGGTGTTCTTAGGAAGATGTAGTTTGGTGAGAGAGAAAAAAAATGGTGTGTCTGCACTGTAAGTGAATATGGTCCTGTATACACCACTGTGCCTGTCTGTTTTATTTAACAGTTATAATTAAAAATACTCAGAATTAATTATTAAGTGTATGATGCTCCGCCCACTTTGCAGTTCTCAGAACTTTGTAGGAAAATTGTGAGTCCAGTGATAAGTAGCCTATGTGATTCAACTGAAAGCATGTTTATGAAGTACATTTTCAGATTTATACCCTGAAACACTTATACTGTGCACACATACAAAGAAGTATAAGGACTTGACAGTCCCCTCAATGTAACAAAATAAAAAAGTAAAGGCTATCTTCATTCAGACAAAAAGAAGACTAAGCCAAAATTAGTTTAAGAACTGAATCATCCAAATAGAGGAACTAAGTCAGCAGTAAAACATAAACGCTTTAAACATGAACAATTCACAAAAAAGGATGCTGGGAAAACTGAAAAACCAACGGCAATGACTTATAGATTTATTCCATCAATGTTGCTAATTGCTGTTCAGATCTTTGCTTAAGTCAGACAGGCGACAGTTGATTGCACCAAGTCCTCAAATTATGCTCTACTCATTGTGGTTTTGGCAGAATTAAGCCACTTATGGGTGTTTTTAATAGAGAAGAAACCAAAATGACAAAAGCAGGAAACAAACTCAGACCTCATTCAGCTGTTTGCAACAAATAAACATAAATGATGTCAACATCTGACAGCACAGAGGCATAACTAGCTTCTAATGTGTCACATGACCAACAGGATTTGGTAGGTTTGGGTTTAATTTTCTGACTGCGCACTTTCAGTTTAATGAACTGCATACTTACAAAACGTGTGCAAGTTATAACAGTGTGTTTCAAGAATGTAAAGGCAGAAGCAGCCTCCAAAAAATGCAGTGATAAACTACCGCAAACCTGGCAATAGAAATTTAGTTAATATGCAAACTTGGATCCATCACTCTGTATCATGCCTTAGTACATCCTTGATGTGTATCTGATGATTTCACTACATCCATGAAACAATCATCCTGGTTCTGGCTGGTTTCATCTATTGTAGGAGTTCCTATCTGGTATGAAGGAGATGCAAGCAAGTGCTGGTACAGCATCTGAAAAATGGCCTACATAACTTTTACTTATCATTAAAGGTTGAATATGGAACAATTTCATAAAAAGCTATATTAAAAAAAGAAAAATAATGCTTCCATGGGGTGTTTAGAAGGGTGTAGAATGAAAATATTACATTGAAACAATTATATTTATAGTAAAATATGATAAAATATTTATTTTGATGGGCACAACATTGACTTTTTATTTACATCTACCAACCAATAGTGGCACCATTGCAGGTTGACTAGGCTGGCACTGTGGAAAATGGCGGAGTCGGCAAGTCAAACAGCTGCTTCAGAGCCCCGGAGATTTCATTATCCTTCTCAGAAGAGGAGTGACCAGAGAAGATCTAAAACCAGACTGAGTTTAGATGAAGCTACAATACATGGACCCAAATAAAAAAATTTCATGGCATCAAAATGCACGCACGCGGAAATGACAAACCTTGGCATTCCAACGTCTGGAAAATGTATTCTGTTGTCACAACTACAACATCTACATGTCGCTATGGTGTTCGTGTTCCATTTCAAAGCTTTAACTGAGCAAGTGTTTGGCTTTATGTTTGATCAAAAACAGATGCTATTTTATGTATTTGTTAGACTCCTTTGTAAGGTCTTTGTAAGGGGCCTTTTAAAGAAATTTCACGTAAAAAAGAAAAGATTTTTCCTCCATTGTTTCTGCTCTTTTCACAAAACTAATTCTCATTTTTTTTGGTGCACTGATGCTTCATAATTCTGTTTGGCAAATATCTAAATATGAGTATCTTCAAAACAAGTTTAAAAGTGTAAAAAGTTAGTTGCCAAAACACATAATTGTTCATTTATTTTATTCAATTTAGATTGTTTTCAACATTTTAATTCCTCAATCTATCAAAAAAAAAGTTTTACACACAAATACGCACATATTGAGCTATATATTCTAGTATGTGGAAAGAGCTTCTTTATTTCTTGGCATAGATTAGTGCTTCAGCTGTGAGGAAAGGACAGCCCAATTTGTCAAGAGAGTGCGAGGAGCTAATCACATCAAAAGAACTGCTACCCAGGCTAATATCAGCCCATGAGCAGGATGCCTCATTCATTAGTCTGAATCTGCAGGACAAATCACTTCCATGTTGACAGACAAAGGCAGCACACTGGAAAGCAAGACGATGCAGGAAAACTTGTAGTGCTCAACTCGCTGAGATAAACAACAATATTATTAAAATTAATGAATACAATATATTCGATTTGACTTCCAGAATTCTTTTACATGCAGTGGCGCATATCGTAAATCTTAAGTTAGGTAGCACGGTGCTGTCATGCACACTGTAGCCATCATTTGTATGCAAATCTGTAAGCGTCAAAGGCAAATGATATTTTGTCTGAGGCGTTTTCATATTTAGAACACCTTCCTCCTCTCAGCTGAAATACAGCACAGCTGTAACAAACTGAAAGTTATTCTTTCATGTTCTTAACGCAACATCAACTTCTTTAATAAAAAAAACTACTGTTGCAATATGCATTACAGGCACACTACAAATAAAAAATTCATATGAAAAATGACACCAGAAATGTTGCTAGGGACTAAATACAGAAGGTCAAGTTAAAGTTTAACTGCAAAAGGATGCAAACGGACAGAAAGATAGACAGATTTGATGCACGGCTGCTGCAGCCACAACAACAGAACATGGCCTCCAGTCGTTGGGGTGCCAGGCTCACGACCCTTATGTGTACTCCCATGCCTCAAAAATTCCTGATCTTCTCCAGGCGCTCCTCACCTGAGAAGAACAACAGAATCTCAGGGCCTCTGAAGCAACTGATCAACCCATTGACTCCACTATCCTTCACAGTACCAGCCTTGCTACCGACTATTCACTGTATTAGGCAACCCGCAATGGTGCCCGCTACTCTGCCTGCTATTGGCTGGTAGACGTAACCATATGTTGTGCCCGTCAAAATAAATATTTTATTATACTTTACTTCCAATATAATTTGTAAAGGAGGTATTATACTTGCATTCTAAACCCATCTCAATACCCTGAGGCGGTATTATGCTTGTCAATACCAATCATTAGTTTAAATAAGCTGCATCAGAGTCCTTGTACATCCATCTGACGATCCACCAGAGAAGTGAAAGAAAACTGATGCGTATTCTTTTGGGTTTATTATGTGAACCTCTCTCTGGATTGTTGCCTACTCTCAAAATGTTTTTTATAATCTCCCTAAATCTGTGTTTTAATTATATTACACAGGATAACATCATTTCCCAGAACTCATCACATGAGATTCCTGGTAACTGCCACTGAGAACAGCACGGTAGATCAAAAAAATCAGTGATAACCAAAACTCTTAACTACAGTTAAAACAAATTGTAATTGTTTTTTGATTTTTCTAATTTCATAATACATACAGTTTACCTCTAATATATAAGAAGAGTCTTCCATCTTTGGATTATATTTTACCTTTTCAGCTCTAACAGAACTCAGATGTGGCCTTCAGTGCAGTATCATTTGTCTCCATACTCTCTGTCCAGCCAGAACATTAGCTGACTCAGCATTTCTAGCCAACATCTCAGAGAAGACAAGCCTTCCTCCAGGGTTTTTTCTGACCCGAGATTACATTTCAGGCAGGAGACAAGACTACAGTTGTTGCACACTACAGCTATTCCTGTTCCTGGAACAAAATGATACCTCAGTAGAAAACAAACCACAAAGGTGCTTATTGTCTCAACACTGCAGCATGTCAACTAAAAGTACATTACAGAGTGTTAAGATACATCATCAAACTTTCATTTCCTTCAAACCAGTCAATGTAAGATCAAGACATTAAGGAATTCTGAGGTGTATAATTCTAATAGTTGAGTTATTCAGCAGGCCTGTTAACTTAAAGAGGTTTTTTAAGTTAACTGAGAACAAAATGAGAGTGAACAGTGTTGTTTTAGTTGCATAAACACAAAATAATAGTTTTATTAATGAGGATGTGTTAGGATGTGTATGAAACATACAGTACTTATTCTGCAGCTACTCAAACATACTTGTGGGTCATCTCATGGCTTAGATGGTCCTGCGGTACAATGACCTGCTAATAGACATATTTTTGTTATAACACATCAAATATTTTCTGACTGCTGTCACAAAACTGAGGCAATCTATAAATAATGTATTCTTCATTAAGTTAACTAAAAGAATAATTAGAAATCTTTTGCTTCTGGGATGGAAGGAAATGGCCAGTCAACTCATTAACATCAGAAAACAATGCAACAGCCCAAATCTGACAAAGCAAGCATACGAACGATGGGAGGGAAAAAAAAAACTTGACTGAAGAGTCAATAATCTTGCATGGCACTGATATCTGACCAGCTGTAAATGAAGGGGCAGAAGCTTCTGCTGTGCACATGCAGAGATGTGCTGCTGAAGATTAGATGCACTGCCTCCTTAACCATCTCTCCAAGCTGCAGGGGATTCTGTTTCTCTGTTCACTCCCATGCTTTGAAGCTCTAATGCCTCTGATGTGTCAAATATCTCTTGCCTCACATGTTGTCCAATGGAAGCCTGCTCACGAGAAGGATGATGTGACTTCACTGAAGCCAAGACCAAGTGGTAAAGGTTGTCAGGTCTCTATTTTTAAGGAGGGGAAAAATTAATTCAATGCTGATGTAAATTCATTAACAGCTTGTCTTTGATCTGACTTTTAAATAGTCAATGACAGTTGCGCAAGATTTTGTCCAGATTTCCTATCCACGGCTATCTGAAGCATTTGCATTTCAAAACAACCAAAATCAGATGTTTTCACAGCGGGGTGTGCTGGCATTTTATAACTTTTTTTAATTTTTATTTATCACCAGGCAAAGCTATTAAGGCTCCATCTATTTTATCAAACGAAAGGGATTAAGTAGAAGTAGCTGAAGGATCAATGTTGCTAAGGGTCTAGATTTTGTTAGTTGCTGGTGGTTGATCACCAGCGGTGCACAGATGCAGTCAGTGAAGTCACCTAAACAATATGATGTCTTCTGCTGCATTGCCCTATCTTCATCCAAGTCCTTCCTCACACCCCCCCAGCCTGAAGGGGTCTGCCTGGGAGGCACATCAGCATGTATCTCCCTACAGTCTGACTCTTTGCCACCGTGGCAAATCAATTCTTAATAAACCATCCGAAGGCTTCCTCTTCTATACCTTTCATTTCCCCTCCTCAAAGCTGCAGGGCAAATTAGCCTGCCAAGTGGATGATAGGGAGCAAGCAGCAGAAGAAAGCAACAGAGGGTGATGAGGGAAAAAAAAAAGACACCTACAATTAAATTAACAAATCACTGTTCCTTAATTAATCTGGGAAATATGAGCAGAGCTGCGGGTTTGAGACGTGACTGACATGGCTATAGCGCTCCCTGCATCTGCTTTTTGTTTGTGCTATCGGAGAGGGCAAGCAGAGAAAAGAAGAGAAGGAAAGGAAAAGCAGATGAAAGCTTAATAAAAACTCTGCAGGCACTTCTACTCCCCCCCACCCACCCCACGTGTTCTTTGGTTTCCTCTTCCTCCCACTCTCCTATATCCTTGTAATTCCTCCCTTACTTAGGTTGTCTCTCCTCCCACGCCATCTCTCTTCTTCCCTCTCCTTTTTTCTTTCTTTTTCCCCTGGTTAATGCCCCTCTCTCCCTTGTCTACTGTTTCTAGTTCTAAAACCTACATTTGCAAATTAGGTGTGCCATTGGCAACTGGAGCACACCACTGCTTTGTAATCTTTTCCTTTTGCTGTTCAGGATCTTCTCTTGAGGGATCGCTGACTAGGTATGTCAATATTGATCTGTGCATGTATAAAAGCAGGCGTAATATTATGTGTGACTGGGGTCTTTCACGTCATCCATTATCTCCATTGTGCAGAATTGCTCATAACCGTGCCCGACCACCAACATTTCATTGTGGAGATTATATAAGTTAATATAGAAAGTTGTGAAAGTCCCATGTCGCTCAAAGAAATGAGCAAACAGTCTTGTCCTGAGCATGGCTGCTTCGCTAGCATATGTTCTCCTCTAACACTCCTCCTCCCTTCCTCTCTCCCCATCCCATCCTGCTCCCACTCTCACAAGAGGTTGCTCCCTCTGCGGCCAAAGGATTCACTTTGTTTTGATCATTCTCAGAGCCAGACAACTTATCTGCTACTCTACATTCTCACAGGCCTAGAGGAGAAACGCGGGAGCTTTTATTACTCTTGCTCTTTGCCTCCTCCTCTGATGTGTTAAAAAAGACAATAGTCAGATAAGGAGAAGCAGAAGAAAGAGTCCGACCAGTGGGCTTCAAAAAGCGTGTTACTCCCAAGGCTTAAAATGACTAGCTTACCAGTCATGGAGTTTGTCAAATAGCATTACAAAGCCTTTTAAGCCTTACAAATAGAAAAATGCCGCATTGACACATACCCATTTGACATTCAGTTCATGGCTCAGAATTTTGTAGAATATGAGAAACCAGATAATTACACTTCTTCACAGCATTGTTGGTCAGAATAATTGTTTAGCATTCATGTTAAAATGACCATTTGACATGCCTTTGATAATGCAGTGTTGTTGGGTTTTTTGTTTTGTTTGTCTATTTGGAATAAGCAAGCTCTTCAAATGTTAAGGTTCACTATTAAATGAAGCATAGAGATTGCAGTCTGTAGAGTGTATTATTATCAAAATAGTACAACACATTAATTTTCCCATTGCTGTGTGGTAAGTACTGTGTTTTAATTTCTTAAAGTTACTTTGGTTTTTGCTGTAGAGGCTAATAAAATACTTCCTACAGCTCAATGAACTTCACCTTAACTCTGAATTCAAGGGTCACAGAGTTTCTTTTGATTAGGATAATGCAAATATAACCTGATTGACAGTTTGTTATCATCATCGCTTCATCTCAAGTTTCAATAAGGCAGTGATGGTCTATTCTAACTTCTTGCATCTGATTCACATTATATTCCATTAAATGTTTATTTATTTACTCACTTTAATTTGTTGGGCTTTAGCCGATCTCAGCTGTCATCTGGCAAGTGGTGGAAAGTGCACCAGACCATTCTGGACTCTTCTAGAATCACAAAATTGCCCTGCTATGCAGGTTCTAGGACTTTTGGAGAGAACCACAAAGAAAAAGAATAAACTTCACACAAAAGGGCTCCAGTAAAGTTTCTTGAAGCAAGCTATGCTCACCACTTCACCACAGGGCAACCCAACTCATCTTAAGCCATTTAAAAATCTGATAGGTAGACACAGTAACTCTAGAACATTGCTTCCAACTTTAACAATGCAATATCTGGCTTTGTTTTTCTACATTATGGTTTTACATGACTATGGCCTGCAGCAGTAATGCATTGGGTTTTTGGCAGAGTTTACCTTTTTTCATTCCACAGAGTTGAATATCCTGAACATTGGTCCATTCCCTCACATCTATGGCACACATAGCACAAGTCTAATTCTTCGTCTTAGTTCCCGGAGTTCAGTCCTCCCTCCATCCCTGATGGTTGTATTTTACTCCTTTTCTCTTTTTCCTGCATTTTACTGGCCTCTTCCTCTGCCTTTTTTTCTTCTTCTCTGGTTCTCGTCCTCTACAAGCATCTTGAGTTTGTTGATATTTGGAGCTATGGCTGCAAATGCAGTTGCTTGGGATGTACACACCTGATATGCATCTTCTCATTGCCTGCAGTATTTCAACATTGAATTTCCTCACCAGCTTCACCAGATTATTTAGCTTTGTTAAGTGTTACTGTCAAATTGCCCTCAAGCTTTTATGTTCCTTCCTGTGTTTATTCTACTAACTATGTTTTCTCATCATTTCTTCTGGTGATCCTCAAAGTTTTACTCCATTGCTGCCAGTGCCCCCTGCAAGAAACCTACAACTTTAAATGTATTTTCTGTGTAAATAATACACAATTTTGAACTGCTCACGAGGTAGGGGCTCACTTTGTGTTATTATTCCACTCTCTGAAATCATGAAAGAATGATCTGGCCAGAAAAGAGAGCCTGAAGATTAAAATCTGATCCAAAGTGTGCTGGCAATTTAAAATGCCACACTGAGCAGACATGAATAAATACTCCAACCTTTTCACCTGGCAAAATTGTTCAATTATGAAAAAATTGGCTAAAGTGACTCCTCTTCTCCAGACTGTTTTCCAAAGTAGATCATGCACCTGCTCAGGCAGCCTGCACCACTCCAGCCTCACCCCCCAGCCCAAATTCAGTATTATTTTATGAAAGTGTTCCACTGTTTTCTTAAAAAAAGATCGAAAAAATAATTTACAGAAAAGCAAAAGAATAGTGGCAAAATGGACACCTGCATTTTTGTGGCTAAAATGAGTTGAAATTATGAAGCTTTTTAAGAGGTACAGTAAAAACTGCTTACAACAGGTTGCTTTTCATCTCTCAAGACTTTGATTGACGTTTAGGTCACAATTTACATTAACCCATTGATAAAATAAAATTGAATAATTAGGTACATTTAGGTAGTTACCCCAGATAAAAACCCTCAGCAGTCAAAAAACAATACCTGGTTTGATAAGATCTCAGCTGACAAATTCAGATTGTCCCGTCAGAATTTGGCTTCCTGTCTTGTATCAACGATTTATGCTGGTAGTGGCAGTGTAATGTGTGGTGGATATTATATTACACCTTTTTTTTTTTTTATTACAATTCAATGATGTTTAAGTTCTACAGTCTTACTGAGTCTTGTGTTTGACCATGTCCATTCCTTTATGATCACAGTGTTCCATCTTCTGATGGCTGCCTCCAGCAATATCAAGCACCATGTCACAAAGCTCAAATCAACTCATACTGGATTGTTGGACATGACAGTGAGTTCACTGAACTCCAACTGTCTCCACAATCACCAAATCTCAGTCCAGTATTCCTTTGGAATTTGATGGTATGGAGGGATTTACCTCAAGGATGTTATTTGTGTAAATTCTCAGTCATGCAGGACATGGGAATCCTAAAAGAATAAAATGGAAACTGGACTTTTATTCATTTTGAATATGTTTCACCTGTCACCCAAAAGGCTTTTCCAGTTCTGAGAGTTTCAGGTTTAGAAGTTGTTTCTGGGACAGAAGCATGAATAGTGTTGATGAGGTCACAAGAAGGAGTCACTGCTGAAGTGATCCAGAGATTCTTGCCTGTCTCCATCATCTCTGGAGAACTGATAACACAAAGCAGGTTTCACATAGAAGTCTGTAAGTTGTGTTAAAGTTGAATCGTTTAAAATATCACCCGTTAGTTGTCTTGCTTCATCCGCCATTCATTCTCTCAGCCTTTTGAATGTATGAAAGATTCTTTTGATCAGTCCGCCAACGAGTGCCTTCACTCCTCCAACGTTAACTTGATAAATAGTAGCTCATGGTTTTCAATGTCATAGTTTTTCTCTGCAGGTGAAAGACGTCTAGAAAAAAATGTACATGGATTAAGTCTTCCATCGGGACGAGCTCTTTGAGAAAGGATAGCACACCCATTGGAATCAGACCTCCACAATAAAAGTCTTGGATTTATCGAGGTGAATGAAAACTGGAGCTGATACAAATGCTTCTTTTAGTTCATGTTGTGTCAATGTGTTGTTAAAATCATCACTCTGTCATTTTACTTCAGAAGTGTCCAATTCAATTCAAACTAAAAAAAAAAAAAAACTTTATCACTCCCGAAAGAGAAATTAGATGTTATTGTCAACACTGGTCTTCAGATGCCACTATCCGATATTTTGTGTCTAATTACTGCATCTTCATTATCAAACTATCACACACCCTACCATCTTATTACAGAGCTGTACTATCATAGCTTTTAACAACAAGCTTCATAGTGACTGTTTGCACTGCTCCAAACCACAGAGTGATTTAAGAATTTCTCCTCTGAGAAATTTCTAAAAGCTGCTAAAATCCAACCGATATCTTCGCATAAATCTACAGACACTGCTTGTAAAATCCAGTGGCCCTTTGGTGGACCCTTTGTTAGCCACTTATTAGCTCTTAGCATGTTGAACAGCACAAACCCGAACATCGTGGGACTCATCATTGTCTCTTCATTAATTAAGATCAGTGGCACTCTGTTTGTCGACCCCCAAAGTCCTCGATCCTTTTCTTTCTCAGTCCCTCGTGCTCTTACTTAGATTCCCTCTACATAGGCAGCTATTCAGCTGTGTGCTGAACTTAGTAACTAAATGGTGAACATTCACAAGGAGTTCAGGACACAATTACTGATTACCAGACGACTATGTCTTCTAAGGGCTTCCATCCTTCTTTTCATCTTCCCTTAACAAAGACAAGGGAGCTTCAAGCAAAGGGAATAGCATATGAGGGTGAAATGTATTAGAATTTTTTTTCCTGCCCACAGACAGATCACACACTTTTCCTGTTGATTAGAAAAGTGTGAGAAATGGACAGAAGTTTCATTAATTAAATATAATGATCTGATCTCAGTCACAGGAAACTAACTAAAGTGGAATGATAATGGAGGGCTGGGTAAGAGGTGAGAACACCGAACCATATTTCATTAATTTTTCATACAAGTTATGAGGAGCTTTCATGACAATAGCTGTAAATGAGATTCAGACTATGTCTCTTTAATTATGTTTTGGTATAAGAAAGTAGAGTAAAAGATTTTAGAGAGGAGGAGAATAATTCAAAGTCAATTTGTGCATTTTTAATTTGCTCAGTGCTCGAACAGTAATAGGAACACAAATTTGAAACAGTGCAAAAAAAAATTTCAAAATGGTGTCACTCTTCTCTCTTCTGCATGTTATTATTATAGCACTCCAACAAAATAAAACCGAAAGTAGTCACGACAGCTGAATTATCACATTATTTGATGCTTTCACACTGCGTTAATTTGTAACTGAATCGATTATAATTAAAACAGTGCAACCAACAGAAACCATCGAGAAGGAGTGAACAGCCTGGATGAGAATACTACAGTCTCTTTTCATAGAGCAAAGGTACACTGGAGTCAAACTTTGTTTTGTTGCATTCATGTAAGCACACATGCGAACATTCATACTCTTTGTAGATCCGTTAAACAACGAGGGGTCTACAGTTTCCACTGTTCCACTACAGTTTGCCACCTAAAGATGGCAATGAAGTTCTAATTTGTGAAGATTATATTCAAAAGACTAGAAAAGAGGATTAACCAAGAACATGACACCATTTTGTTTTCTTATAGTCCCTGTGAGAGAAATTATCCAAATGTTGACAGCAGCAAGTTTCCTCAAACAATATTTCCTCCAAAAACAAAAGTGTATTTTTTGTGTTCTTCTGCTCCTGTTTTGATTCAGTAATTTTTGTCTGTGGAGCCATTTTAGAAAAAGGACATGCAGTGCAGCATGAAGTGCATGCAAAAATCTAGACTGCAAACTCACTTCCAATGAGAGGCCTATAGCACATAGGTAAGATGATGAAGTTTGCTGTCAGAGCAGACACGGAATCAATGAACAACTTTCACCGATTTTCTACCAAAGAGGTTTCAGTACTAGACAAGAGACTAGAGATGATTCCTAACTAGTTCTGTAAAATAACCAGTAGGAACCAGTTTGATTTTCTACAGCCAGAGAGCCAACATGGAGTAAAGTCATTATACCACCTAAAACATTTTCACAGTAAATGTGGGATCCCCTTACCGTTTTATTCTGAAATACTAGAGGATTGCAATGCAGAGAGACCATTTCTATCCACAGATCACTGGGCTTCTCCCATGTTTTTTTTTTCTATTTCTTGAAGCAAACACATCCTAATATCCTATTTTATTTGATAAATGCAGTGAAACAAGTGTGAATGAGTGTTTTGTGATCTCTGATTGCTACTTGGCTGCATTTTTTCTAATTTCTATAGTTTCCAAGTTTTCACCCATAACGTTAGTTTATAGAATCACACTTTCTTATCAAACACTTCTTCTATAAACCTGTTGAGAATCAAGCATTTGTTTCTTCCACTCCAGCTGAAGACTCACACAGTGCAACTCTCAAGGATCCTAACTATCCGAAATATAAATTTATTATTCTTCGAGTAAGTATAAATTCTATCTCCCGTACCTTATAGCAGCTGATTTGTATCCTTTTTGACATCATGGAAAAAAAAAAACTGAAATAAAAAATGAAATCCCAATCTCATATTAAATATGTGAGTCTATCTATGTGTGTAAGATGGATAGCATATGAGAGAGAGCTAGTATTGTCCCCTTTGTCATCTTACAGCCGTCATAGTCTACACAGACCATCTGTGCATTAAAGAGAGCGAGTCCAAGCAAAGTATTTAAAAGGGTTTAATGTCTTCAGAAGGGCCATAACCTTGGTCTGGTTGAAGCCCAGAAGGCTCATCAGACTGAGGCAGGGGGTCTCTTAATGTACCAAGCAGATGACAAGAATGCAGAGTTCACACACTTCTGGGAAACTCAATCTGTAGGAAGTCTCCCACATTTTTCCTTTATGCTCCTTTTACTTTCCTCACCTTTCTCCTTTTGTGTCTCCACTCGAAACAAATGGAGACACAGTCAAAAGTGATAATTAAAAACCACCTGTTTTCTCTTTTTTTTTTTTACCCCAAAATCTTTCCTGGTTGACTTTTCAATGACCGGATTGAAATGATCTGGAGGATAGCTGCTTTGTTAGAGGATTATGCAAATGCAGAAAGTATTTTCAAAGGTTTTTCAAACCTATTATTATTAATCAACAGCCCCTCATGCTCATGTATCCCATAAATCACACATGGGAAGACTTTAACAGGTAAAGAAACCATCAACCATATGGTAGAATTGTCTATTCTAGTCTCTCTGGAAAATCCATAGAAATCATTTAAAACTATAGCAGACATACATTAAGTACATAAGGCATGAGGTTACACATTACAGCTCCCTGAAGTAAGATTGGCCTTTGGCCTGAGAAGCATAAACCAGCACCTCACTATGTCTGTTGAGTTTTCACCAGCTGGCCAGACATCTAAGTAAAGTCTGCCTTATACATTTCTGTGATTAATAATCAGTGAAAACAGATGTGGCTGCTCCCTGTGTCTATGATGGAATATCCTTGCAAAAAAATACCCTTAAACACTGTAATGGTTTAAACACATGCACAATTAGGCAGATGCAGAGAACATCAAAAAAAGAAGCAGTATTCCAACAATGTCAAAACTCCATTATTTCAGCAATGTCAAGTCTCCATTAGGAGCCCTATCTGGTATCGACCCAGAAAACACTGCAGGCTACGTGTCATGAGATTTGGGGCAAGAGGTAAACAGGAAATCAAAAACAATCTAATTCAGTTTGAGGGAGAAGGAAAAGCGAAAACTGATGTATTGTCCATCCCCATAGAGATTGTGAATAGAAATGGCTTCTTTTATTCAGGTTCCCATGAGTCAGTCCTTCCAGCAGACTTCAGTCCCCACATTATCAGAATCAGCACTCTGAACCACTGAAGAGTGTGTGACAGCTCTGGTTTGGGGTAGAAGAGCAGAAAATATTAAAATCATTCTCGGTGTATTATCGAAACCCAAGGCAAAGAATCCGGTAAGTGTATTTTTGATGGGGAGCCATTTTTCATATGAAAATAGATCTGTGCATTAAACTGGGGTGAAATTGATACTCACTGTATATTAACTTTTATACTTCAAGTTGAAAAATTATGTTCAAAATACAATACAATACCTACAGCATAGTACCAGCACAGCTATTTGGATTTTGAAACATCACTGAAAGCTTCACTGGAAAGCTTCTCTGACCAAGGTGGGTGAGGCTCATTACCCAGGCCCTCTTAGATGTCCTCTAAAAAGAATTTTAGCAACTATATTGGGCCAAAATACAACATTTGATTTACTAGAACAAACAAATCTGTCATGTATTTGTTCTTTTTATCAACTCTTCAAAAGGGCATGAAACAAATAGAGTTGCACTAAAGAAACGATCTCCCTCAAAAACACTGGAGGGGTTTTAATGAAGGCTAATGGTAGTTAGCTTGGTTGTCAATAAACTGCTAATGACATTCCCAAGAGCGCTACCTAAATGTCTCAAAATGTTCACAAGGGCTTGTCGTCATGCTGCTGGAATTTTGAACGAGTTTGCAAAATTGGCACAAGAAATTTTCTGTCAAAAGAGACAGAGACATCACAGACATCTAGAACCCACCTGGAACCTTTCTCAATGTAATTTGCTTAGTCATTTAAACAAAGTCCAAGGTCTCAGTGAGCAGAAACCACCATTCCTGGCTTATGTTACCACAAACAGGAGCAGCTAAAGGACACAAGGACACATGAGATGAGGTTATGCACACACTACCTCTGTTTATCTGAGGGAATCTGGCCACTGTCCAACTTTTTAGTCTGTTCAAAACATTCCAAACACCTTGCTTGTATCTATGGTGCTCATTTCAGTGTCTGAGATTATTTTAACAGCTGACTGTTTTCTTTTACTTTTGTTTTTTTTCACTAACATCTTTGGTAAAAAAAGCGTGAATTCATTTAGTATTCCATAGTGTGATTTTACAGCAGACACAACAGCACAGAGGGAGGCAGGTGTTCCACAGTCATTTAATGTGCAAAGTCTGGTGGAGTCCTACCTGCAATGCTTTGTGTGTGTGAGTGTTGAAGAGGCTGTCATAAATTGACTATGAAGCAATAAAAGGCGTCAAATGCATCGGCAGTGACATAAATATTCGTACAATGACATTAAAAGTAAGTACACCCTCTTTCGACTCCCAAGTAGCAGGACATAAAATGATCATCTGGTTCTTAACAGGTGATAAATAAGATAAGATACAACTTTAGATAAACAACATTGTGACTTTTGATTTAAAAAGCTGAGCTCAAATGCAGAAACAATAGAAGCTCCAAACCAGGAAGTAAGACGGGAAGTAGCTGTAACTTCTGATCAATAAGTCCCGTCCTTTTTTATTATGTATCCATATATAAAACTACAGAATTAAAGGACTGTACCTCCTCATCCACACTTCATGAATGAGACACCTCACTTTCTAAACCCATTACAGAGTAACAATGAACTGAACACTGTTCCCTGGATTCTTGATTTCTTTACCTGGACAAAAGATTGGACTGGAAATGCAATGCCGATGTTATTTGAAAAAACATACAGTGCAGGCGTTATTTTTTGAGGAAGCCTGGGTCTTTCACTGTTTGTAAGAGGGATGATGAATATCCTCAGTAAGTCCGTAAGGGAGAGGGCAATTTTCTTTGCAAGCCATCTATTCGGGGAGCAGTGACTCAAAGAAACGGAACAAACTGATAACGAGAACCAGGTCTGTGCACGGGACTGCCCCGGAGCTGTTAAAGGAGAAAGACGACTGAGACACAACAAAATGTACATAATTGGATTTATTTATTTATTAAATTATTTTGGAGTTAGTGACTGTTTGCTGTTTTTGTTTGTTTAAAATGTTACATACTCTTCTAGCTTTTGGCATTTTTCCCCTCTCATTGACATTATACTATCTACATAGGAGATTCATTATTATTAAATTAAATTCAAGTCATTAATTTTTAATTAAAACATTAATTCAGCTTCTTCTCTATTTTAGTCAATTTTAATGACTTAATATAGTTAATGATTTGGACTATACACACACTCACACAAAAAATATAAATAACAGAATAAAAAGGACTCTCTTCCAGAAAAAAAAATAAAATTCAACTGTATAATATATGTAATTAGTTTGCATAAGAAATGTGCTGATGCAGAGCTTGGGTTTGATTTGTCCCTTCTGGATTACTGTAGTAACATAATGGTGCTAAAATGCTAATAATACTGTCACCCTATAATGAAAAGTTACAGGTAACTTAAAGATCACCGTAATTGTTACACAAATCTGACCCAATAATGCTGAAAAAATATACTTTTGAAAAAAAATATATTTATAAAAATCACTGAATCTGCTCAATGTGTACATTTTCCAACATGAATCCTGTTATTTACCCCCCCTAACTTACGGTAGATAACTCCACACCAGCAGCATATCGTCATGTGACTGTGACATTGTTTCCCGTCCTCCTCAGTAAATCGGGTATATTTGATATGCACAGAAACTTGAGTCATGGGCTTTTTAATGCAGTCTGCAGATATTTCAAACAGTTTGGTTAAAAGACTTTGCTTATCACTCAAAAAAGAAGTAAAAAAAAAAAAAAAAACTTCAGTTGGCAACAGAACGCTGAATTGTTTAGAGAGATCTAAATTAGCATCATTGTTCACTCAAAGAGGATTAATAGAACACAAAGTTGTGAGAAACTTTAAATGACTCATCAGGGATTTGAACATGTAAATGACTACAGAAAGCAAAGAAAAGAATAAAATCACGAGCAGCTGCGTTTTACTGAAAGATAAAACACAGTAATGAAAGAGGGAAATTAAAAGCTTTTTCACACACGCACACACAAAAACACACAGAAAGGTTTGACAGAACTTCACAGTGAGATAAAAGTTTTAAACCCATTGATGTATTTGTTACAATAGTTTTAAACAAATAAAGCAAGTCTTTTATGTTTTAGGGCAAATTTGGCACAGCAGAGTGGCTCACTGTTCTAAAATGTGAATGCTACACACTTCATTGTGGTCTTCCTCCTCTTCAACCTCCCTGCTGACCTCCTGTCTCGACCCAGGCATTCCACCCATCACGGCCAAGGTCCTAGTTCTGTCCTTTCCATTATTACCCCTGGTGGCTAACATGAATATATTTATACTTGTGTGTGAGTGTGTGTCATTACTCCTTCCCTCATCTGACAGTTTTGGGTTAAACAATGTTATTATTAAAGCCTTTTCAGGGCCGCTTCCTGCCTGCCTTCAGTGACACCCTTCTTAACTATAAATCAACTCCCCGAGCGCTGTAAATCCCACTCAGTGTGTATTTGATATTCTATGTGTGTGTGTGTGTGTGTGTGTGTGTTCATGGAGCCTAGCCACGACAGCTGTGTTCTCAAACACAAATGAAGATGACAGCGCAGCTTTGAAACTGCAAAGTTGGGGACCAGATTTTTTTTCATGCGGCACAAAAAAAAAAAGCAATCTGAAATATTCCTTAAAACATAATGAGTGAATTGTAATAAATTTATAACTTAGGTTTAAATTTTCTTTGCGCTTCATGTTGGAATCTGACTTTAGCTCGATCGACATGAAAGGGAAAAGTTTTTCGAAAAGGTGTGAAGTCATACACACACCCGTACGCACGCACACACACGCATGAAGCATCTGCTGCAAAGAAAACTGAAAACAAGAGTGTTAGACAGATCAGTTTATGTGTGATGGGAGACAGCGAGACAATTTCATTTCCCAGAGACCAAAGCGGATAAATAATGCTCTCTAGAATAGATGACTCCTGTGCAGCAGCGATGGCTTATTCTGTGACTGTTTGTGATTGTGTTGACACCCCCTGCTGGGCTGAAGACAGCACTACCACCATAACAGCAAGCTCACTAGGTAGAGACAAGGTCCCACATCTTGTCCCACACCATGACACTGAAGTCAATGAAATGGTAAAACAAAGCTCACACCTTCTGTCAGGGGAGTGACAGCAAATAAACAACACATATGGACACAAAAGATTTTTTTGTTGTTGTTTGTTTCCATCTGACGGAGTGTATACATCCTTACTCTAAATTGTGTGTGTGTGCGTGGAAAGTTAGGAAGAGGAGTCTGGACAGCTGGATCTCTGCCAGGACTCTCACAGCTAAGGAGAGTGAGAAATATAAACCACACAGCTGCTGGAGACACAGCAGACTCCCTCAAAATACAGGAGAAGAGAGCTGCTGTTTGCTCACAGTAACACAATACAGGCTATGAAAAGAAGAAGAAAACAAAAAAAAACAAAAAAAACCCCCGACAACATTGTGATCAATAGAGAATTGCAATTAGCCAACACTGGCAGGAGTTCTGCCAGATTAGACACAGGATGCCGATTCCATTTCCTGCACTATCGGGCCCTCAGACTTGGGTGCCTAATTGTGTGTTTGAAAGGACTCACACTCAGCTTGATGACTTTCTGTTGTGTGAATGTTATTGTATATAAAGTGAGGGAAATAATAGGTTAGGATGATAATAAAAAAAATATATTGATAGGGATTAAATCTCAAGATCCAATTGTTACAGAAGAAATGGAGGTTTTTGAATTCATACCTACATTTTTAAGATTCAAAACAACAACAAACAAAGTGTCTCAGCACTGAGTTCATCTTGTTTGTTAAAATGAGGTAACATTCTTTCTTTTTTTCAGTTTTGCATCGGATGTGAAAACTGCACAGCACGCAGCTGAAACATTCCTTCAATGGCTTTTCTGCTGAGGGGAAGGTCTTTTACAGCAACTGCATTTTTTTTTTCTTTATAAAATCCAAAACTCCTGACTTTCTAATTAAGGGCCCTTACCTTTAACTACGCCCCGGTCTCGCAGTACATCCCTTGAAATCATTACAGAGTAGAAGCTTTGTGAGAAGCCTGGTCGACAGGGACCTTTGGAGGCATGCTGCGCATTATTCCTCTGAAAAAAAAAAAAAAAAGACATCAACATGCGTACATCCCATTGATTTTTTTATTATTATTATTTTCTTGTTGGCTGTGCATCTTGAAATAAAAACAGCAGTAAGCAGAAATGGATTCAACAAGTTTCTCAGCTTTAGGCACGTTCCTGATTAAATCGTCCCTCACTTCAATGTCTGTGATAAAATAACTCAGAAAGCAGCCCAAATGAAATGAGGACGGATTTAGTTAAAGTATTGTGCTCAGGGTTAAGCGGGACACACACACAGTACACACTCACACACACATCAAAGAAAACTGCATGAATGCAGCATAATTTTCTCCCTGCATACTGTGGCTCTTTCTTTAGCAGAAGAGGTTCAAATGACTGCAAGAGAGCGCGGAGAGAAGCGCGCGCTGCGTGCGTTGGAGCGCGTGTGCACTGTTTATACCAATCAAACTGTCTGCAGACAAGTTTGCACCCAACGTTTGGTGCTCTGTGACGGTTAAATTAAACGATCTGTCCCACTGTGGGTCTCTGTGCAAAACACACACACGCAGGCTGAGTTGGGTTGAAAAAAAAACGATGCAAATTAAATGAAGCCTCTAATTTTGGTTATGAATAAATAACAGAATCAGATATTTATGTGCTATTGTACAAATAATAAGTTAAACGGAAGGAACGCTGCGGAGTGAGAGGCGTGAGGCTACTTGGAGTGCCGTGAGGAAAAGCCCACCGGCACACACTTCATTTAGGTTTTATTGATTAAATAAAGGGAATTAAAGAAAACTTCAAAGTTTTCATTTTCACAAGAGACTGCTTTTAGTTGGAGGAATGCTAAAAATAAATACAACTAGAGTTAAATGAAGTAAAAGCACTAAATTAGTTAGAGGAGGAATAACGGAATCACCATTGTGAACAGATAGTGCGTAATTCAACTTGTGTCGGATGTTGCGCTGCAACGGCAACGATTTAGAAACAATCTGCCGGAAAAGACAACATTAAGTTGCTAAGTGTTACTTTTTTAGCTGTTGTTGTAGGTTGAAAATCCATCTGGGAACCAATTAGCGCGATGGACTTGTAAGAAAATAACGAGCAGCGCTGCGTTTTGGTGCTGCAGCACGCCGCAACCACACAGTCTGACTGCGCGACTTTCTTCCAGCTTATCTTGGCAAATTAAACAGGCTTTATGAAAAGAAAGCGACATCTCACCCAGAATGTGTCAAGAAGAAGGGTTGCTGTCAGGACCACAGCGAAGTCAGTTCTCATTGTGGCGAGTCAAGGCTGCCTGGACAAGAAGGAACCGGAGAGAGGCTCGGTTCGGGATTTCTTCCTCACCGATTGTTTTAATTTCCTCCTTTACTTGGTCAGGCTGGTTCGTTACGTCCCTCTTTGCGCACCGTGAGTGTGCTGAAGCTCTGCCCCGAGTTTTTTTTGTTTTGTTTTGTTTTTTTTCTCTTCCCTGGCTCTCTCATCTGCAGGTGAGCGCTCCGCTCAGCACCAAGGCGCAGCCAGCGTCACTCGCTCTTACCCCTCCTTTCAACCCGGTGCAGGAAACCTCCACACACTCACACGCACACGCGCACACGCACTTAAAGACACACTGGAGCCATTTGAATCCAACAATCACAGTACTGACGTGTCTCCGAGGACTGCAAAGGGCTGAACTCGTCTCTGATGAAAGGCTTCGCCAGTTTGGAAATTGTCGTCATGATCCAAGGGCATCAACTATCTCCCATGAAACACTGCTAATGAACATAAAGCTTGTGGTCATGAGTAAATTAATTGCAATTAGATTTAATCCACGTAGGAGCTGAATGAATGACACAATATGTCCCTTTACCATGATTTAAATGTATTTTATTGAAAAAAAATACACATTCTGCCTGTAAGCATTAATCTGACATCATCCTTTACTTCATTATGTTTTCTGATTGTATTGTTAACTATTTACTTTCTTATTTACAGCACTTTGGCTACCAGTTAATATATTTAATGTGCTTTATAAATACATTTGATTGATTTGATTGAAATTCAACAGCTCTAAATCGGAGACTCATTGTCAACTGCAGAAAAGGTGGACTGATATCTTTAGGTAGGGATGGAATCTTCAGGTCAGGAGGGGTTTATGTATCTGGGCATGTTGTTCAGGAGTGATGACAGGATAGAGCTGGATCTTGAATGAAAGAACAGGATCCCAGACAAGCTGCAGTCTCAGGTTTAAAGATGAGGAGCTCCATGCAGGAGGGAGCTTGAGCTACTGCTCCCATGAAAGAGGTCAGCTGAGGTGGCTAGGGCAGGAAATTGGGATGCTCCCTGGTCACCTCCTACTGAAAGTTTTCTGGGAACATCCCACTGGGTGGTAAAGCCTGGAAAGATCCTGAACTCCCTGGAGGGATTATCTTTCCTCTCTGGTCTGGGAATGCCTTGGCATCCCCACAGAGGAGCTGGGGAGTTCCACTGAGGAGAAGGTGAAGGGTTTCCCTCCTGAATCTTTTACCCCGGTGACCCAACCTAAGACAAATATGTGTTGATGGATAATTTAACTGAAGGCAACCTTCAGCTGAGTCTTATCACTGAGTCTTAACATATTCTTTGCTGGTGCAATCATGACTCATTTTTCATTGATTTGAATAATTCTAATGGTTGAGGTGTGGGTGAAACATCTTTACAAATCAGTCCAGTTGTTTATTTTAAACTTCTGAGCCTGCAACAAAATGCAATTTCAAAAAGCGGTGATGGATTAGAGATGTGTCCGAGGTGTAACCCCACCTCTCGCCCAATAACAGCTTCCTGTAACTCTGAACTGGAGCAAGTGGGTACAGAAAATGAGCAACTGACTGATATTCCCACTGGAGTTTCCAAAATGTCTTGAAGTGTTCTCAAGGTTCTATGGTTCCTCATTTAAGTTGCAGGATCTCCTGTTTACTGTGAAACTTAGAAAAAGTTCATAAAATCTGAAACAATTAAAGCAAATATCTCACCATGCTGTTACTGTTAGTGATGAAAGTTGGAGACACAAAATTGTGAGGAATTATGCAAAGTTTGAGTTGGTATCGCAACAAATTGTTACTTGCAACACTTCTGTGACCCACATGTGACATAAATGAAACAGATATAGTCCTCAGATTGTTTTGCAAATTTTCAGACAGTCTCTCACTTATTTTTTAATTTGTTCCCAATTTACTCTCATTCCGGTCACAGTTTGGTTGCCAACCCCTCATAAAGTTGTCTTGTATTGCTTGAGCTTCTGACTTGAGAAGCATTTGAGGGGAGAACCAGAAGTACGCAACAAACTGCAACTATTTTAAAAGAACATGCTGCTCAGTATTTCAAAGAAACAAAACATAGGTCTGCTTCTCCTGAGAAAAAACAGAACCTTTGCAAACCTTTCAAGACACTTTGGAAACTCCCTCATGAATATTGTCAGAAATTCCTCACCATGCAGCTCAGTGAGATACTCACCTCACTCAGAGTCATGGTGCTCTTCTTGATTTACTTTTGCTGATTCAGAAACTGTGAGACAACTTTGGGAGGGTTTGGCAACCTATGAAACAATTTTGGGACTGATTAGAGAAGATAAAGAGAATCTGACAGAATTTTGAACAAAATCAAGATAAACTTTCAACAAATTTAGAACTGATCAAGAGACTTTGGAAATAAATTGTAACAAATATTTGCATGGCATTTGCGTAAATGTTGCAATTTTGGAAAACACCAAAGTGTTTTAATTCGGTGTGATTCTAACTGAGAATTTGCATATTTTATATGAATTTTTTTGTCTCCAACTGGTCACTAACAGTTGCAGCGCAGAGAGACAAGCAGTAGAACTTTTATTCTCTGGATGTCGGAGAATCTAATTTTGGCCATGTAGGTGAAATTCAGTTTTCATCTTAAATTACTTGCTGATACATTCTATAGAAGAGTGACATGAATGAACACATGAAATATTTTATATAGAAACTAAATCACCTGTCTGCAATGAAAGCATTTATATCCTCTGACAGGCTGTGCGTATTAGATTTGATAGGTTTTAGGATATTTTTACCTATGTCACAGAAAAAGGTTCAACTGCACTTGTCTTTTTTTAAAATTTAACTTCCAGTGTTGAACTTTGATCACTGTACAGACCTGCTGTGCTGACTCTTACTCTACAAACTCACCACTTACCCAGCTAACCTTTTTATTTAATACGAATCTAACACCATCTCAGACAGATTGGGAATAATGAGAAGTTTTATCAAAAGAAAAAGTTTAACAAACAGTTCAAAGGGATTTAAATTTATTTTAAATGTCTCAAAAATTGAACTTGGCTGTATTTTTCCTTTTTTTTCTTTACACTAAAATCATCTTTTGAATACAAGGGGGTGAAATGACCATGTTAAAGAATTACCTTTGACCCACATGCAGGTCAGGGTCCTTCTCACTATCAGTAATGTGCTTGAACAATATTTTAATCATAAGGAAAATATTGAATATGGAAATAATTTTGTGAATAAAAATTACTGCGAAAACAGCAAACTGCTCAAATCCTCCGCAAACATTATTGCATTCGAACATTATCGTCCATCGGTCCGTCAATCTCTCACACAACAGCAATAGCAGTCTGCCAAGAGAGTGTCACAAGGCCTTTTGTGATAGAAATTTCTTTCTCTAATGTTAATATAATGACAATAACTGTGTGGTAACAAACTTTATTTGTAAATGGATTACCAGTAATGTCAATGATGCATAGGATGAGGAGAATAAAGATGCCATAGTGCTGGTAAGGTTGCTGTTTTTCTTCTCAACCAGTCCGACGCCTTTTAACGCAGGCGCTATCCTTACTAACGTTTCCATCATACAACACATGGTGTGGGTGTTGAAATTGTATTGTCCGATTTTATTTTTTTAAATTCGATTTACGATTTTTATTCTTATTTTTCCCTACTTATTAAGGAAAGCAACAAGTACAAACAGCAGACAACTTAAAGCGACCGCTTCTGTGTTTGTTCTCCACCGTGCCCCTTCCTCTCATATGAAGTGCCTTGTGCAAATGATTCGGCTACAGTTAGTTGTTCTTAGCTAAGGTTTTGTTCGTCTCGGAGAGACTAGCGTTTCTCATGTTCGGCTGCGATGGGCTTTAGGCAAATGTTGCAGCGTGGAGTCTCTTGCTGCACGTCTGTTGCAGCAAACCATGTGAAACTAACGTTGCAGAAACTCTAGGGAGCCAAAAAGCGCCACTACGCAAAAACTTTATTTTTGAAATTGCCTGCAACAAAAAATTTTAATTAATTTGTTTAATCAATTTATCGCCCAAGCCTAACTAGTACTAGGCTGCAACCATGAACATTGTTATTCATGAAAATGTACTTTTCAACCGTGAAACATTTTAGCCATAAAAATATTTTTGTATATTTTACTTAGATTGTAACAATTTCATCATATAATAAACAGTTCAGTCTTAAAGAGGCCATTTCATACAAATTTTAGGACTTTGTGGTTATTTCTTAAGTATTAACCTGTAATATGAAACATTTTATATCTAAAAAACGTCAGGAAACACTGTTTAACAGACCTTTCAATCTGTCTGCATTAAAATTTGGGTGGTTCCGGCTCCTTCTGTCAGGCCTCGAGCAGCAGCTCGTTCATATTCATTGTTCAAATTTGCTGGACTCTGATTGGCTAACAAACTAGCCTATGAGAGCAAAGAATACTGTTTCCTGCCCCGCTGCACATTGCAACGTCAGACGGTGTGTCTTTCTGTTTGCTACGTTATGCTACAGCTTTTTAGCCAGCAGCATGCTAGGCGTGGTTTCAACTGCAGAAGCTGATGTATACTAACAAACAAAGGAGTTGTGATGAAACAGATATACAGGCCGTTCGGACTCGGGAGAAATCGGGTTTTATCACCACCTGCGTAGTTTGACAGATAAAAACTGAAGGAGAAGTTGTTGACCTGTTTTCACACCCACTATGAAGGTAAGAACACACGTGGAGCTAAAATATTCAATAGGAACCTCAGAAAATAATAATATCTAATAATATCTTATTTCCACAAACTGATGTAGAACAACACATCTGAGTGGAAAGTTGAGCTTACCTCGTCATCAAGCTCCCATCTTACTGTTCATAAAAACAGATCAGTGTAACTTTACTTTTTCTAACATTTTAACATATTCAGATATTTTTTCTGCACATACAAGAACTCTAGTACTCTACTGTTCGCTCATACTACCATATTTACATTACTGTGCAGAGGTCTGGGGCAACACATACAAATGTACAATAAATTCATTATCCATACTACAGAAAAGAGCCATAAGAATAATTCACAATGCCGGCTATAGAGATCACACAAATCCACTATTTTTAAAATCCAGAACATTAAAACTCACTGACATTATTCATTTTCAAACAGCACAACTCATGTACAAAGCAACACATAATGTTTTTGTTCACACACTCCAGCAATAAATTATTTCTCTGTAATGTTGCTATGGCCTCACAGATCTCATAATATTTTAATATAATTAATATATTAATTATATAATATAATAATATAATTTTTTTTTTTTTGTTCATGGGGTCATGGTGTACTGTAAAAATATTTATTCCTTCAAACTGAACTAATGATGCCAGATTACAGAGATATTTAAGTCACGCAACATATTCTGGATCAGATTTAGATCCAAACTTTAGTATAAGTCTCTCCTACATTATTAAATATTTCAGAAATCCTAAAATGACACAGTTGTTGTTTTAGGAGAAACTTCATTCCACAATTCCACAATTTGTCTTTACTTCAGAGAATTCCTCATGCTTTTACTTAGCTTCTACAACAAACACAAAGATTCAAATCCTCAAATAATTAAACTTTTTAGTTAAACTGTAAGAATATGGTGCTTCTTAAGGACTACTTATGGCACGCAGGTAAAACTGCGCCTGATAAACCTGCAGCATGATGTGTGCAATCCTTTTAGCGTTTTTGCCCTAAATGAATATGTAATGTGGGTGTTTCTGTCAGAAGAAGCAAAATATTGGGAGAACATGTAAATAAGTTGGCATTCCATTTGCTCTCACAAGGGAATAGCGCAGGCATACTCATTTAAATTTTGCTGTTTGCACCTGTTATCAATTGCGCAAGCAATCATGGTAAATCACCCGTAAATCAGGAATACACACATGGCATAAGACTTTTGCCACACATGCAATTTTGTGCTCCTTAACTTGGACTATTGATAAATCAGACCTGATGTGTTTACAGTTTATAGTGCTGTACCTACATGTTTTGAGTTTGTTTAGTTGTCTTTTCATGTTGCCCATTTTACCAAGGATTTCCTGTGATTTTATTTTGGAGGGATTTTGTGTTTGATTTTATGATGTTACATCATTCAGTGTTCTGTACTTCTACTCTAGTTTGGGTTGTTGTTTTGTTGACTTTGTGCCTTACTGTCTGGTTGCGGTTCATTCGCTTTTCATCATTCTTATAGTTTAATTCATCATTTATTCATTTTCTCTTGTGCCTTTTGTTTTGTCTGCGGGTCCATCAACTTTTTTTTATTTTGTACCTTCTTTGTTTTATATTTAGTCTTTTGTATAATTTAGTTTCAGTTAGTTCCTTGTGATTTATTTTGTTTTGAGATTCTCTGCCCCTCAGTTTACTCTGTCTAGTTAATTGTCACACCCTTGTTCCATCCCGCTGGTTGATCCCCTGCTCTTCCTCTCCAGCTGTCCTCACTCAGCAATCACCTGTCTTCTGTATAAATAGTCCTTGGTCTTCTTGAAAGTTATCAGCTGCTACATCACATATTCCTCATGTGTTTCCTGTAACTGATTTGTTTTGGGTAACTGTAAAATGTTTTTGTTTTTGCTGCCTCATCAACTTTTTGTTTTTCCTTATTAAAAGTATTTATTTTTATTTTTTGAGTCCTGTCTTTAACCTGGCTCTGCCAGATCTATGTGTAGCCCCACCTCCTGTTGAGTTGGACACACACACACATCTGGAACCGCTCCATTTGAAAACGTCTATAAAAGGGAGGGACATCTGGTATAATATTTTAAGATGATTGGAGGACACACCAGCAAGTACTTGCCTTTGATGATTTGTTTTTAGCCAGTCAAAGTAAATCAAATTCTCGCAAATCCGTTCCGGAGAAAAACACACACATCGTTACCACTAAGAAAAGCAAAACACATCTTTACCATAAAGAAATGCACAAGTTCTTACCTTTGCTCATTTTTCAATGAAGAAATCATCTCTAGTCCTAAAACAGATTCAATAGCCACTTTTATGCGTACATCCACCAGCAGCCATGTTTGTTTTGCTTTGCCTGCCTGTCACTTGCTGCCAATCATACCTGAACACCCGTCCCAAAGCCCAATGATTGGTTCGAAAAAATGTTTTGTTTCATGCCTTGTTTCCAGTCTTTGGTATATTTTCATATCAGTATCACTGTACACAGGTATGACAGCATTTTGGTTCCTTTGTGGGGTTTTGAAACAACACCGTTTCTGTGAGGGTACTTTTACAATATTTTGGAAAAATTGTGCTTCTATGTATTGAATGAAATAAATAAAAAAATCAAATCTCAGCAAAACTGCTTTTATAAGCTGCAAGCTGACAAATCTGTAGAAGAGTTGAAAATATGTTAATATTTAGAATGTTGTCTACAAAAGCACATTTTTGCTGAAAAAGACAGTTTATTTTATTCAAACATACAACATGTTTCACAGAACACACCTTAAGAATTGAACTTTTATGGAAGTACTGCCCAAAATAAACACGAGGACAGTCATTGTCTCTAACAGCCAAAGCTACAGAAACTCCGAGCCATGGGAGTCCTTATTTCTTTAAAAAAAAAATCATCTGCCAAACACCCATAGAGCATTGTCACTGTACCGCACACATGCTGCTGTACTATGTCATTTTATATCACTGTATTCAAACTCCTCAAATAAACTCAAGCTGAGGAAGTAGTAAACAGCCAGGAAGCTGAGTTTAATAGCACTGAGATAAAGTAGGAAAGACAAGCGGCATCACACTAAGTTGTCTGTAAGCATTATTCTAAGGGGGCCAGTCATCCTGCATTCCTGATAATGATGCTTTCATTAGCCATTGGGATGCAAGGCATGTCCTGTACACTAAAATCAGCAGGAATCTGTGTGAGTGTGTGTCTCTCTCTTCTCAGAGAACTGATTTAGTTGCATTTTGGATTTGTCTGCTTTTGTATTCCTCTCTTCCCTTTGAGCCCATTAATGCAAATCATACTGAGAAAAGAGAGTGAGTGAAAGTGCAAAGGGTAAGAAAAGCACCCAGTGAGTGTGGTAGCAATCGTTAAAAAATTCTATTAAATTATTCCCACTTCATGTGCCACTGGGGACCTTCTTCCATGTCTGAATAGTCACTCAAGACATAAAGATTCTCTTATCACCTGTTGGATGGACTGCTAGGAAAATATGAATGATCCCTTTTTGTTTTTTAATGCAGCATTAGGATATCATCACGGACATGTTTTTCAAGAATTGTGTAACCTTTGGGATTTTCCGGAATTGGCACAGATATCCTGTGGATGGCTTAAGTCATGACCCTCAAAGAGTGAAGACAGATTTAAAACCTGTTTATAACTCTGGAACAATGGTATCTTCAGACACCAGGAAGATTCTACCCTTTGAGCAATATTTATATAAAAAAAGCCTATTGTTTGATTTCCTATCATTTATGGAGAAACCGTGAGGGGAAAAACCCAGCTGGATCTTTTTCTTGAGAACAACTTAGACAATATCAAACCAGCTGGAAAGTGGTCAGCTGACAAATGTGGAGCCTCCAGCTGCCTTACAACCAAAAATGGCAATTGAATAAAAATGGTAAAGGGGATGTGGTATTGCACCACTGTGATTTATTCATTTCCTAAATGAGTAATGCAAATCCCACAGTCTGTTTAAGAGCCACTTCAAAAATCACAACCACTGATTCTATAATCTGTAAGCCACTATACGTGTTTGTGGATTTAAGGATGTGAGGCCCCTCGAAGCACATTTAATTTGGATAACATATACTCTATCTATCTATCTATCTATCTATCTATCTATCTATCTATCTATCTATCTATCTATCTATCTATCTATCTACCTACCTACCTACCTACCTACCTACCTACCTACCTACCTACCTACCTACCTACCTACCTACCTACCTATCTATCTATCTATCTATCTATCTATCTATCTATCTGGGAGAAAAACTGTGAAATTTGATATGAACTCATATCATTAACTTTCATGTGTAGCTTACAGTTCTGTTTCCAACTTCAGGGGATTGGCTGAGAACAAAGGACGGACCTCAAACTGCAAATTATTCTCCATTCTCTTTCATTAACAGTTCTGACACAGTGTTGCAGATGTGGGCACATGAAAAGTTTGTAAATAGGTGCTTTCATGTGCAGTGGGCATGATGCATCAACCATTGCCATGTGAATGAACATTTACTATGTAAGGGCAATAGTAGTGAGGTGTTAAAATGATTTCTAGGCTGGGGTGAATTTTTAGCAGCTAGATGAGGGACTGGATGGAGATGCCCGTAAGGCTGATAGGGAGCTTTGATCAGAGATGGAGGGACATGCCTGTTAAAAAATCAGCAGTTGCTCGTTCCCTGTCCGTCTCTTCATCTATTTCTCTGTCTCTCTTTCAGTCTGTGTTGTTCAGCCTGTCTTTTACTGTTCCGTGTTTCTGACTTTCCTATTTTCTTACCGTCTCTCTGCCTTTTCTCCTTCGTTTCTCAATAGCGGACTATACTTTTAATGAAACATGCACATACCTCAGGGTCAGAGGACCCATCTTGTTTCTACCATTATCCATCCTTTCTAGCTCTTCGGTTAGTTGCTCTATTCGGCCCACAAAAAATCAGAAGCACAGCAAAGATGGCCTCTAACACCCCGTGACACACATCATACAGCCGTGACAGGTACGGCAGTCAGTGTAGTGAAGAAAAGACCTGCCGCAAGTTTCTGAAATGTACAAACACAGATAAATCACACAGATCCAAATCCAAATGCTCAGCGGCACATATGCAGCTAAAAATAATAACCTGACTGCACCAGATTTCAGTGGAATTCAGTGAGATATTACACTTTCTCTGTAACTTTACAGCTGCATGTTTATTTCTAAAATCCCTTTCCCGGTGGTTTAGTGCCTCACTTTATGTCTTTTCCAGGGTCGGTTCAGCAAGGGGATTCTCTGACACTGAGCAACAGAAGTGAGTAAATTACTCCATTCAATTAACTGAGCATTTGCTCAATATAAATACCATCTGGGTGCTTGAAATAGATTAGTTTAAGGCCATAGTAAATTATTAAACTATTCCCAGTGAATGAGTCCCCATTCCCCTTTAAATGAGCCAGACTTATGGGGTTCATACCGAGCCTCTGGTCGTCGGACTCATTCTACACTTAAATCACGTCTCCCCAGAGCACTTTGACAGGATTCCCAACAGGAGCATGAAAACAAGGTCCGCCATCACTTGACCCTCACCTTTTTTGCCACCTTCCAAACAGTTAACCCGTTTCGAAGACTAACAGCCCTGCCATAACAAGCATGTGTACAGAATCTGAAAATATGCACGAGTTGTAGCTTAAAATGGGCTGGCATGACTTATTATCTGTCTGAATTTGGTAGATTACTTTAGACCAAAATGCATTTAGCAGACGTGTTCTTTAACACATTAGTTCATGCTTCCATGACCTCAATTTCTTTCTCTCAAATTCAGCTCTGTCAGACAACAGACCTACAGGAGAGAATTTCTCATTTGTTCCACACACTCCCCATGGAGGTCCAAATCAAAATATGAACATATGGCTGCTTTGCAATGTGCAGACACTGCTATTCCCTAAACTGCCCTCTGCTCTCAGCTGGAGTTGCTTATATATGATTCAACAGTACACATAGCTACACATTCATGCAGTTTTGCTAATATCCCCAAAGCTTTCAGTTACATTATAGACGTTTTTACTATCTTCAAACCTTTAAAGCATCACTAGCACATCTTTGCTCAGGGGATTCGTACTCAATTTTTAAGAAAGTTATTTTAACATAAGCCATTCAAACTACGAAAGAGTTTGAAAGATTGAATGTGTCCTCTTGGGAACACTCAGAAACAGAATTTTTAAAATGGCAAGAAGTAACTTTAGCTTCATGAGCATGGAAGGCTCGATTTAGCATTAATGTGGGTCTTAATTGGAAAAAAAATATTTAACTGAATTGAGCCCCAAGATTAAAAAAAAATCATTTCACATTTGGAGTTATTAGATGACAGTCAGTACTTTAAATTCACTGACTTGTTCCCGTGAAGGATTGCAGGGGACTGGTGCCTATCTTCAACAGTCTTTGGGCAAGAGGCAGAGTTACACCTTGGACAGGTTAGAAGTCCATCATAGGGCCACATAGAGATGTACAACCAACCACACACACACAAACACACACAATTAAAGCAAATTTAGAGTTTTCAATCAAGCTATAATGCATATTTTGGGTGGGAGGGAGGAAGACCTTGAAGAAATTCCATACATGCATTGGGGAAAACATGAAAACTCCATGCAGAAAGGTCCTGACTGATATTAAACCCAGAACCTTATTGCTGCAAGGCAAGCCTCTCACTGAAGGAATGATGCAATAATTTAAAACTCTTCACTTGTCTCAAATAATGACACATATAACATACTGTGATGCAATAGACTATCTTTTTAGAGAGCCATTAGAATTGATCTATCCATAGCTGACAAACACTAAGATAACATATAAATCTGAGTTTCTGTCTCTGTAAAATGATGGCACTTTTGTCTGGGAGCTGGGGCTGCACCCACTCACATATACACACTGCCCTTAAAGTAGTAGAATGTGATAGAAAAATGTCCATATTGCAGACAGATCTGTGCTTATCTTAAAAGTGCTGCCATAATGGCTGGATCCATTCAATTGAATTTCACCTCTTATTTAAGGGTGTTTTCACATCTGCAATGTTTAGTCCATTTAAATTGAACTTTGGCTCATTTCACCCTTGGTGTGGTTCATTTGTGCAGATGTGAAGACATGAATCGCACAAGAGTGCGGACCAAAAAAAAACCATGTCAAGCCCCTTTGGAGGACAGAGTCTGCATGTGGTTCCATACAGAACCTGAGTGGTTTGTTGATGGCTGAGCATGATTAGACTTTGATCCAATTCAGTAACCGGATCTATGCTGCAAATTTGAGCCAGGTATCTCATCTGTGACCCCCCCAAAACTGAAGAACTGAAATTGTCTAGGGGGGGGGTCAGCTGAGATCTGCTGTGTCAAAGGTAAAAAACTAGCTGAAGCAAAAGTACATAAAAGTAAGGGATGACCATCATAAAAGTGGAACCTCAGGAGAATAGAAATGAAAAAGAAAGAAAAATCACAGGTCTGATGACCTGGACTAAATTGACTATGTTTCTCCAGAGGACCTTGTTAAGTGCTGTGATAAAATCTCCAACATCCACATTAACATTTCCAGTTTCTCAGGAGTATCTTAACAGTGGATGCACCTTTAAATATTAACCTGCCATGAATATTACTGAAACACAACTTTAACTGTTATCGGAGTAAAGCTGACAGCAAACGTTTACTGAACATATACAATATATTTCAGTACTACTGTAAAAAAACAATGATAACGTAGAAGGGTACAATTCACAGTAGAGCTTAATAATTGCAACCTGTTTGTCTCTATGTAGGAATTTTAAATGGTTTGACTTTTGCTAACTGTTCAGGTGCTTCCATAACACTGACCTGAATATTAACTTTGCACCTTAGGTTTGATTTCATAATAATTAAAATATTCATGAACAGTGCAGCCGCATACATTCTGGGGCATATAGATATTGTATTTAGATAACTGCTTAGGTATTCCGATAACTACAATCTCTTCTCTCTTTGTGTGTGTGTGTGTGTGTGTGTGTGTGTGTGTGTGGGGGGGGGGGGGGGTACAGGAGAAACTTCTATCAGCACGCCCAGTTATGGAGATGAAAGTGACTCAGTTGCTGCAGTCCAGAAGATATCTGACAAAGAGCTCTTGGATTCTCTACAGACCACAGACAAATAATAAACAGGCCTTGATAACAAGAGTGAAGGAGTCTGTGAGAGAGTCAAGGAAACACAATGCCATCCATACAGAACTCATCCATCCATCCATCCATCCATTCACCCCTTCCTTCCTTCCTTCCTTCCTTCCTTCCTTCCTTCCTTCCTTCCTTCCTTCCTTCCTTCCTTCCTTCCTTCCTTCCTTCCTTCCTTCCTGGGAGGATTGTTGATATGAGTAAATTCTTAATGCTTAATACAATTGTGAATGCTGATTTATTTTATTGTCCAATATGGGATTTCTGCTTTATAAAATACAAAACAATTGCTAAACTTAAAAAAAGCTTTATTTGACAAACCTTTGGAAGCATTGCACACTTAACAAGTCAGCTTAAATTTAAACAGTAGCGTGTTTGAACTTAAAAGATCTAAATAGTGGCTGTAAGTGGCTATGACAGCTGCTGCAGCTTGATTTTTCCCACCAAATAATGGCCAATAACTGATTTTTGGAAATATGGTAATTATTGGCCATTTTATCAGTTTAACTGATTAATAGGTATCAGTATTTACAGAATTATTTTGTATGATGTAGAATTCATTTTGCCTTTGAGTTTATTTTTCATTTGTATTGATTTTATGTAACTGAACGTTTTATATTTCAGACACTGTAAATCACATTGAACAACAAAGATCCTTTTTTGTATTGTGCTACATAAATGAACTCTCCCTTGACTTCCCCAACTGACCAATATGAAGGTTCTCTTATTTTGTATTGACATATTTACATTTACACAACAGTGTAAGTTAACAAAATCATTAACAGATTCAGTCTTGTGTAAATGAACAATAGAAAGTGCCTGAAGTCAATTAGGTGCAGCAGCCAAATTTTTTCAGCAGGAATAGTTTTATTTTGCACAGTTTTACAAAAACTGTTTTATTGGCAAACATTTTTATCTACATCCAAATGGTATTTAAGGACAGACTTACAAGGATTTAAGTGATTTATTCTTGTCTTTGTTTTAAAAAAAAGCCTTATTAGTAGGCACAGACACTTCACTGTGCTTCTTTTCAGATCATGAGGGCTCAGGTGTCCCCGACTAAGGTTCCTTGACATTGAGATCCTTCATCCATCATTTCCATCTGGCATGAAAATGAAACACTAAAACATAGCACTGCTAGCAGCATTTTTGGAAAACAAGATGAGACACTTCATCAAACAGCACATCATCAGAATGTACTTCCAAAGAAAAATAACTTCCGGTATCATGGCACAAATTGCGAGAGCCATTTTTCATAGACCAAGTATAATGGAAATTATAAAAAGGCAATTTCACCCTTGAGTAGAATTGGGGTGAGTGAGTGCAATAGATTTAAATGTTGGGTTATAAACACAGAGATACAGACCTGATGCTGTTGACATGTCTCTGGAGTGCATCGTAATGTTAGTCACTGCAGTGCAACAAGTCAACAGTTCAGAGAGCAGAACAAAAGACAAGGCTGGAACTCAAACTTCTTTTCATTTGAAGGCATTGCTTACCCTTTTTTCAAGCAATGACAAATTTGCATACGTTTAGAAAAGTGATCTTTTAAACTAAGTAACATAAGCATGAGCCTTTTGTCACGTCACATGAAGGCAACACATTGTGTTCTTGATTTTTCTGTTTTTGTGGAAAAACATAAAAATCAATTCAAAGCCATTATGAAAATAAAAATTCTTTGGGGACTTACGGAGGAATTTGTGTCCCTTACTAGGGAAAGACCTTTGCCTTCTAAATGAACCCAAAGATTACTTTCAGTTTCATTCAAATCTGTATAGTTGTCATGGGATATTTCAGTAATAAACACACACTGCAAACAGAAATTGGTGCCCACCATTCAACTGTTGGTGGCAGGAGAGAAACAGTACATTTCACCAATCCAGAGGTCCCCACCCCTGATTCTCAAGGCTTTTTATCCTGCATGGTTTAAACTTTTTGCTTTTTCGACACATTTGATGAACAAGTCATTAACAGGCTTCTGCAGAACTTGATGACATGCTGAGGAAATAATTGAATAACTGAAAAAAAGGCATTTTAGAGCTGCTTTAACCCTTTAACTGCCAAAGTTGCAGAATTGCAACAGCTCCATCCTCTGAACAAAAATATGATAAACAGGGCTTTAAACATATTACTGGTATTTTCATTTGCCAACAGCAGTTGACAGTAATGTATATCTTTGAGTTTAACAACATTTATGTGCAGTCAGGCATAAAACATCAGAGTAAGAAAGGAAATAAAAAGCTGAGTCAATGATGAATCTAAATCTAAAAGTGTGTGTTTCTGAATGATTGAAAGAGTTGAGACAACATCCGTTCAAAGCGTTTCACAGCAGAACAGGCATCATATTTTTGTGGATGAAGATTTGGAGGGGGAAGACTTATTATCTGAAGGTGATTATTCCCTCTGAGGTGGAACAGAGTGATGGTTCCTCGGGCAGCTGAGGGAGTGCTGCATCGTGGTAGAAAGTTAGAGAAAATCCTGTGTTCCATCTGCAGCAGGATTACAGAGTGGAGTGTGATGTTGTATAAAGGCATCAGGTGAGCCATGTGGGAGAGGAGGAGGATGGAAAGGCTTCCCCTGGACCCTCTGGAACATAGGGGGAAAGACAGGAACAGGTGGAGAGGTCATCCGGGACCGTCTTGCAAACATGTCACAGCCATAGAGGGAGCTGAGACTTGGGCAGGGGATGTGGTCTCCACTGAGAAGTCAAACACCTAGAGGACTCCTGAGCTGAAGCACAGGCACTGGAGAACTTTAGGTCTACTTTGATCTAAATCATGAAGAGTAACTGGAGGCAAAAGCAAAGAGTGGAAAGCATCCAGGGTAATTTATTTTATTAATTTCCAGATAATTTATGTTTCTGTTAGTTAGAACTGCTTTCAGCTATTTCTTTGTAACATCACTTAGAGGTGCAATATGTAAGAATTAGACCTTGTGGTCAAATCAGAGTCCTGCTGTTCATGTAGAAAAACAAAACTGTCCACTCTCAGCCACTCAACCCCTCCCCTCCCTGATTTTTCTGCTGGGTTGCCAGTTCCAATCTTGTTCCTCATTTTATTTCTCTTCTATTTGTTCAATTTTTGGGAAGGATGTCATGGTTTCTTAGGTTTATAACAAGTTACCTCAGGGCTACTTCTTTTACTGGCTTCCATTCTATCCACAGCGCTGCTACTCTTTGCTGCTGGTCGTTGTCGAATTGCAACTGCTTGTGTTGAAGACTTGGAACCTTGCAGGTTCACATGTGATTCGCTATAGCACCAGAAAGTCTGGACATGGAATAGCTATTGTAAACAATGATTCTGTCCCAGAACAGTGTTTTCAAAATGACATTGGCAACCACCCAACCGGCTGAGATCGAAATTTTTTACAATGTAACTTTACTTTCAACATCAGTGAGACATTAGACTGTTGTGTGAGTATTTCACTGTAAAATTCTCAAATATTGTACCATTAAACAGGGTCATCTGGTCTCTTGTTGGGTCAAAAATGCTTAGATGCTCAGTCTTTCTGAATTAATGAGCAATGGGACATAAATGCAGGCTGAGATTTTGCGTGTGATCTTTAAAACCAAGACTTCAATAAGATAAAAAGGCATATATGGCAGCATAAAAAAGTCATAAATACATACAGAAAACTTGGAGCACTGAAGAACAAAAGAGAATCTAGAAAACAACAAGGACAACAGTAGTATCTGGCAATGAATGACTGAAACCAAGGGCTTCAAAGCGAGAAGTATTCATGACAGAGTGAAGGCAGTTGGACTAATTCACTGAATAGAGTGCAGGTGTGACAGGATGAGAGAATTGGAGATCGGAGGAAAACTGATGGCAAATGGCACAAGAAATAACATACTAACACATGAAACCAAGTGGTAAATAAAACACACAGAAATATGTGATAGAAAATAAACTGCAAAACAAAAACCATACTTTATGACAACAACTTCATCTTTTCAAATAGAAGTAAGTCCACCTTGAGGTGGGATTATACTTTTTGCTCTTCAACATTTGATTTATAAGGCACTAGTTCAGAATTTCAAAAGTGCATCAGTCTTGGGGAAAGTTTTATGGATTTTACATTAGCATTCAGTGTTTACAGCCATGGGGGCGTGTGTAAATATGTTTTTATATATTTTACAGACATGCTGCTATGTATAATACATGTACTTAGGTGTAGTTTTATGACATTGCCAGTCATGCTGCACTTGCATTGCTAAGACTACTTTAGAAAGTGAGTCTGTTTTGTTTGTTTTTTTTATTAATTATTTATTTTTTGTAGGGTGTTTGCAATAAGAATATTTTTGTTTAAAAAGTCATGAAGATGTGGGATGGACTGTCAACCAGTTCAGGGTTTAGGGCTCCTCTTGCCTCCTCCTGAATGCTGGAGATAGTCACCAGCTCTACTCGACCTTGAGCGAGGTTGGGGAGGTATGGAAGATAGATAGATAAATAGAGACCTCAAGAGATGGGTTACTTCAGGATTTACATAAGGACATACAGAAACAGTAGACATACATATTGTTTTCCATATACATAGTACAATTTCTGCATTTTAGTTATGCTAAAGTTTGGATATGGAACATGAACACTATAGTGACATCTAGTGGGTGGATGTTGTAGTTGCAACAATACAGAACACGTTTCCATTGGGATGCCAGATTTGACATTTCCATGTATGTTTTGATGCTGTGAAATTTTTTTATTTGGGTCCATCTAATGCAGGCTTTACCTAAACTCACTCTGGTTTAGGGTAATGAAATCTCCAGGGCTCTGAAGCAGCTGCTTGACCTGCTGCCTCTGCCATTTTCCACAGTGCCAGCCTCGGACTATTTACTGTATTAGGCAACCCTTAATGGTGCCTGCTATTGGCTGGTAGATGTAAACATAATGCCAACGTCGTGCCTATCAGAACTAATATTTTATTATACTTTAATTCAAAAATAATTTTCAAAGGAAATGCTGAACTTTCATTCTGCACCCCTCTAAACAACCCGTGGAGGTATTATGTTTTAAATAAAAAACATATTTATAACATCATTGCACATTCAACCTTTGGAAGCTATTCCTTAGTATACCTGTTTAGGCTTTAATTCCTCTAATATCTTCATTCCGACACCCTAACTACCTGATACACACACACACACACACACACACACACACACACACACACACACACACACAAGACCCTGAACAGAGCAAAACAGATAAGATGACTGAGTGAGAATTGTTCATCAGGTGCAAAACATCAAGGGATGAGTTCAAAATCTATTTATAGAGATTTTAGAGACTCTTGAAGCTTCACAGTTTTATTGTCACTAACTTTTGTAGAGTAAAAGTAGACAGAACAGGTTAGCATAAGGTTGATGCTATGTGTCTTTGTTGTGCTTGTGGTGTGATTAACCTTTCTGACACCTGTAACTCTGGATGAACTCGGGTCAGAGACACCATTGGCAGGAACTGTTGACCCAGCTGGTGTCTGGATTGGTTGGACTTATTACTGCTTGGCAGCCCACCTGGGAAGTTGAACTTAGGTCAGTTCAGTAGTTAATAGCCCACTAAGACCTATTTCTCTCTGCGTGCTGTCATATAGCTTTGACTGTTAGTTTGAGCCCTGAGAGCATATATGTGTAAAACAGCCATGTCTGCTACTCAACATTTAATTTTTTGACAAGATATCTGATGTGTTTTGGCTTTAGCAGCTGAAATAGGTAGCTCACACAAGGTGCTATTATGATGTTAACTTTAAATTCAGTTACTCAAACTGATGATTTTCTTATTCTGCTTATATCAACATGTTTATTTAAAAGTATCAGTGTTTACACCAGATGGCTTCTTAAAAATATGTAAATTTACTGTTTTATTAAAATTATAACCTCATTAATAAGACTATGGTTTATTGCTAACTTTTTAATCAAATGCTCAAAAAAAAAGATACAGTATATCTAGCGAAACACAGCAAACCTGTCAGGTAAAAATGTTCCAGTCAGGTTTAAAATACCTACAGGCTGAGCTGTATTTAAATACCAACTTTTACATTCATAAAATCTGAAGTTGCTTCAAGCTGTAAAAACATGTAAAACACACACAGAGACTACAATGTAAACAGACAGGTGGAGAAAGATGACTGGCTTGCTCAACATTTACTTACTTTTTCTAACTTTTATAGAATAGGATCAATGTTCAGAATAATCTTTTAACAAAATAAATTCTTTATGTGATCGTGAATATTGTGCAAACTAATGCTGTTTCTCAACAAACTCTTTGGAAATCCACTTTGACATGGTTTGTGTACTTTTACTTACCTCATTCAGATTTTTTTCACAAAGTGTCAGCTGTGATTGGATTTCCAGAGAAAACTGATTCTTTAAATCAGAATCTACAACTTTTTGCACAATTGCAATTGAAAGACACTGTTTTCTTGAAGCCAAAAGTCTAAAGTTAATCTCCTGGCTGATACCTTTCTGAAAGGAGTTTGCATGTTCACCTCCTTTCACAGTATTTTTTGGGGAGTACTCTGAATTCCAACACAGTTCAAGAACATGGACTAGACACATCAGGACCTGTGTGTAATGGATAAACTTTAAAATGGGAAATTTTCCACTTCCTGTTAATTTCCTTACTGTTTTACCAGTGTTTTAGAGTAATCATCGTTTGTTAAATAAAATATATTACAGATCTACAAACTACTTTGTCCTAACAGCTTGATAAGTCTTTAGGAAGTTGCCCTTTAAAACATTCACTAGATGTTTTCAGTTTTCATTGAAAGCAATGTTCAAATTCTACAAAATAATGTCTCCATTTAATATAGATGATTTGCATGGCAAAGAAAAATAAAAAGCGCAAGCAATTTAAGAGTTGCAGCTTATTGTTTACAAACCCTCTTTACATAATAAAAGATAACGCAAATATCTATTTCGTCCAACAAAGAATCCAAATAATGTATTAAGGGTAACGCTTCCTTTTACAGTCCCATAATTACTAAGAAATTACCTGGTACTTATATGGTAAATCTTGGTGTGTTACTGGTAATTACCATGTGTATTAAGTATGTAATTACAGAGAAAGAACCGCAGAAATGACTCTGCACTTACCTGATACATATTGTATATGCAAAATTATAGCATGTATGGGATAAATACCACATGTAATAACGAGGTAAATACAGAGGAGGTACTGTTGCATTCACTAAGAAAAACCTTCACTATTACCATCAACTGAATTAGGTTGTGACCAGTTTAGATTTGTCATAGTTAAAATTAAAATAGTACCTTCCAATAAATTACCTTTTCTTACATGTCCTTCAGTTTTTTAAGCATTTACCTTGTACTTATCAGTAACAAACCCCTACACCTGCAGGAACAGTTTTCCTCTAGGATCCTTGTACATCTTAAATACAGGGTATGTTCTTGCTGGAGTTCTTAATATTTACTTAGTAAATAAGCTGAAACTGGACTGTAAAAGGAAGTCTGGTTTGTTAATGGGCAAATCTAAATTGTCCCTGAGTGTGAGTGTGTGTAAATGTTGTCTGCATGATGCCTTGTGATGGACTGGGGACCTGTGTGACCCCACCTCTTACACAATGACTGCTGGAGATAGATGCAGATCCCTTTAACTCTGAGCAAGTGGGTACAGATAATAACCAACTCAGTTTACGTCTTATTGCATCATACGTAGACAACAACAATATTTTTTTGACCTCTGAGGATTTCTTTACCAGCTCTTTCTCCAGACTGTCTTCAGAAGGCCGTATGCTGTATTGTTAACATTAAAAATTATACTTAGTATTAAAATCAGTATGTAATGAACTGTAATTTGAATCATGTGTTTTGGAGAATTTCAAAACATTTTTAAGAGTTTAATAACCCACCTGCATTAAAATATTAAAACTTTTTCAAGGCCAAAAAAACGCCTACCCACCCATATGTCTTAATTCTCACCTAGTAAATAAAATAAAATAACTTTTCATTGAAGAGTATTTATCCAAGGTTGTTAAATGTTTGAAAGTGCACCAAATAATGAGCTTTTACATTCAAACATAATCACTTAATGTCTGAATAATCATGTACTTCAACCATCTACATGATTTATTAAGTTTGTCAGGGTCAAATGCTTTCTTCTTGCTAGAGAAATTGTTCCATCTTCTGACCTAAAGAAAAAAAACACTACTTGACTTAGTTCTAAACTTTATAACCACAGAAACATAACATTTTAATGACACACTTGAACAAAGAGGGTAATTAAGAGTGTCATGAACTTATTACTTTGACTGAAGTATAACAGACAGGATTTTTTTAAACCCTTCAATAAAAACTTTAGAAGTTTTTTTTAAACACTTTGTAAAATCTTTGTCAGGTGCAGATAGCCAGAATTCAGAGGAAACTTTATATAATTGACTTTTTCAAGATAAATGATTTCAAACACTTTTCGGGATATTACCAAAGTAATTGTTAAAGAATGTCTAAAAAATGGACTGTACTGTTGAACTGTATGTGAGATAGGTGTAGCAATCTATGTACAGTGATACATTTTTATGTATTGATTGAGCTCAAAGCAATACATTGTTGCTGTGAAATGTGAAAGCATACATTCACACTGTCCTATATGTGGTATTGGGACTGTTAAAGAACAGGTGTAATGTGTAATCTTGAGAGAGAAGGCAGCAGAAAAATGTTTTTTGAAATTGTATTTACAAAAAACAAAGCAAATCTCATTAAACAGAATTTTACAACAAACCTACATTTCTGAACAAAACATCTTACAAGTAATAATTTCCACATGTCCCCACATTTCCAGGTGACACAGATTATAATGTTTTAGTGTGTCATTCCACTAAAATCCATGAACAGGGACCATGTCCATGTCTCTCCCTCCACTTTACCATCATTTGGACATTAAGAGACCTACGGGATACATGACAATCACCTAGTGGTGGCTGCTCAAAACGACAAGTATAAGTCACAGTGTAAATGTCTACTTCTCTACAGACTCTTGAAGATTTGGAAGGCTCCTTTTTGAGGTGGGGAAGAGGTCGCCCTGAGAACAATGAGAGCCAACCTGTTCCATGTCATCAGAGAGGTCAATAGGCAGTATTCTAGGAGAATCAGACATCAATTCAGAGACACTCAGAGTCTGTGGCAATGGATACAAACCATCAAAGACAATAGGCCAGCATCACAGACCTGCTCCACCTCTGTGCTCTGAGCAACTACTTTGCTCACTTTGACACACCAGGCGATGACACTGTCCCCAACATGTGTGAGGAGATCCCTTCCAGGATTAATGCATGGAAAACTTCTGGGTCCTGATGACATACCTGGTTGTGTACTGAGAGACAGTGCATAGGAACCCATAAATGTCTCTATGGACATCTTCAACATCTAACTGAGCCAGGTGGTCCCATGTCCCATCAGGCCAGATGGTGCAGAGAGAAGAAACACTTTCTGCATATGGAGATGACCAAAGAGATTGTTGTGGACTTCAGGGTTTCTGGGTGTGCATATCTCCTGAACTAACAACACTGCATCACTGGCCTGGAAAGGTCAGCACTGTCTCTGCGTCCTCTGCAAACAGAGGAGAACCAAAGCCTCAGCACCTTCTACAGAGACACCATCAATAGTATTCTGACTAAATGGTAAATGGTGTATACTTGTATAGCCCTTTTCTTAAGTTAGGTGACTCTCAAAGCGCTTCACACTACAGTTTTTGTCATTCACACACTCACACGTTTGGTGATAAACACACATGTTGTAGCCACAGCTGTCCTGGAACACACACTGACAGAGGCGAGGCTGCCAGGCATAGATGCCACCGGACCCTCCGACCACCACCAAACAGGCAAAGTGGGTGAAGTGTCTTGCCCAAGGACACAACGGCCAGGCAATCTTTTCCAGGCGGAGCTGGGACTCGAGGCTGTGACCCTCTGGTTACCAGACGACCGCTCCACCACCTGAGCCACGGCTACCTCCCTGCATTTCCCCCTCACCCCTTTTTGATTCCACCTGCACACCAGCCCCTCTTAATAAATTCAGGTCTACATCAACCACCATCTGCAACATCTGCCTGTTCTGCGCTGCTACTTAAACACAATCACCACTTGAACATCTTCTCATTTAATTTCTCTTTATTATTGTAATATTTATATTTTAATATTTACATTTACAGTACAAACTGCTGTGCGCCTTATTGCCACTCATAAATATTTGTACTTTATTTTTAACTTTTATAGTTTTTTATGTTGATATTGATATTGTCAGGTTTTTTTATCTATTCATTTCATATTTTTTGTGGGTCAAGAGAAACAATTTCTATTCTCTATATGTCTTTTAAAGTAGACCTGACAATAAAGTTGACTTTGACTAAGTCAACTTTAGATTTGTAGCAATTCTACAACATAATGCATTTTACTGTGGACATCAGAGAACACAGTAGAAATACTCAGTAACCTCTGAAGGTGGTCTGAGGGAAAACATTTTCAGTGGATATTGAAAATATTAACCCCTTGAGCCCCGACCGTTGCTTTACTGACAGAAAATAAGTGTTGTGGTACCCAGCCACCTAGAACGTACTGTAGGTGTAAGGTTCTTAGAGACAGGCTCTAGATTAATTTGTACTTCTGTCAAGTTGTACTTAAGCAGCTTTGCTCATCACATTTCCATATTTTTGTGGGCACAAAAATAAGTTACCTGTTTCTGTCCATTTTGTACTTGCCTAACGTTAAACACAAACATTATTATCATAGATTCCTGGGGTCTTGTTCTGGGTAAGTGCACAGTACAAAACAGCAGCAAATAAACACAAAGTGATGTACAATTTGACCAGCATCCGAGAGGTGGGATTGGGTCAGAAAGTAGGAAATATGTCTGCGTTTGAAGCCTTCTTGCTTTTTTAAATTGCTTGAAATGTTTCAATACAATAGTACAATATTCACCTCTAATGGTTTTTAGGTTATATGTGTGCCTAACTCTAATTTTTAAAACATTCTTAACCAAGTTTTTTTTTTTTCTCCCCTCTTGTGGAATATTGTATCTTTCTCTCTGACACAAACAAGCAAAAACAAGATGCTTTGTTTTCCCACACATTTACACCATCACAGCAGGCAGTCATGTCTGTTCTGCTCACCATCACCTCCCCTCCTCATGACTAAACAAACACGGTGTCACACCTGAGGCACGGTAACCACAAACAGCACCAATCAGCACCTGCTCCGAACAAAGTGCTTCTCTTTGACAATCTGTTCTCCTTGTAATTACTGCATCTTTCTTGGGGTTATTAAATATTTATCCCTCCATCGACCAGGAGCGCTCCAATTCTGCTGCTCCAGTGACAGCTCTTTTCACAAAGAGATCCATAATGCACCATTTCCCTTTTGTTTTCCCCGAGTGTTTGTGTTTAAAAACTTTCACCGTTGTTAGAACAGTTTCATAACTTTTACTTTACATTTTTACTGTATGTTTTTCTTTTCTGGGTCCTATTTTAGTTTACTGTATTGTAGCTTCTCTCCTGTTTTTTGTAAACCACACAGCAGCAAAGCATTAAAGGGAGCTGAAAACCATTGTCGTCCCACAGGATTAGGTCTGAGAATTACCTAAGCACGAGCACCATTTGGGTTAAATCTATGTGAGGGACATGCATTTAATATGAGAAATGGGTCAATTCAATATACTCAGCTTTATTACTCCTTTGTATCTTTAAACTCAAACACCCACCTAATTCCTAATGCCTGAAGCTTTGACCTGGGAACAACATAATGTTAAAGGTCAGAACATTGTTAACATTGTTCTTACCAACATGCATGTCTTCAATAGTTCTACATCATTTACCTGAAAATATCCATAGATTTTCATGACTAGAAATGTTTAGTTGAAACTTATGCAATTTTGGAGACTGCAGCTGAAAGACGACAGCAATTTACTGAATTACTTTCAGATTAGTTGTTAGGTAATCAGTCCTGTTGGAAGTAAACTCTAGTTCTCCAAACTGAGGCTGTTAAAGAAGCTTTCTAAATAAATAAATATTTATAAAACACACTTCAAGACAGCTAAAAGAAATTGCATAAATTATTGTTCCATGCTGTTTGTTTATTTCTATTACTTGTATTTTCACAAAGTGCTTTATAGTATGGGTGAGTAAATATGAACCACATAAAAACAATATTTTACAAAACAAGATTATATTTTACAACTGATGTTTATTACTCTGTTATTGTAAACATGTTCTTTTTACATAAAAGAACACATGTACATAAAGGAATTTGATTGAACAAACCAATATGTTTGCAGACAGCTCTTAGCTATGAATTAGGCTAAAAGCTCCTAACACAAATACACATACACTCATATGGAGTCTGATATCATTTGATTGATAGAAGATTGGAGGAAATCCAATAGACCACGTGTGTGTTTACTACAAACATAGGTTTTAGTTTATCACTATAAATGGTTTATGATTAATCCATGCATGTTTTGCACAGAGAAATGGTGAAAGTGACCATGTGCTTTGGGCTGATATTAAAGAACAGCTTTGCTGTGTCAGAGAGATATAAATCTTTTTATCCCAGAATGTCAAAGCAAGTCTAGAAATTAAACACACACACACACACTCAGTGAAACCTGATTATTTGCTATTACAAATTTGAAAATAAAACAACTGTCATGTGAAAATCCAAAATAAAACGGGGATTAGGACCCTCATGTTTAACTATCTTTTTAATGGCTCTGGATTACATAACGCTGTGTGTATTATTTCTGAACCTGTTTCTAATAAGAATCATGAAGGAGCCTCTCTGCAAACACCGTTAACTGTCTACAGTTTGCTCCAAATCACAATTCTCTGACAATCAGGCGCTACAACATTAAAACCTCCTGAGCAATAAAACCCCTGTTTTAAAAAGAAGGCTTAGTACTGCATTATTATTATTAGCTCACAATATAGAGGATATACTCAAAATAACTTTTCACAAGCAGCAGCCACTAACATTTTATTTCTTTTGAAAATGAACATGCTAACCACAAAAATCAAAATCAAAACTAGAAATCTTATTGTCCCTGTTAAGATGTGCTAGCTTTAGCACAGATAGCCACAACAGGAACTTCAAAAAGTAGCAGTTTTAAACTCCCATGAGCCATCGCTTCAAAAGTAAGGCAATGATTTGTTGAACTATTTAATGGTCTGTTTATTGATTTATTTTTGCCACACAACATAGGTGATTATTATAGTCTGTTTTGTTGAGGACAGTGCTTTAATACTTTAATTTATTGTCACCAAGATAAAAGTTCCTCCAGCGACAAATAATATTCATTCTGCATCAGGGGTCAGGCTGTTTAAAATAAGCAACGTCTTTACTGTTATCACCCATGAGGGGAGTATAAATGTTTGTAATCAGCCTACATCGTTACTTTTAGATGAAATCTTTTGACAGTCACCAGATTGTTATTGAAGTAGATTATCCAAGTGTAGCCCACTACAGCTTCATCATGGTCAAGATATTTATATAAATGCCTGAACAAGCGATCAAGAATCTGATGGTTTGCCTCAATAGAAAGGCGCATTGTTGTGATCATCAGCAGGTCTGTTTGTTTTCAGCACTGCTGCGTTGGTCATTACTGAAATGAGCTGGTTTGTGCCTGTTTGTTTAAATCAGCAGTTTTTTTAAATCTCACCCACAGAACAAGACGCTCCCACAGGCACCGTTCACGAGACACTGGGCTCCTTCTGTGATCTACTACAAAACAATCTTTCTTTTTTAAGTAATCCGTTTCAATAAGACTGCTGACAAATAATTTACTAACATATACATGCTCAAATTGAAACATGCATTAATGATGACATGTTGTAACATTTGTCTTTGTCAGGACATATTTGAACATTTCTTTTAGCGTGTGCATACAGGAGACTACATTTCCCCACTATTCTTGTTCTTTTTTCATAAAAATGAACTTACTCTTGACTTAATAAAAGGAAGATTCCATGATTATAAATACAGAAAATATCTTGCAGTATTTAAATGTTGCACAGCTCTGATAATGTTCATTACCATCCAGTGCATTGAGTTTTTGACTCTTGGGTTATTTAAATACCTTTCTTGGCACACAGGTCTAAATAAAAAAACTGAAATAAAAATTATAAAAGTTCCACCTCTCTCATCTTAGCATCATGTTTTAACTCCTGTCATTGTGATTTATACAGTAAGTTTGGCTGCCAAATAGACATACATTAAATGAATAGTCAGCGTATAGAGGTAATAGCAGTCTTCCACTGGCTGTGAACTACAGATTGCAGCAGCTTTCGGTAAAGAGCTTACCATTCTTCTGGCTCTAAAGTAATAAATTGCCGGTTTATTACTTTACAGGAAATTAAACAGCGGCCCAGAAAAGACTGTGTTCAATCTAAACTCTCCAAGAAAAGTGGAGGTTTAAAAGGACCAATAAAGTCCCTCCAAAGTGTTTCTCCAAAAGAAAGTCAGATGATTAGGGAAAAGCCTTTGTCTTAACGGTCTCTTTCAATTTCACTCTTTCATCTTAATTCCCTTTAACTGTGTTTTCCTGTTTGATCTCAGTTAATCACCGTTCCAAGTGAAACGCTGCCCAAACGAGTCTCTCCATTTGACAGGTATTGTACATATCAAGAATTAACCAGTCCATGTTGAGAAATTTCACTTTTTCAGAGCACTGTGATGTTACTATTACAGTGATAAAAGTTAAAGTGTCTCTGTTGCAGAGTAGCTACATATAAAAATGTTGAATTTTTTTCTTCTAGGTAATCGAGAACATATAAGAGACGCTTTGTTGTAGAGACAGATGGAAGATGAGAGAATGACTCTTTCCAGGAATAAAGAGCAGCAGCAGAAGAACATTTAAGCAAATGTTCCAACGATGCATGTGTATGATTTTCAAACGAAACAAAGACAGAATAAAAGATTGTCAGATCTAGCTTCCTCTCATATCAGTGTGAGAACATCAGTTTGCCATAAACAAATTCAGAGGGAGAAACAGAGGAGGGGAAAGAAGTCAACATGAGACAAAAACATGCAGCTGGAGACTGTCAGATCAACCCTGACTGTTTTGGTTTTTCTTACAGATGTCTGCTTCAGAGACAGACATCTGTCCCCAAATTTGTGTCTTCTTCATCGGCTTCTGTCGACTTCTGTCATGACTTAGAGCGCTCTTTAAGTCTGATTTTATCTGAAATTCGGCAATCACAACAATGGGAAGCAGAGCTTTGTGCTACACGTCAGAAAGCCGCGCGGACTCGCACGCGTGTGTTTGGATAACTTTCCCTATTTGGCTCATCATCATGCCTTATTTAACAAAACCACGTTGCATGACATTACCATAAATTATGCGGATTCTTCCTTAAATAAATAAATCTGTAGTACAGATGCAGATGAAGCTGTTTACTCAGGATAATCACACGGGGAAATTAGTGGTTGTGTTGTGCTAATCATTCTGAGTGCAGCTTTTTTTAACAAGCCACACACTGCACGGTGGTTTCGCATCACATTATTCAAGCTCCTCGTTCTCACATCTCATCCTCTTTGCGAGCGGCCTGGTTGTAGTAGGTAAAACGAGAATGCACGTTGACAAAAAGACAAATTGTTCATTTTAAGTCTTCAGACTTTCAGCTTTTTGATGTAAAATGGATGAACAAATTGAATTTCCCCAAATTCTTCTGTCCTAGCCTGACTTCAAAGATAATTTGAGTAGTTATGTAACCACTAAGTCTAATGAAAACAGAAAGAGATGGGCGACACTTGGTTAATCAAATTCCATGCCAGGCTTCCTTAAATTCAACCCTAAAACCGGACAGAAAGTACAGTAAGTGGATTGCTTTGTGATTATTAACTCGACATTAAGGACAATGTAACACTCTCTGTACCTTTTCTCTTCCCTCTTCAGTCCTTCTGTCTCCGCTTGTACTCAGTTTATTTACAATTCGCAGCCATCTTTTGAATTCGATCTATTTTTCGTTAATATTCTCTCCAGTTTTTCTCAATTTCCCATTTCTCTTTTCCCTTTCATCCTTCCCCTACTATGATGAGAAAATGATTGCTTATCCACAAAGGGGATGCTCATCTACTTTGTTACACAGGTGGAAAAAAAAAGGGCAGGTTATTCTATTGCTGCTCTCTCGCTTTCTCTCTCTCTATCTTTCTTGGCTCCAACGGACCAAAGCAAAAAATAATTATGATGATGCTTTTGTTATTTCTTTTTTAGATAGAATAACAAGAAAGCCATTTAACATTAATCTGTCTTTTAGGGTGGTTGTAGAGTGGGTTGTGCACGCAGGGCCTCAGTGGAGGACGAGAGAATGTAGAATTGAAAAGCTAGTCATGAATAAATATGACACCACATTTTTCCCTTCTCCTTATCGAGGTTTCCCAGAGAGAGGTGGAAAAGGAAGCGCACTGATTACTGCAACTGCTGAAGGCTTTCTGAAAGCATATGTCTTGTTGATGATAGGACAAACAACTACATGAAGGCATCATACGACGCTGTCGAGAGTGGGCATGCCAGCTCCCAGCACTCTCTTTATAACTTAAACTTCCTACTTAGGCCTTTAATTCTGCTGATACTCGGTCACAATGTTGTATGACTCAATGAAGACCTAATCTGGTATTTTGACAGCTGGTTGTATGTTTGCTGTCAGTGCATTTTTATGTGGTTGAAATGTTCCTGTAAACCATAAATGGAGTGTCTGGCAAAATAATCCAGCAGGCATCGCTGCATGCTTACTCTCTGAATTTCAATTAACATTTTGTTTTCCACAGAAGCTAGCTTAAAAACAGAAACGACAGTTAAGCAGACACTTTTCCAAAACGGTGCATCCTGTTAATGCTTGCTTCTACCTGCTCGCAGCAGTGACGATCTCCCACTGTGTCCAAGAAGCTTAACAGGCTGACTGTACTATGGGATTGATTCAATAAAAACAGAGGGAAAGCAAAACAACACAGGTAAGACGTGTGTGTGTGCTAATGTTTAATGCTCAGGCAGGTCTTTTTAGGAAAAGGGAGGGGCTAATGTGGTGCTTTAAAGCCCTTCTCTAAGGGTTAGCTACAGCACACTTAATCAGCTTCTTCCTTTACTCTCACAAACACACTCAGACGTTTTCACACACTTTGCTCGTGCATTCTGCAACTAGGTTTTTTCACTTTATTTCTTACTTTGACCTCTCTTATGTGATTGAACAATAGATTCCACACTGGTACCTCTAACCCCAGTCTGTTGGACAACATGGTGATTTCTACAGTTGGAATGAAATGAAAAATACTGCAAATACTATTATAATACAAAATCCTAAGGGACTCTTTGCATGCCATCATGTAGGTAAGTTCTTAAACCTTTTACAATGAGTATCACCTTCTAAGCCTCCCAAGTATCATCATTATGATCAAAGTGTTTAAACATCAACTGGCTCAGGGACACACACTGAAGCCTGATGGCAGACCAACAACTTCATGATTAATATTGTGGATGAAGTAAACAAACTGTTAAAAATTAGCTGATTCCCTTCTTATGTTTATTGGCCAGTCACCTTGGCATTGTTAAGTTGAAGAGACTCATGCCCAACAAGTAAGGATCAGTGTATTCTGAGCTCCATTAATACACCTGGGACTGTGTTACATGGGATCTTGGTTTTCAATTCCTATTCTTAAAGGATAAATTAGTATTTACAGCCTTGCATTGATGTTTTGTTCATAAAGAAGAAATCACAACAGTAAATCTGGACTTTGTGTTTGTGAATTCTTCCAGTTGTAACTCTTCAACTTGTATTCTCATAGAAAACAGATACAGCAAGTGTTTGGATCTGATTTGGCAGAAACAAGCGTTTACAAATTAATAGTTGAATTATAGATGATAATACAGTGACTTTAGCCCCATATTTGGGGCCTTTTGTTGCTAGCAGGTCCTATAGAGACTTCTTGGCTCTGCTTGGGTAGCTGTTAGCGCATTAGTGAACCATTGTCCTCGTCAGTCTCTAAAGGGATTTCAAAATTCTTTACATTTTTTATTCTAATTACTTTCATTTTGAAGCCAAGATTCTAATTTGATTGAACCGCTAGTCTTGTTTGTCCTTCTTTGCTCTTTAGCTTTCCATCACATTTCAGTTTGTGACATATAGTTTGTTTTTTAACTTGTAAATTGGTGATAACAACATTTCTTCCGAGTACCACTGAAGGCGTCCTGATTACTACCAGTGGCACTTGTACTACAGTTTGAGAATCATGGATGTAGACAGCAAGTACTGCTTACTGTCAACACTGAGTGATGTTAAGTGTCTAGATAACATATTATGTAGAATGGGGATTATATGAATAGTAAGCAGATGCGATGACATCTCACTTACATCACTGTCTCTCTGATTGAAACACGGAGATGCTAGATTCTCTGCATATCTATATTTTACTGCTCTGGAAAAGCTTGTCAATGTGACTGATTTCATCTACAGAAAAGTTCCTGCTACTAGTAGCTTAATGGAGAAAAACAAGTCCGTGTGGTTTCACCTTCCAAATAGTTCATTTCAATACATTGAATAATCTAAGGAGTAATTTTTCCTCCAAAAATCTAAAGTTTTGTTTTAATACCCTTTTTTTAGCGAAAAATTACTTAAGCAGAACTCAACTGACATGTGCAGTGGTGTGGAGGAAAAACATAATTCCAGTAAAAACATTTAAGAAATTAAATAGCTAATTTCATAAAAATTATGTGTCAGCTACTTATCATGGTCGACATCATCAACTATGATAACTCTATGTGGCAGCGATACTTCTAAGCTGGACTACTGCCATCCTCTGTCATTTAAAGGCAAAAAACAAATCACCTAAAAGCCTCCAGCTGAATTAAAATACTGCAAGGTGGCTTTTAAATTTATAATAGATTCAACTGGCTTCTGCTCAAAATGTTCTCACATCTACTTATTCTCTTGTTTTATCCATTAGCTCATCCTGACATATAGCATAGAGTGAAAAAACTGTGTTTTCACAATTTTGTGTTTTTAGTTCCTAGAATACTTATACATTTTTGAATTAACATCAAGAGACAGTTCAGCTCAGTTCATATTTTTTTATAATAGTAAGTCTTTTGAAGAATACTGCAGCCTTAGCTCAAGAATAAGAACCAACATTAATTGCTGCAAGCTGCTTCTTGTTTGCTACGTTGATGGACAGTTTGGCAGAGGAGGTCAAGCAGGGGTCCCATAAACTGATATTTGCAGATCACAATGTGATCTGTAATAGCAATAAGGAGCAGGTGGAAGAGAGTCCAGAGAGGTGAATGTATACACTGGATAGAATAAATATATTTGAAAGCAAAACAGAATGCATGCGTGTTAATGAGAGAAAGACAGGTTAAAACGTGAAGCTGAAAGGAGTTAGGGGTGTTGAGGGTAGGTGGGTTTCAAGGGTCAACTACTCAAATTAAAGGGCAAGAGTACAGACAGGATGGAGTGGCTGAAAATAACTTGAGACATCTGAAGGGGTCAAACACTTTTTCACATAGCAGTTTGTGAAGATGCATTTTGATGATCCCAAACTCTTATTCCTCAGGAACATATGTCTTTAACAATGAATACATTTAAAAGTCAGGTGAGCTTTAATCTTGTGCTGCAAGATGGATTCTCGCAAGATTTGAAGTTTTCCAAACCCACAAAAATCCATCTTGTACTGCTCCAATTAAACTGTCTGACTCGACTCCACTGGTGGTGTGGACTAATCGTTTGTTAGCATTGTGTTTAGGTATGACACTAGCAGCAAGTGTCCAGGCAAAGCAAAACAAACATGACCGCACTAGTGGATGTACGTGTAGAAGCCACTATTAAGTCCGTTTTAGGAGAACTAAAGACAAATGATTCATTGAAAAATGAGCAAAGGTAAGAACTTTGTACATTTCCTGGTGGTAACGATGTGTGTGCTTTTCTCCCGACTGGATTTGCAAGAGTTTTGCTTGCTGTGATTGGCTAAAGACAAATCATAGCAGGCGGACACTGGCTGGCGTGTCCTCCAATCAGCTCAAAATATAATACCAGATGTCCCTCGCTTTTTCAGATGCTTTGTATGGGGAGCAGTTACAGATCTATGTGTAGCCCCAACTCGACTCAGGGCTACACACAGATCTGACTTTGGCCAGGTTAGGTGAGCTTCTGATCCCAGCTAGATTATCTAAGTCTTTTACACTATAAATTCAGAAGTCCAACATCTCATGAATTAAATTTTCAAGCCAATCTGTGCATAAACATGTTTTTTTAATCTGCTCTTAATAAAGTCCAGGCAGATGGACAGAGCTGAATGAGAGTGCATGCAGAATAAAGACATTCTGTCTCTACTCCCCTTCAGGCAGGATGATTCAAGATGCTGCGTCCACTTGCTCGATTTCTTCAACAGGGTTTGTCCTTTTAATCAAAATCTCGTCATTCATTGATGTTGTGGGGAACAAATTTTGCTTTACTGTTGTGTTTTCACATTACTTATGTATGATACAGTCCCAGACTTTTAGCTTCAGACAGACAACAGTGTCAGCATGTTGTCCAGCAGTAACAAGTAAAATAGTAGGATTTTCATTTGAAGTTGCTAAAATAGAGAGATGACATCTGGAGAGGAGGAATGGTGGATGTTTTGGACAAAAAATGTCGAGCTGTCAGAGAGGAGGGAAAGGGGAAGACCACAGAGAAGATTAATGGGTGTAGTGTAGGGGGTATGCAGAGGATTGATATGACAGGAGGATGTCAGGGTGAGAGAGGGACCAAAGATCTGCTGGGGTGACCCCTCTAAAGGTAGCATTAGCCAAAAGCTGGAAGAATTCATTCATCATACCAAAGCAACCAGCTACCCAAACTTTTAAATTAAATGTCTTGTTGCGAGCGTTGTAGCTTTAGTGAGTCTCTAAAAACAAAAGGAATCAGTGAGAATTATATTCAGATACCTAAAGCAGACTTAAAGAAAATAGTGGCTCATCAATTCAAAGTGATTTAACTTATCATGGCAATACTTTTAAAAACCTCCTCACACAGTTAAAACTGCCTAATGTTCATTTTATTGAGGAGAACAAAGGAGCCCCAGGTTTCCTTTCAGAACCACAGTCAGACTGAGAATCTTTGCTTTATCGAACCGCGTGTTCCTTCAGCTCTCAGGAGCGGCGACTTCACAAGTCTCTTTACAGCTTGGAATTATTTCTGTTAGAGGCAAAATGCAAGACAGCCTTCCACTATCCTCGCTGATTATCAAATACAGCGCCTGAGGAAATGAATGCAGAACATGAATCTATTTTTTCCATTAACGCCTCCATTTTGGATCTGACTGATGTAATTATAGTGACTGGCCATGTACTACAGGTCGTTAATGTTGATCATGTACTCAAGAAGCCTGCTCTAGATCCAGGACTGAAAATTGTTCTAAAATCTGTAAAAAAAAATTTTTCATTGTAGGATTTTTCTCAAGTTAATTTAAAAAGTCACAGAATCTGCAAAATTCACCAGATGACCAACTTGTTTTTCCCCCGACAACAGAATAACCTTGATCCTGACAGATAATGACTTTTTTCCTCCAAAAAATGTTTTCATATTTATAAAAGTGATTTTTTTGGGCCTCTTATAATCACTTTGAGTTGACCAAAGTACTGGAAAGTGAAAAAAAATGAGAAAGACTTCTCTTCCCAACACCTCGTTGCTCTAAATTAACTCACCTGTCTCCATCGTCCTCATTAATTTTCCCAGTATTTATGCTCCTTGCTTTGCACCGCTCCCTGCCTGATCCTCTATTTTTAGATCATCATAATTTCAAGAGTGTATATTATAGATGGTGGACTGGTTCTGTAGATCTCTGTGCACCCCTGGGAGGGCTCCAACTGTAATAACAAAACACAGCAAGTAAAAGTTAACATAATGGAAAATGTTTTTCTTTTTTCAGAAAAAAATAAGTGCAGACAATCAACAATCAACAATCTAAACGTCGTCATAATTCTAAATTGTAAACACAGTTCTAGTTGGTTGAATGATTCGAAATCCAGTACATGCACAAACAGAACTTCAGGTGAAGATTTGGACACATGTTTCTTAATCAACCCTTTGCTACTGAACCCATGACTTAGGCCCTGTCCCAATACCCGCACATCACCCTCGGTCCTCCATGAAGTGCACATAAGGGTTCAAGTGCATAGTGAATAAGTGCACACATATTGTTGTATTAGAACAGCGAGGATTATGTCCAAGTCCACAGTGTGTATCTCCATGACAACCACAATGGCAGTGTCGGATGCTGTTTGTGTTATTTTGAAACTAGAAATTATTTTAAAACTCCAACAAACAATTATTTTGAGGAGAACGAAGTGCAGGAACCGAAGGAGGCGCATAAGACAGAATAAGTGATTAAATTGTTAATATATCACGCTCAAAAATGCACACAGTACCGTTATTATTTAACTATATTTTTATCACATGTGATACATCTTTACATCTTTCCAACAGATAAACATTCAATTGTAATTACACTAAAATATTGATTATTTGGATTCTACACTTGAGAAAACATGTTTTTGTCCAGATGATTCAGACATTTTTGCACCTTCGTCAAAATTCACACGCTGCAATGCATTGTGGGAAATATCCTTTGCTGAAGTCTGCACTGATGCGGGTTTCAGTGAAGTGCGAATCAAGGTAGCAAAAGGGGCGGGGCTAAGGGTACTCCACTCTGGAGAATCGGGACACCCTATGCACTCACATCGGGAACACACAATCGAAGTGCGCAAGTGCGGGTATTTGGACAGGGACTTAAAGACGTATGTACATGACAACATGTAGTGCCATGAAGATAGTTAGCCTATGACATCACCATGGTAACTTTTGGGCTGTTAATTTCATCCATTCAGGAGCAGGTTATCTGCAAAGGTTATACATGACCCAATCAGAGAAAAGTCACGTACGGACTAATCAATACTGTTGGAAAATGATTAAAACACATTGCTGTGGGTTTGTGTATGGATAGTGAAAGGATATTTTTCTTTCTTTATTCTCCCATCTCCCCCCAGGCTTGACAAACATCTGAGAACGGACTGTTTTGTTGATCTCAGCGAAGGGAACTGCTTATCTAAAATAAGGTCTGATTAAAGTACTGAAGTCCTGTCTTTGTTGACATTGCAAAACTTTAAAGAAACTTTATTTTTCTCTTTGAAAAGATTACCCTATTTGTCACATTCTCTCAGTTGCACTTTGTTTAAAACAGATTGCTTTAACCGTTATCTGCACACGATTAATTTTTAAGAAGCACGTATATACACATACACAAGATGACTTTTTTATGCAGCTGATCTTAGCAGGCGTAGTGAGCGAGACCTGACTCCGGCATTTCTTTCTGCTGGAGTATTTTCATGTGTTGGGAAGTGAACACTAACCTTTTCAGAAAGTCTTCACATTTCCGGGTCATCACAGGGTCATTGTATTCTTAATTTTAAGCAAATACTAGCAATATTCCATTCAAATTTCGACATTTTTTTTGCAAAGCGAGTGTGAAATTTTTAATTCTTAATACTTTAATTTGTGCCTATTTATTCTAGGTGTCTTCTGGACTTGACTTTGTTTTGAGACCTACTGCACATGAGCATCAGTATTTCTTTCCAAAACCCAGCAGCAATACATTCAGGCTCAACACTGGGAGAGCAGAGCACTGACCTCCTCCAGGAATATTATGGGAATGAGTTTGGCAAAGAGGCTAAGCACTAAACCACCACCCTTCCGGCTGAACGATAACTTCTCAAAACACCTGATCCACAGTATTATAAGCTTAAAGAGAAAAATATGCAGATTCAGTGGATTTATCTGGCTTATTTCTTTGCAAATTGTTGCTTATGCATACATACTTAAAATTTCAACATTATGCACTTTTAAAAATAACACATAAGCATTCACTTACGTCCTCGGCTCCTGACAAAAGTTTTAGCTTTATTTTATTGTCTCCTAACACTTGAGAAAAGATGTGATTCACCGGTTGTTATTTGCTTCACTGTGTTCATCAACCAGTTGCTGTGTCTGTTTACAGTTTAAAGCTGGAAAGGTTATAAAAATGGTTTATTAGAAGTGTTTGTGCAACTACCTGCTGCTGAAAATGGTGGGACTCAACCAAAGCACTAATGTTGTGGACCATAAAGCAAAACTAATGACTTAAAAGATGCTATTAAGCTCTGCAGTGCTCAGGAGACCTGTAGAGTGAGGTAATCCAATTTCTGTGGGGTTCTCACAAAAAAACAAACTCTACTGCATGTAAATAGTCATTTATTTTAAATGAAAAATATTATTTAAATACATTTGCACACAACCATGTGCTGGCTGCCTCTGATAAACACATGATAAACATGACTGGCTCAAACAGGAATTCTGGGAACAATTAAAGCTAAAAATAAAGAAGGCTGGGACAAAAATTCCAACTATTTACACCGTTTATAGAACATTATGCTTTTTTCTTGTTACATTTCCATGATGGAAAGGATCGCATACTACGTAAAGTAGTAACTTGCTAACCTTATACTCTGGTCATATCTTAGCTTCCTGGTGTATATATGTAGAATTCAAACATCATCTTTGTAGGGATTATCCTGAGGTTAATCCATAAAACATCTGTTAAACAAAAAGGTATGTCAGAATTAATGATATTATGTTATATAAATATATGTGTAAATGTCCCAGTCTGATATTTGTATTTATTTAATGGGAGAATGAGGGAAGTATAGCACACGGGGGTTTAAATAGGGTAAACTCATGTTTACTTTTAAAACTATGTACTTATATATATATATGAAACAAGAAAAAAAAACAGACGACCTCCAGATACAATTTTAATCTTAATTTATAAGCCTAAAGAATAACTGTAATCATCAGCCTAAAAACATGACAAGTACATAGCATAGAAACACACAGAAACCTAAATAAGAACGAGCAAATGGTTCCTATAATGAAGCATCTCTCTATAAGTACACCTGTTATGTCTGTTTTAAAAACTTCATGCAAGAGAAAGGGACTCTTTTGTGAGAAAACCTGGTAAGAGTCATGAAATCTGTGTCTGTCTCTGGCTTTTAATGGGCATATTCCCAATTAAAATAACTACTATTCAAAAACTAGACATAAAACTGTACATCAGCTTTGTTCCTCTGATGTGTTCGCTGTGTCTCCTTTATCAGCAAAACTCTGACATCCATTCTGACTTCTTTCTTATAGACAATGCACCAGCCAGCAGTATCTTCTTTTCAAAATGACAAACCTAGGTCAAAGTGACACTTGTCTTTACAATGTATTATTAAGAGTCAGCGTTATTAAGATTTAGCTGTGCACCCAAGGCTAATGCCGTCACTTTGAAGAGTTCTGTCACTGCTGCACTTGTAGTTCCTCAAAACTAAATAATTATATTCACTTTTTTTTTTGAGATGGCTCCACTGAACCATCTTCAGAATAACTCCTTGGAGAGTCTTGTAATGTGTGATAACGAATGTAAATGTGGTTTTAGTAAATCAGTGACTAGAACTGAATGAAATTTCCTTTTAATTTTGTACAGTGGAATCTGAGATTTTAAAACAATTTCAAACTTTATTTTTTAAAGACTGCTTCTAAAATTTTGGAAGCGCAGCAGCACAAGAGTGATGTCTGAATCCTGCTTTGGATCCAGAGCCGGCTCTTGGCATAGGCGGGCCAGGGGGTTGTCTGGGGCACCACCTGCTGGAAGTGGCGCCACTGCAAGCCCATAAAAAATACATTCAAATAATATTTATTATATATCATATATATTCAGTTTACTGTGCTGCTGAATCAATTAAAAAATATCAATAATAAGCCTTACTTAAGAATGTTTTGTGCTGATGAGTCCCCCCCAACATGGCTGCACAAAGCATTTATTAATGTTGAGCTTAGCGTCAAACTTCCAGCCCTTTGTGTCCAGTATTATACAAAGAAACCTAAGACTGATCCATATGTTGCTAGCTCTGAATCTCACTTGTTAAATTCTGAGCCCAAGTCAATATTTTGCCCGTCTCTGTTCTTTTCAAGACCCAAGTCAACTATGAATTTTGAATTCTAACTAAGTAATTTGACCACAATTCTAATTTATTTCCAGAAGATTTCAGAATTTCTAGAAATTATGATTTCTTTTTAAAGGTGCCATTCCTATTAAAACTTTTTTTTTTCTTGTTGTTTATTTGGGTTATTTTTTAAAACATACCTAACTTGCCATATTGAAGCAGCACCCATCAAATAAGCAAATCAAAAATCCGAATACAACAGATGAAACAGCAGAAAGTAGTTTAAATACAATGAAGCACACAGAAAGACACCTGCTCATCATGTCTAGTCAAGTCAATGTCCTGAAGTCTAAATGCACATATTTTCTACAGTTTTGCAAGTCTGATGTTGCATTTTGAAACTGAATGTGTAAAGATTCAATTCTGCTGACTTGTAATGACTTAATTACCACAATGCTCAAAATAAATAAAAAAATCCATGTCAAGCTTAAAGAGGCCATTTCACACAAATTTCAGGACTTTGTGGTTATTTCTGAAGTATTAACCAGTAATATGAAACCTTTTATATCTAAAAACATCAGGAAATACTGATTAACAGACCTTTCAATCTGTCTGCGTCAAGATTCATCAGGCTTCGGGTAGCAACTCATTAATATTCATTATGCGAATTTCCTGGACTCAGATTGGCTAACAAACTAGCCTATAAGGGCAAGGTATACTGTTTCTTTCCCTGCTGCGCATATTAACAGCACACTGAGTATCTTCCGGTTGATATTTCTTTATGCTAACAGCTTTTAGCCAGCAGCATGCTAGGTGTGGTCTCACTGCGGGAGCTGATGAATACTAGTGAGTTATTATGTAACAAATGCAGGCCGTTCGAACTTGGGTGTTATCGACACCTGCGTAGTTTGAGAGATAAAAACTGGATGTGAACTTGTTTGCTGTTTTCACACCCACTATGAAGGTAAGAACACCTGTGGAGCTAAAATATTCAACAGAAACCTCAGAAAAAACGTTTTTAATGGAATGGCCTCTTTAAAAAGGCTTATCAAGGTTACAAACATGATGTAACTATTGTTTCTTCTTACTACTGTGCATAAAGTGTGCCAATATGGTTTAAAGAAAGCACAATGTATTCTCTTTGTGTTCCTTTGTAAATTCTCTACACAGAATTGAGTTCCTGTAAACTTCTTCCATTCAGTTTATCGACCAATTCACAGCTTGTGTCATTAGAAGGAAAAACATTAAAAGGAAAAAAAAAGGCTTTGAAATCAAAACTTTCTTACATCCCTTTAATAATATTAATAAAACCAACAACACCAAAAGCAAAATTAAACTTCTATGATCATACCAGAAAAGATTACCAAAAAACTCAGTGGAGATGAAGAAACCTGCAGCCTCAACCTGGATGTTGTTTTAAAGGAGCCGAAGCCAGTAGCAATGTTGGGGGGGAAAGGATGAGATTACGAGCTGCAGTGCGACTTCACAAACTCCTATCCGGAGGCTTGTTCAAATTGATTTGTGCTGCATAGTGCTGTGGAGAGATTCAACAAGAGGGACACGTTTTGGTCAGTCAAATGTCTATAAGTCAACAATATCAAAACAAACAGCAAAAAAAAACATCAGAAAGCAGTGCAATTATGTGTTTTTTACCTCAAGCAAAAGAAAATTGTTGTTAAACAGTAATGGATTTTAAAATCTGGAAAAGACTGTTATAATAATATCCCAACTTGAAAGGAAACATTTATAGGCCTGAGAAATCTCACAAGCACATCAACTGAATTAAGGAACAGCCTTCAAAAGGACTGAGTGAGATGCAATTACAGAATAATCAATAGCACCAGCTGATATCTCATAAGACAGAATTGATTTTCCACCACTGAATGATTTTTGACACTCTCACCTTCGTCAGAATGTACAGCGTAAAGCTAAACTTCCAAATGTTTTCAGACTTTTCTAAATTATCAGCAACGTTTTGAGTGAAATGAGAAAAGACAGTTTTGAATAAAGTAAATCAAATGCTAGTTTAATGAGCTCACACCAGACACACACCCTTCTTCTGGTTGCTCATACAAATATTAAATCATCCGAGAGCCAAGGAAAGTCTAACCTACTATATCTGAGTATTCTGCAACATCCTTGACTTTCTTTAAACAGGCCTCTTCTTGCTTTAAAGGTGGGATATGGAAGTTGAACAGAATAACACAGCACAAAGCCTTCAGCCATCTGGGTGCCAGGCTCGTTAACCCCCCCGCGCGCGCTCTCCGATGCTGAGGTCGACCAATATTTCTCACCAAACCCACTCTGATCCCCGATCCGAGCAGGACAATAAAATATCATGAGTTCAGCTCACTAATCATGCTCTCCAACCCCGCTGATCACACATTGATTCTGATAAAAGCAGCTCCTACCTGTTTGTCGCTCAGTCATCAATTCAGTCCATGGCTAAGAGTTCATACCTGCCCCGCGGCTTTTCTAGAGCAAACCAAAACTTCCTGCAGTCCCTCTTAAGATCCTCTCTCCTCCTCACACACCATCCTGCACACCTCACTTATCCAATAAAATAAAAAAAAGCAATAAAATCCTCCGTGGTGTGAATTCTAGTAAAAAAAGTGGCCCAAAGCGCTCATCCACTTCAGCAACATGTAGCTACGTGTTAGCTAGCTGCTAATAAAAACGTTTCCACACAGAAGTTGCTCGTCACATGTTGGGAAAATCCTTATGGCAAACCTATGGTAAGGTATATAATCACCACATATTCCCCAGGCTTCCAGCTGCTTTACCTGCAGACTCCACAGCACCAGCCTCGCTGTGCCGGACTATTTACAGTATTAGACAACCCACAATGGTGCCTGCTGCTCTGCCAAATATTGGCTGGTAAATGTAAACAAAATGCCAACGTTGTGCCCGTCAAATGTAATATTTTATAATATTTTACTTCCATATTCCATATCCCACCTTTAAATGTTACGATTAATGACTTCCTTTTAGATGAAAAAGCAGAATGTCAGACAAACGTCCATAACCAGATAGATAAATTAATTTCAAAAAGGTCATTTCACACAAATTTTGTGACTTTGTGGTTATTTCTGAAGTATTAACCTGAATATATATATATAAACATTAAGAAAAATTAACAGCCCTTTCAATCTGTCCGCGTGAATATTCAGCTGGCTTCGTCCGGCTTCGTGCTGCAACTCATTAATATTTATTATGCGAATTTGCTGGACTCAGATTGGCTAACAAACTAGCCTATGAGAGCAAGGTATACTGTTTCCTGCCCTGCTACACATAGCAACAACACACGCAGTCTCTTCCGGTTTGATACGTGTTTATGGTACAGCTTTTAGCCAGCAGCATGCTAGGCGTTGTTTCAACTGTGAGAGCTGATGAATACTCATGAGCAAAGGAGTTGTGACAAAACAGATACAGGCCGTTTGGACTCAGTAGAACTCGGGTTTTATTGCCACCTGCGTAGTTTGCTCTCTGGCTTGACCAAAAAACCCATGTTCTCTACTTTCTAATCAGGTCATGCATTTTATGCTACAAATTGCGAAATGGGTCAGTGTGTTTCATGATGCTCTGGTGAGGAATATTTTAAAGAAAACAATGTGCTAAATACTAAAAAAAAACAACAATAAAACATTTAAAAAAGAAAATAGGGTTTATTTCAGTGCAGCTACAGCACTTTGTTGCAGGGAATCTGAAGCCACATATTCCAGCACCATGGACAGCTCCAAGAAACATTTTAACTAGAAAACAACATGATTTTCTTTTTAAAACATCGTTTTCCATTGGGATAGACAGTTTAACTAAAATACTGAATAATTTATACATTTATGCTGTGAACCACCTCCCACAAGTCATTTGATGTCACTATTCATTGACATTTCTAAAAAAAAAATCTTTCTTCATAACTGCTCAAAATTAGTAGAGGGAAATGGTAAATAGCTTGTACTTGTGTGGAACATTGTTTAAGTCAGACAGTTCGACTCCCAAAGTGCTTCACACTACAATTTGTCATTTACGCAAACATACACATCTGGTGGTGATAAACTACACACATATTGTAGCCACAGTTGTCCTGGGACACACACTGACAGAGGTGAGGCTGACAGACCCAGGCGCCACCGGACCCTCTGACTACCACCGAACAGGCAAAGGGAGGTATGTTACAACTTTAGTGTTTAAGATTTTGTGCTTCTATTGTCAGACCATCTTAAAAAAAGATGATATCTAACATAGGTTACAATTTTGTATTAATATCAAAAGGCACAGTTTGCAAAGATGTACAAAAAACAGAAGTTCAGCTGTCTGATCAAACATCATAAATAAAACATATTTAAGACGTCACTGTGATGTTCAAGTATTGCATTTATTTTGAGTACATAAAAAATAAGTAATGTGTATATTTTGGATCTAACCTAACCAAAAAAAAAAGGAGCCAAATTAGATGTGATTGTTTTGTGATTGAAACTTTTGTTATTAGAAAACTGGAGAAGAGAGACAGGAGGAACGGGGAAGATGAAGACTGCAGGAGACAGACTCCATAAGATCCAGACAGGTGAAGAAGAATGTCAGACAGATAAGAAATAGCATTATCTCAGTTTGTCAAAGCTCAGAAGCAGCTGCCGTCAACAAACTCAGGGGGACTCATTTTGTCATTTTCTTGTAAAAACCCAGTATTTCCATTGGTCTCTTAGAAATGATCCCAATATGTTACTATTATCAATTTTAAACCTGAAATACTGGCTGTAGATACTGTGATGCTGGATGCTAACCAAACAAACATGTTATTTGAAAACTCAGACTCTATAAATTAAATCTTTCATTTTTTTTGTTTTCTGTAATACTCAGTTATTCTGACCCTCTAACATATACATTGATTAAAACACCTCTCAAATCACATGAGTGTTACCTGTAATATAATACAAATAATTCATTTTGGGCATGTTATTTTTAGCAGACCTCAAAAAAGGCCTATAAGTATAGACTATTCTGCGTGATGCTAATGTTCAGAGAGGTGGAAGTTGCCCTGCAGTGTACATTTTTAATAGTCTGTCAGTAAACATGAAGCAAAAAACACTGGCTGCTTTAGAGAATAGCAGCACAACATGTTTGAGTGTCTGCAGAGTTGAGATGCTTTTGTCAAGAGAGTCACATATACTTACACCTAACCACGTATCTATCACAGCCTCGTAAGACTCACAATGAATGAGATATGTTTGGAGTGCGCTCCAGATTCTGACACGATTATTTCAAGTTAGTGTGGCAGGAAACCATGTTTTAGTCCCTTCAGAGCTACAGATGAGAGAGCAGGTCTGCAACTGTAAGACATGCAAACATGAGAAGATGACTTTCTGTGATTATATAAATGTGACTAATTATTATTTTTATAGCTGCAAGGAAAATGAGATTTTAATTATCTTTGTTGCATTGGAATTGACAGGTGTTTTGCCACTTTCCATTAATTTGTTGCTAATTTTTTTAAACACGATGGAAAACCTTCATCATCCTCTTCACAACACAGTAGCTCAACAACAGAGTGTCTTCAGTCAGAAACTTCTTCAGATCCAAGACAGATGCTACTGGAGATCCTTCCTGTCCACAGCTAGAACCTTCTATAATGGCTCTCTGAAGCAAAATACATTACATTCCCCTTCGGGGTTTAATAAATTGTGTTTGAATTTGAACTGAATTTGAATTTGGACTCATTTTGTTTTGCCAAAAGTTCAAGATGTTAGCCGATGACTGTTATCATAAAGTGATGTGACTTTTACTTGTGTGAAAATAAAAAATAGTCCAAAAGTGAAGAATTTATGTGACTACTTGATTGTTCAAGTTTACTCAAAGAAGTGTGAATAGGGTGAATTGAATAAAAAATAAGGAACATCCTGGATCTGTTTATCTGATCGGGACTCGGTATCTGTAGATACTCAAAATCAAATGACTTAGACTCGAGGGCAACAAAAACCTGATCAGGACATCCCTAGAATTTAGTGTGATAATAATTCTGTGTCTAAGTTATCACTTTGAGTTTGTCTTTAAATAAGCTGTGCACTTCTTAGACTGTCACACATTTTGAGTTTTAAACACTGCCTGTCTGTTTTTACAGCGATCACTAACCTGTTTATGAGTCAAGACGTTTGGTGCAGCTGTGATAAAAAAAAAAAAAATCAACTGAAGATTTTCCGACACTGTGGGCCTTGTGTGTTTGTGTGTGAACTTTATTTTAAAGCTTGTTTCTTGTATGTCAGATATGATCCTCCCATCATTAAAATCCAATCAGTAAGACTCTATAATGCACAATGTAAAACTCAAAGTCCCACTAATCATCACAGCACAAACCATCACTAAGAACACCGTCCCAAAAGCAACAAAAATGTTCATGTAAAAGACTTTAGTTATTGGGAGATTTTATCTGCAGCTAGTTAAATAAAGAGAACTGGTTTGGATTACAGCAAATGAGAAGAAGAATGGTGCTTTTTTTACATTAATTAACAAAACTATGAATTATTAAATGAATCTTTAAGTATTACCAAATGAGTTTAGTTGTAGTATTATGAATTCTACTCTAAACTTTCAGCAGGTCTGCAGGTCAACAACTTTGACATGTTCACTGACCATTAAGAATATGTTTTTGTTTTAAAAGAAGCCACATATGCACACAGAGGAGAAGCTGTCTGATTAGGTGCTTATCACCATGACATCAAGACATTCCAGTGGAAAAGGCTGCTGTCAAGCAGATTCTGTCCAAGATGACATTGTGCAATTAGGGACATGAGCTGAAAAACAATCAAAGGATAAGGACCAGAGAAATATTACTGTTTTGGGTTGTTTTTATTCTTAGATCATGGAGCGTGTCTCTCTGATATTCCCTCTGCTAATCAACTGAAGTGATGATTTATTTATGGATCTGGCCATGCAACCAACAGAGAATTCACATCAGCCTTTCTCGCAGGAGCCCTGTCACATCTACATATTTTTAATAGCTCATAACTCACCAGTTCTGGCTTGACATTTACCACCAAGAAGAATCTTTGCCCGACATCTAACTTTCTCTGAAGCGTTAGGATGCTCCCATTAACTCTTCACTTTTCAATTCCCATATTTTATGCGCCCCTACAGTAACTGTCAAAAGTCAAAACTCCAACTCCGATTCCCTTGAGTGCACTGCAAAAAACTAAAATATATAACAAGTGAAATGCACTTACTCAAAGACAACCCGAGATAAGGAAAGGCTTTTTTTTTTTTTCAAATATATGAGGAATATTTCACAAAAAACAGCAGTAAAAAAAAAAAAAAATCATATATATATATAGTTATAAGTATATATTGTCCATTTAGTGTGTGACTGTATAAATGATCTGTTCATCAACATGTAAAACCTCTTTTGAAGTCATGCAGATTTAAATAAAAACAAAAAATGATCCCCGTGAGTCTCTTTGCTGATCTTTACTTGGAGATGCATACTTAAAATGCTTATTAAAAAAAGCAAACAAAAAACAAACTCAAGCTACATTCCGCTACAGTGTGTCATATCATCCATCTATACATTTCAAACTTATCAGGCTCTTGTGCCATATGTGTGTCTTCCTCCTCCAGTGTGGAGAAGAAAACTCTTAACAGCAAAAACACAACCAAAGATGCACAAACTTGGATTTTGAGCCAGTATTTCTGTTGAAGATAAGGAAAGTGAAAAGCATCAATAGTAATAATTGTAATAGTAGTAATGGTAAGTATTTATAGTAATAATAATAACGGTAATAATTCTTAGATTTTGGATTCTGTGTACAAACATAAAACAAACAAAAAGTTGCAGTGGTTAAAGTCAGGGTTTTAACTGAGTGGCTTTTATTTTGTTTTGTCTCATGCACTGAGTAGAGAAGATGTAACCAGATGTACCGGGAGGAGAGTGAGCAGGTGAGGTGAGGTATGGGTTTGTTTATAGAAGGCACCATGCAGAGCAACTGCAGTGGAAATCACTAGAAATCAGAAGATTAACAGTTAAACTGCTCAAAATGTAACTAAGAGGATTAAACTCATTAACACAAAAAAAAGTCACAAGGAAAGGCAAGATGTCACCACGGTAACTATAATTAATAGTGGTAAAGGTGGTTTTAGTCCAGTTTCAGGTGGAGGTGGTTGCTTGACAAACTGTAGGTACAACTGGTAAAGATCCATTTAGATGCTCCATTGAGAAGCAGCAGAAAGACCCTACCTCTCTACCTGGGAATGGAAAAAAGGGAGAAGAGGATGATAAAGGAAAGAGAGGTCTACAGACTGTCCTGAACTCAACGCAGCTTTAAGATATTTAACATCTACACTAAGTTGCACAAAAGTATATTCGCCAAATCATTTAGTATAATAAAAAACACTGTATAGATACATTCAAATTATGTCTTTAGCTTTAAAATCTCAAGTCTGCAGAGGCACAGAGTGATGTTAATCTCACAAAGGAACTTTTTGTGTTTATATTTGTCCTTATGAGGGGAGACAGATCCTCCGTTCAACTGAAGGATTACAACAACTTAATCTATGGCTTAAACAGATCGCTACATTTGTAATCCTCAGGATTTTTATGAAATCAAGCCCAATTTCTAGCTGATTATTCAGCTCTTTTCTTACAAAACTAATCAGAGTACTTACATTGAGCTATTGGGTTTTTTTTTGTTAGATAGCTGTTTTATTGGCAGTCCTTGTCTTTGCCATTCGCAGGCTGGATTTTAACTGCCTTTTCAGTGATTCTCTGGAGGACGTGCTGCATATGTGCTTGCAAACGGGAGAATTTTTTCATAATGAAAAGCCTCCTGGTTGCCTGCTCACTCTATTTTGAATGAATCAGAAGTGTATTAAATATACATCCTTGATTACATTAAACCAAAAGCCCAAGTCGGAGTTGACATTTTAGATAAAGCAGCCGCAGTTAATACAGTGTGATCAGTGTAACTTCAAAAACATTGTCCAAAAAAATAGCTGTTTCATTTAAATATATTTTTCTAATCAGTGTATAATTCTGATTTCCTCAAGGGAATTAGAGCAAAGGAAGTAGACACAGTGAGTGGCAGATGGAAGATGAAGAGGTGTTGCACACAGTTGCACCTATAGAGTTTCTCAGCAAGATAATCCCTCAGTGGGATTGTTCTATAATAATGATCTATATTCCTTCATTTTCCTTCATTCCATTCTTACAGTTTCTGCTTACTTTAGTTCTCTATGTCACTTATTTCAAGCTGTCTTTCAGTCTACTCATTTATATTTCTGATATCAATATGTCTGACTGGTGATTTTTCTTTTATCCACTTGCCCCCTAGATGCTTTTTTCTCGCGCTTTTTAAAGACATAACAGAATTGCTCTTTTTTACCCCAAACCTATACTGTTCGTCATTTACTGATTATTTCAATTATCTCTTAGATGTTTCAGGGGACACAACAGTCCTTTCATCAACCAAGTGATGGCTTTACTCCATCAGAGTTTTTCAGGGCTTCAGGGGAAAATAGTTTGTCTTCCATTTCATAACGTGATGCACTTTGAAGATCCTGCTTTACTGAAATGGAAGTTTAAACAATGTGTTTCCAAACGATTGATTATTTTTATTTGTTTTGTTCACAAATATTAACAAATTATTATTTTTTAAACATTATCAAGTTAAAAAATTTAAAAGCACTCTTGATTGATCTCAATAAGGAGCTTCGCATTCATTTCATAAACCCAGTAGGTTTAAAAAAGAGAAATAAAGAGGCCACGCCCCCTCTGTCATTTAGGTGGATGGCAGAATCTTGATCAGAGGAGTTGACTCTCGTGCTGTTCCATATGTGTAGCTGTTGGGTTTCATCATTTGTTCAGAGTTTAAGCAGGTCAAAAAAAAGTTGGTTAGCCTCTTCCTGTGCAGGGTCCCATATTCTCATTGGCTGAGAGGCAGAGTTACAACCAGGACAGGTTATCAGTCAGTCACAGGACCACATAAAGACAAAAGAATAAAACATGTTATGTCCACAACCAGTTCCACTGAAGAATCACTAGCTGATTCAACATATATACTTTGGGTCTGTGGGAAGAAACTAGAGTACTAAAAAACTGTGAGATCCTGCAACCTCCATGCACCGAAATTCAGCTCCAGTCAACTGCACCTCTCTGCAACTCTGGTAAACCTTTTCAGTGTAAAACTTAAAGCTTCAATCCGAAGTTTTCCCCTTTTGCGCAATAGAATAGCAGATAGCAAGTGTCAGCTCTCAGACGTGCAAGTGTTGTTACGATGGACACTTCATTGGTAAGTTACATTTATACAATTTATACGTTTATTTAAGGCAGTTGCTGCTCCATGATTCATGTGTCTTTGCAGCATCGCAAATAACTCGTAAACAGTAGTTCTTCAGGATACGTGTACGCAGACGTTTGGTTGATTGACAGGTGTTCTATGCGGATGTAGAACTCTATTGAATAATACTGGGCCACACTTAATGAAAATTAAATGTGCCCTTATGGGATGGGGGGGGGCGTTGAGAAATACAAAACATCATGTTTTTCCCACATTATATTACAGAACCAGGTCAGACTAACCCTTATGGAATTAAAAAAATAAAGAAATCATACAAACTCCTGAAAAGGGGGGAAACTCCAGATTGCAGCTTTAAATACAATGACAAGATAATTTTATGAATATATAGTATGTTACTTAATCCGATGCAATTCTTTGTGATGCCTGTGAATTAAACATAGCCTAACTTACTTTACTTGTTCCTGATTCAAACCCTCAACAAGTCCTACAGAAGCCTGTTAATGACCTATTCATCTGAATCAGGTGTGTTGAAGCAGGATAGTGGCCATCCAGGCCTGTAGTTTCATTACCCTGCCTTAGATGGTCAACTGGTTTCTGACCAGAGAAGCTGGTTTGGGCCTTGCACATTAAGAATTTGTTTCATTTCTCCACAGAAAAGTCTGAGCGTCCATCCTCCCTGTACTGAATTGCACACATGATGTTTAATCCTTACAGTGAAGCACTTTCACATTGTCTCTAGATTCCAAAAACAATCTTGAAGACGTGTGCCAACTACACCCTGTAGGTCTTAAACCCCGACCAGTCAGTCAGAGCAGAATGTGTTTTTCAGAGCACAAATGAAACATCTTTATGAGTCAAGAAAGGAAGAACAGTTGCCCCCATTCAAGTATTCAAGATTACTATGACCTGGATGACTGAGAATCTCCTTCAGCGTACGTGGCGTTATTGAGCATTACTCACAGACAAAGATGTCTGCCTTGGCACATTGTAATTTTATGTGAGTCAGCCACATAATATAAATCTGTCCAGAATTGTTTTGAGATGCTATGACTGTATTTTTTTGTTTCCACAGACAAAGGTTTGTAATTGTAATTTGGTTCTGCTCACTTCTTTTTGTCTTTTTCTATCTGTTTCTCTGTGGCCTGCTGCTCATCACTTGTCAGCAGCAGAGAATCCCGTCCACTCAGAGTCCCGTATGTTTCAGTGTAAGTCCACTGTAAATTTTTGTGATGAATGGAACACAAACAGCAACTGAACCAAACAGTGAAATCTTAAACTATAAAAAACAGTTTGAGATATGGTAGAGTTTCATCATTTTTCATGAGAAACATCAAATTTGCCTAGAATTTTTTGAAGTTTCCTCCAGCTGCTGTAATTTTAAGGTAAAGTACAGTAAGAATCCAATTTAAAATTGAATTGTCTTTCCTGTTTTCTTGGCAGAAACTGTCAGCAGCTGATAGAATCATCATCATTACCAATAAATAAATGAATAACCAGTTGAACACAGTCACACCTGGTATTTCGAAATATGACTGCATTTGGGAGACTGCTATGACCATAATTGGATTAAAAGGCCCAGGGGATATGGTACGAAATCACGCTGAAAAACAATAAACATTCAACCAAACTGACAAATAAGTGGACAATTAGTGAGATTTGACCGAAGGGGTAAATGATTTGACAGTGACAATGCAGAATTAATTTATTAAACCTCTTCCAGTCATATTCAAGAGGTCCAACATTTTTGTTAAAGCCAGCTGCAGGTGAGCGGGTGTCTGGCATTCAGCCATTTCTAAAAAGAAAGATTTTTTTTTGTCCTTGTAGCAAATGACTGCTAAAAGCACAACACAATGTTGTCAGGGAAACCATTTTTATTTGAAGTGTGGGTAAATAAACAAGTCTGTGAAGATGTCTTGTTTAGTTTTTCTTATTTAATGGAGATAGACAAGAGAGGCAAAAACATAAAAATAATGCTTTATACTTGTTAAATTACTAGTAACACATTGAATGAATGGGTAAGAACAAAAGGCTAATTTTGCTGTGAAATAATGTTGCACATTTGTCCTAATAAAATCCAGATGGAATTGTTGTCATTCTAATGCAACCCCAATTCCTAAAAAGTTGGGACATGATGTAAAACAAAAGCAGAATGCAGTGATTTGGAATTCGCATAAACCCGTATTTAACTCTGCCAGGAGGTCGTGTTTTCACCAGAGTGTGTTAGTGTGTCTGGTAACAAGATAACTCAAAAAGTTCTGGATGGATTTTGATGACATTTTAAGGAAAGGTCAGAAATGGTCCGAGGAAGGAGTGATTAGATTTTAGGGGTGATCCGGATCACTGTCTGGATCCAGAAATGTTTTTTAAGGGTTCTTCATCCTAGTAAGATCGGGCTGTTTCTAACATACAAGTAACTCCACAATAAATGGCCCAGGTGCTTGGTAACAAAATACAGGGTGTGTTTCCAACAGGTTCTACGTGATACTGAGGATTAGTTATCACAAAATTATGACAAAATGATGATAATGTTCTATGAGGTTAGGTTACCATCAAAAAGATGTGTATTCATCATCAGCAGTTCATGCATACCTAGCAATTTATAAAATCTTGTTTCTATACAAATGTGTAGAGTATTTGTATTGTGTGATAATACAGATTAAAAAGTTACAACTTCATGAATTCACAAATATAAGTCCTGTTATGAACAACCGCTCCATATTGCAACCCCACCCCTTTCCCAATGACCTCATGATGTAGACACCAGTTCCATGTGACCCTGAAAAGAGTAAGCAGGTGTAAGAACTGAATGGATGGACAAGGTCTGATCAGTCTAGTAAACTCCTGAAAGAAAAAAACTAAGTAGTTGCACAGTGATGTTTGTTAAGCTAGCAACAAAACCTGCTCTAATGTGCAACAAACTTGTTGGAAATTGATTCAAACAAAACAAAAATACATTAAGATTTAATACTTAAGACTGTCTTGTCAGTACTATTTTGATTTATAGCCGAGCCATCACTACATCGATTTAGAGCTGGAGTCTAATTTATTACCTGCTTTTTGTACTTTTCAATCATGAGACAAAGTAGGAATTAGTGAGGGTTTTTAATCCTGCATGTGTACTGCAGCTCTATTGCTGCTCCGGCCATTGCCCGGCGTGCTAAGTGTAAAGACTGACAATATATTCAGTTCTCTCAGAAAGGAACATCAATGTGATGTTAATCACCAAAGTCATTTATTCCCCTTAAACGCTGAGGCCAGCTGGAGGCTGCAGCAATAACATCAGTCTGATACTCCCTTCTGTAGCCACTCGATCAGGATATTAATTGTCAAGCAATGTCTCCCTGTTATAAATCTCTCGCAGTCATACTTTATTAAATAAAATGCAACTGCGTTTTGGACACGCTCACTTACAGCAGTGGTTAATATCATTATGCGTTTACAGTCGACAACTCTGCTACACTGGACACATTAGTACGATCAGATCTGAACTGTTGCACCACAATCAATCCCAAACACTCAATGTTTGACAAATAAAATCCCTCGTCTGCTCCTTGTTGATAGACTTAAGTAGGTTGTGTGTTTATTCCTGGATGGTCCATCGCAGTAATTCTAGATGTTAAAGGAGTCATAACCTGAAATTTTCACTTTTCAACATGAAAACGTTTATATTATAGTATCCTAATGGTTTTACATGGGCTGGAAAGTGGAGTGTTTGTTCACCCCTGGCTTCTTTAACCAGCCCTCGTGCACGCGCACTCATACACGAGATCTTAATTTCTCCCCCATCTTGGCGTCAAGGCTATACATATCATATATGGACACCGCAGACAAATAAAGCTTTGGGGGGGGGAAATAAATAAATAAAAAAAGGACACCACAGACCAATACTGCTGCAAGCCCACCCCGCTTCTCTCCCCCTCTTATTCAGTCGAGTGCCGCCATTACTGAATCTGTATTTGGAGTACGGAAGATGAAGAAACAAGGAGCACACAAGCTCCAAGGCCCAACAATCAGACTTGCCTGCAATTCAAAAGGTAAGGCTGTGGTCTTATTAATCTACCAATCAATGTGCCCCAGATCTACATTATTATAATGACCATTCACTACAGCCAAAATATCCCAAGTATTCTTGCGAGACATTCTTGTGTTTATAAATTTGTAGGAGAAAAGGGTCGTTTTCTATTTCTTTCCACTCAATTTTTTTAAGGCGTGTACAGCTATTATAGAGCGTGGGTATCCATGGTTGTAACAGGTTGTGACTCCTTTAAAGGAGTCTGACTGAACTAGGATGAGACAGTTTGCGCAGCAGTAACACTACAGTTACAGTTTGTTTGCAGTTCCTTCAGATGCCTTACATACCAGCTAAGAGTAACTCCAACCACGGTTAGAATTACACCGAAGCTTTTTGGGGAGCAATATTTTGCATTGTGTACTTCAATTTTCCAATTCACCTACACCCATGTTTTCTGGCACAATAGCCAAAACATGAAAAAAATCCTTTTGGTAGTTTAACATGTTCTGAATCAGCAAAAAGCAACAGGGCATCCATGTGCAGTCCAGCATTTTCTGCCTTATCATAGAGCAACATACAGTAGATAAACACTATCATCATGAAAAAGAATGTTTTCTAAATTGAAACTATTTTTAGAGCTCCCCCCTTGATTTGTTTTTTTAGGGGAGCCGAGCTGTGTGGTTTTTTTTCAGTTCAGGACTCATTCAAATATTCATGTGTGAACAGACCACTTCGAGATGTCATTAAAGTTTTTTGGACTAAAACGAAGTGGAACAAAAATATGTCCCAAAAAAAAAGAGGTGACGTTCACATCATTATCTGCGAAATCATTTCACTCGATATGTTGCGTAGCCTTTGAGCACAGACAAAATTGAACAGCGGGTTCAATTTAATTGCCTTTGTGCTGTTATCATCCTTCCACAGAATGGCTTTTATCAAAATCATTATCTAATGGCTGAAAAATTCCGTTTAAAGCTCACACAGCAAGCAACAACTCACTCATACTCTGTTTTAGGGAACTCTAAATAGCCCACATCCATTTTCCTCCCAAATCCTTAGTTTCCTCTGTGTCACGGCAGCTAACATGAAGCTGCAGCACATTACCCAACAGGGCCAGGACTGTAACAAGGTGAGGATTTGTAAGTGTTAAGAACGACAGAGTTAATTTGTCATTCTGCTAAATCTCACGTTCACCTTGTATTTGTGAACGACCCCCATGTCAATCACTGACCAGGTGTATTATTTCCCACTGCAGCCAATCATGACCCACCTTTAAATCACTCTCAGGCTGCCCTGCCTTTGAACCCAGCAATAAAGGTCTTCTAATATGCAATATGGATCTGAATCATGAATAAATCTAACGCCCTGATGAATCAGAATACTTTCACTGAAATGTTGGTGTCTGACCGACATTCATTTTACATCTTTTTGACTGTGAATTTGCTAACTTTTGCAGTGAAAACTACCCCATATAAAAATATATTTTTCTTGTTCGGGCGTGAATTCAATCATTTTTCAACCTTTAAAAATTTCCATAAAACTACCCAGTGATCATCTCAACAGATTGAGAGTTTGACAGCAGAGTGAGGGGGCAGTAACAGAAGTCTGTGATTCGTCATCACAGTTATGTTTTCTTAATGTCGTTCTTTAGGCAGCTTACCGAGGGGCAACAAGTCAAGATGACTGTGATGTTTAACTGAGGGGTACAAAATTAAAAAGAAAAAAAAGGTCAGAACTGGTTTGCTTTCCCAACTGTGAATTCAAAATAACCCTGGATTTGGATTCAGATTCAAGTTAACATATTTTCACTTTTAAGATGGCTCATCATCATACATCACCTTCAAATTGTATGCAAAACATGCATAACTTTGAGTAATTCTCTTAAAAACAGACAAATCAACCTTGCCACTAAACTTTCCTTTCAGCGATAATGAGACTCACAAGGCCACTGATTGCAGGATGCTTTGCATGTATAAAAGAAAAAAGAAGCCATCAGTGGAGGCTCCTTAAACCTTTTGGAAAGGTATTAGTGTATCAATGAGATACACAAAAAATACAGTACACACCTAACATTACTTAACACAAGTGAAAGGACAACATACAAGTACATAATGGCTATTTGTTTAATCATGCTGGCTAGTAAAAAAATTAGAGGGACATGGTTACAATAAACAATAAACTTGAGCCCCGTCCACACTACTTAAGATATGACATTTAAAAATTTACTTTTCGTCTGCGTTTGTATCCTGTCCACACGAGTTATTGGTGTGAAAAATATATTTAAAAATGCTTTCAAACTCGGCTTTGATGCCTCTGTGTTGACAGGTGATCCAAGTTTTTCAAAAAAAGATCATGCAGCAGCCTGTTGCGCACATGCAGACATTCACTCCTTGCAACAATGTACCTGTTTTTATCTGTTTTTTTCTGTGACTCGTCTCACTTTCTTCTTCTTGTCATTCAACTTTAATGATGACATTTAAGAAAAATATTCTGTTAGACTTTTGACATGTCTCGCTGGAAGGAGACCCACAGGCATACCTTGACAGACTTGCTGAGGGGTCCTCTTTGCTATAAGAACACCTTGGGACCCCTAATAAGTTGCTTGTGAGCCTCACTGGGGAGAAGGATGTCTGTAACCTGGCTCTGCCAGATGTGTAGCCCCAGACATACATCTGGAACCGCTCCATTTGAACCCGTCTATAAAAGGGAGGGCCGTCTGGTATTATATTTTGTGCAGATTTGGAAAATGCGCCAGAAAGTGCCCACCTACCATGATTTGTTTTTAGCCAATCACAGTAAATCAAGCTCTTGCAAATCCAGCCAGGAGTACAGCACAACACATCACTCTCTCTCATATATATATATATATATATATATATATATATATATGTAAAATTTTTGGAACAAGCACATGTTGTGACAATTTTCTTTTTTGATGATTTGTCATTCACCTTTACGTTTAACAGGTTTTTAACAGTATTATATGTAGAGAGAGTTCAGAATGATGAATAATACAACAATAAACTTTAGTCTCTTTGGTCTTGTAATATACTGCAGGGACACTTATAATTGCTCTTCAGAGGGAGGAGCTGTTTTGAAGCAAACCAGAGAGAATTAGGATAAATGCCTGCTGAGTATATGAACTGCTATTTAGTAAACTCATTGCTCACTTAAAAACACGACCATTAGGGACCTCATTTAAGGCTGACTAAAAGGCTCATGGTCAAAACCCAAACTTCAAGCTATTATCATGGTAATGGCCACAAAACCCTGAGCTCCGCTTTGATAAGTCACCAGAAATGAGAGCTTAAAGGCAGCTATTTGAAAAATTACTTCCCAAAGGAAAATACTAAGTGAAAAGAGCATGAGACAAGCTAGAGTGAAGATCATAGATGGTAAAAAGGGATTTCAGATGAATTTGGTGTAGATTTTCTTATAACTATACCTGTCTCCTTTCCTGCCTCTTCCTGCGACAGACAGTGGGACATTATGCATGCTTCCACCAGTGTCACTGGAAGACTAATGAGATGGCAGCAGGCCTTTGAATGGCTCATTGGCCTGATGCACATTACTGTCTTAAAGAGTTTTTTCATCCTGTTATATGGTCAGCCATGCAGCAGTTTTTATACCTGTAGGGAATGTGAATAATAATAATGATAACAATAATGTGAATAATAAAATAAAAAACAAAAGATCCATTGCATGATGATCAACTTTATTCCAACATTACAGCAAAATGTTAAGCTCAGATGCTAATCATGCTTCCAGTACAGTGTCTTATTTTAGTGGGAAAACCTTTGGTGATGTTACTTCCCACAGATCTGCGCTTCCCTTAGTTTGTGCGCAGCTTGCTGGAGAGGTGAATGTTTGGAGGAGTGTTTTTTGGTTGCATGTTAAAATGTTGTAAAAGTACTGAAATGCTATTGAAACTTGATTCAGTTCGACCAACATTTTGTTTGATATTACGCGCCCAGTTTCAGCATGGTAAGTTATTTTTAAAGCAGGTACAGCCCTTTGCTGAGACATACTAGGTTAGGCCTCGGTCACAATGACCTTTAAAAACAGCTGCAAACATGCTACCAACAATTTTTGGACCATTTTCTACTGCCACACTAATGCAGCCTTCGTGGCCCGGAAGTTTGTGGCCAGGTCGACAGTCTAGTCCAAGATTTTCCACTAATGTGCCACAAAAACCCTCTGCATTGGAACGCCGGGAAAATGTCTTCTACGTCATTTTTCATGACTTGTGAGGCAACACGATGCAACAGCTCAGCAAAGGTGTCACTGTCCCGTAACAACTTCCTGTAGGAAACAATGCCTGCCTCTGTTAATGTTCACAAACTCCAGGTTTTGTAGGAAACGGGAGATTTCGGTCATTGTGACAAAGGCTTTACTAACTACACGTCAGGCTTTGGTCCATTCAAACCATTTTTCATGTGGTTCATTTTAATTTTCTTCCTTCTGTCATTGAAGATGTGCATGTGGAAGCCTGGTCATGTGAAGTTGCTGTACTGTCATTGTTAAAAAAGGCATTTTTTCCATATTCCTGATTTTTGTTTAAATTCTATATTGCTGATAATTTTGTTCAAAAAATAATAAAACTTGTTGGGTTGGTAATAACTTCTGGTACATAATGGTTACTTAAATCAATATGAAATATCAATAGAAACCATTTAAAGGCCATTTCACATACATTTCATGACTTTGTAGTTATAACCTGCAATATGAAACATTTTACATCTAAAGAAAAAAACATTTTGAAACACTGATTCACTGATTTACAGACCTTTCAATATCTGACTGCTTGAAAATTTGTCCAGGTTAGGCTCTAACTCATTAACATTTATTCTGCTAATTCACTGGACTCAGATTGGCTAACAAACTAGCCTATGAGAGCACGGCTTCCAGTTTCCTCCCTGCTGTGCATAGCAACAGCGCACCGAGTATCTTTCGGTTTGATACTTGTTTATGCTAACAGCTTTTAGCTAGCAGCATGCTAGGTGTGGTCTCAACTGTGCAAACTGATGAATACCGATGAGCAAAGTAGCTGTGATGTAACAAATACAGGCCGTTTGTACTCGGGAGAGCTCGGGTGTTATCGCCACCTGCATAGTTTGAGAGATAAAAACTGAAAGAGAAGTTGTTGTGCCATTTTCACACCCAACCTGTGAAGCTAAAATATTCAACAGTAAAGTCAGAAAAAACATTTTTTAATGGAAGGCCTCTTTAAGCAAATTTCATCCCAAAGCATTCTAATATATTTTTTGCCTTTTCAGCAGTTTCTGTGAATAAAAGACTTGTCACGCATTTTTAGGGTTGCTTCAAACCAAATATGGGATGATTCTGCAATGTGATGAGGTCTTAGTGGAGCCGGTTTAGACTCTGACTACGATACTTGCAACTTTAACCTTAAATAACTCAAGTGCTGCTTTCACAGTTATTCTTAACAACAAAGCTCTACCACAATGTTCTGGAAGACTAAAACTTGTTTACCTCAGTATTAACTTGAATTTGACACAAACCACCATTTGTTGTATACTGACCTCCAGATCTATACATAGAACCTAAATTATGAATGATAGTGACTGGGAGTCTGGGTGTCATCCAGTCCCCTGAAGCTCAAATCTAAGCTCCATGGCACCAAACACTTGAAAAACGAGGGCAAAGAGAGAGAGTGAGAGAGCGCACATAGCATAGTAAAAATAAATGAGAACACAGCAATGGGTGGTTCTTTAGCAGGGGAAGCTCAGTGAGACTTTGGGGAGGTGATTAATTAACAACAAAAGCAACAACATAAAATGTCCAGTTTCAGACGTGTTGGGGTCTCTTATGCTTCTTCAGATCTCTATCCAGGAAACAAATTGCTGGGTTGGGTAAGTTCATGAGAAACAATCCAGAGAGACTCATCTTGACCAACTACACAGTGAGTCAGCTCCAAACTCTCTGGATTATAATTCCACAGTAAATCTAATCTTCACAGAATTTGCAACAGAGATGTAAACAATATCCCCAAAGATTCATCTTTGCTCTTGTTGTGTTGTTCCAAGTCCTTAATCATTACATTATTCATATGCAGGGATGTAACTGTCAATTCCTAAATGATGCCATTCTTGCTTGTTTTTAATGACACAATTATGTGATACATAATATGATTGTTCTTTTGAATACTGCTCATTTTCTTGAATATTTTGCTGAACAATGTATTTTAAATTCAAATGTTGTGAGCTAAAAACCAACAGATACCTATTATAATGTTTATCTCATCAAATGGTGCTTATCACAAGATAAGTCCAGGGGAATAGACAGTTTTAGTTGTAAATTTGATGGATATGGGAGACAATAGAAAAAAAGCTAAATTTAATAAAGACTAAATTGTTTCAGCCATATGACTGGATTACAGCCTTGCTCATACACAAAGACTTATAGTGTGCTCCTGGTCATCAGTGATGAGTGCTAACAGTGTTCCAAATGATGAGAAATACTGAAGCAGAGACAGATATTTAGGAAGTGTGGGGGTAGAAATCAGATCTGCAGCAGCTCCAATTTACAGCTTGCACACTTTAGCAGATCTGATGCATTTATCATAGAGCCAGAGGTCTAATCAAGTCCAGGTCGGGTTGCTCACACAACATTGGCTAATCAGTTTACTTTGAAATTACTTATTTTTAGAATTATGATAAATGACTGGAATTCACTTTTTAATCACAAACAGTTTGAGGAGTTACAGTGGGGCAAAAAAGTATTTAGTCAGCCACCAATTGTGTAAGTTCTCCCACTTAAAAAGATCAGAGAGGCCTGTAATTTTCATCATATGTATACCTCAACTATGAGAGACAAAATGAGGAAAAAAAATCCAGAAAATCACATTGTCTGATTTTTAAAGAATTTATTTGCAAATTATGGTGGAAAATAAGTATTTGGTCACCTACAAACAAGTAAGATTTCTGGCTTTCACAGACCTGTAACTTCTTTAAGAGGCTCCTCGGTCCTCCACTCGTTACCTGTATTAATGGCACCTGTGTGAACTCGTTATCAGTATAAAAGACACCTGTCCACAACCTCAAACAGTCACGCTCCAAACTCCACTATGGCCAAGACCAAAGAGCTGTCAAAGGACACCAGAAACAAAATTGTAGACCGTCACCAGGCTGGGAAGACTGAATCTGCAATAGGTAAGCAGCTTGGTGTGAAGAAATCAACTGTGGGAGCAATTATTAGAAAATGGAAGACATACAAGACCACTGATAATCTCCCTCGATCTGGGGCTCCACGCAAGATCTCACCCCGTGGGGTCAAAATGATCACAAGAACGGTGAGCAAAAATCCCAGAACCACACGGAGGGACCTAGTGAATGACCTGCAGAGAGCTGGGACCAAAGTAACAAAGGCTACCATCAGTAACACACTACGCTGCCAGGGACTCAAATCCTGCAGTGCCAGACGTGTCCCCCTGCTGAAGCCAGGACACGTCCAGGCCCGTCTGCGGTTTGCTAGAGAGCATTTGGATGATCCAGAAGAGGATTGGGAGAACATCATATGGTCAGATGAAACCAAAATAGAACTTTTTGGTAGAAACTCAACTTGTCGTGTTTGGAGGGGAAAGAATGCTGAGTTGGATCCAAAGAACACCATACCTACTGTAAAGCATGGGGGTGGAAACATCATGCTTTGGGGCTGTTTTTCTGCAAGGGGACCAGGACGACTGATCCGTGTAAAGGAAAGAATGAATGGGGCCATGTATCGTAAGATTTTGAGTGAAAACCTCCTTCCATCAGCAAGGGCATTGAAAATGAGACGTGGCTGGGTCTTTCAGCATGACAATGATCCCAAACACACCGCCCGGGCAACGAAGGAGTGGCTTCGTAAGAAGCATTTCAAGGTCCTGGAGTGGCCTAGCCAGTCTCCAGATCTCAACCCCATAGAAAATCTCTGGAGGGAGTTGAAAGTCCGTGTTGCCCAGCGTCAGCCCCAAAACATCACTGCTCTAGAGGAGATCTGCATGGAGGAATGGGCCAAAATACCAGCAACAGTGTGTGAAAACCTTGTGAAGACTTACAGAAAACGTTTGACCTCTGTCATTGCC